>CAWUFW010007650.1:600000-983051 GCA_963921515.1 Calotriton arnoldi | reverse complement strand
CCCTTAGTGTTGAACTAGTGAACGTATTAAGTAGAAGTTTGTATGTATTATGACTCCTTCATGCATAATGTGCAGGACAATATTGTTTTATATATCGTAAACTGTGATTTGTTTAAGTTGCCTGAAACATAGGCCCAAAAGTTTCTCCTTGCTCTCCAGAAATAATGAATTAATTTATTGTTGTGTTCGAGGTTAGCATGTTCTCACCCTGCAGGTGCAGAAATACACATCGTTATTTTCAGAGTTAAGGAGAGACCCGGAATGCCTTTGAAGATAACTGGAAGCGAGAAGGGAGGACGCTTTGCGTATCGAGTCTGCCTGAAAGCCAAGGCCACTGGAAGAAGATAGCTTTAATTAATTCTGCTTCATGAAAGAGAACCAGCTACTGTATAAAGGTCTAGTGGAAAGTTTTAGAAAAGGTGAAGCAATGTTGATTGAATCCTATCTTTTTGTATGATGCGCAGGGAAAGAGAGACCAGACTTCTTCTAGCTTTCGGAGGAAACGAAGCATCTTAGAGCGAGCTCCATAGCCTTAAGCTAAACAACCCATTTGACGTGAGTACTTCTTAGGAAGTCACACGTGCTGACACCATTGGGGAACGATACAAGAGAGACAGGAAGGGCCCTCATATAGAATAGTGTAGGGAAAGATTTTAATTTCTTTCAATGAATCGAGAGCTGAATATTGCATCTATTTTGTGTTGCATTGTGATTTTGGAATTTATAATCATTTGCCTTTTGGGCCGCATTACTTATATCAGAAAGATCGGCTCTGTATTAATTTTTCTGTATCTCTATACTTTGCTATTGAGATGTATTTACATCCAATTGTTTTTGGCCTTATAATAAATATTCAAACTGCACTTCGGAGTCAGTGATCTTTTCAGGCACGACAACTTTGTTGATATCTATTTAAGTTGTTTTCCTCCCCTCGACCACTTTAGGTAAATAAAAGATCGATCACGTATGGTATACTTAGTAGGGAACTTAAGGGTGCAAGTTAGCGTAATCACACCCACATGCCCCTTATGAGACAAAGCAATCAACTTACTCCTCAACCCAGCGGTAGGAATTAACTAAGAACCACTCATGAGATAAATTCCTTCCACACTCAATTCATCCTTAATCTTGAAGAAGGATTTAAACTCTTCCCCAACTTGAGCTTCTCTAGGCCAACCAACACAGAAAAACTTCTTAAGGATTACTTGACATTGGTCAGAAGCAGACACACGTTCCCAATCTTGTTAAGAAATGACCTCTTTGGTCAAAGCAAAACCATCAACCAATCCAACAACAAGCTCCTTGTCCCCATGAATTAACTCATCAGTACTCGAATTAGAGGGGCACCTGGAAAGAAAATCAGCTCTAAAAATGTTTCCTCCAGGAATATGTTTCATGGTAAAATTGTACTCATACAATCTAGAAAACAAGCAAATCAACCTAGGACTGGCATTGCTCAACCCCTTGTCATTCCACATGAAAACTAGAGGTTTGTGGTCAGTAACCACCACACACTCTCTCCCCCACAAATAAGTTGCAAAATGATGAACACCCCACACACAGGCCAATGCTTCTTTCTCAATTGTACTGTAGTTCTTCTCAGTAGCCAAAAGTCTACGAGAAGCAAAAGCTACAGTATTTTCAATTCCATCCACCATCTGACTAACAATGGCGCCAAGACCTAAGTTGCTGGCATCAACAATGACGAAGGACATAGCATTATCTTTGTAGGGTTGAAGTGCAGGTGCATTTACAATTAAATTCTTTAAATTTTTAAAAGCTTCCATTTGTTCATCTTGCCAGTTGAACTTGACATTGCTTCTAACAAGTCTTCTCAAAGGTTCACTTACTAGAGCAAAGTTGTGCACAAAGTGGGAGTAATATTCGCTTAGGCCAAGGAAAGATCTTAACTGATCCTTATCTGTCGGTTGGGCACAATCATTAATGGCTTTTAGAAGGTCTTGCTTGGGTCTGGTAGCAGTTGAAGAAACAATATGCCCCAAATATTCAACTTCCTTTATTAAAAATGTACACTTCTGTTTCTTCACTGTCATGCAGTGGTCTTCCAGAATACCAAGAACCCGGTCAAGTTTAACTAAATGTTCTTTGACTGAGTTTGAAGAAATTAAAATGTCGTCCTGATAAGTGAGTACATCTTTCTCATCTCCTAATAACTGAAACATAAGTTTCTGGAATACAGATGCCGCCGATGCAAGGCCAAACGGCATTCTAAGGAATCGAAATGCTCCAAAAGGAGTGTTGAAAGCTGTAAGATCACAAGAGTCCTTGTTTAATTCTATCTGATGGTGGGCAGCTCTCAGATCAATGGTGGAAAATACTTTTATACCAGAAAGTTGAGCTAACATGTCATGAATCCTCGGTAAAGGGAAACAGTCTACTTGAATGTTTTTATTAAATGATCTCAAGTCAATGCATAATCTGAGTTCGTCAGAATTTTTTTATAAATCCAATGACGATGGGAAAACCCATAAGGAGGAATCCACAGGCTCAATGACTCCATCAGAGCATAACTTTTGAAGATGCTCCTTTAATCTTTCTCTAATGCTCAAAGAAACATGTCTTACTTTGTGAACAACAGGGATAGCATCAGGTTTAAGAATTATTTTATGCTCATAACCCTTTACCATTCCTAAATTATCCTCAAATACATGTTGGTGTTCTTTTAGAGCATCATCTAAAGAATTAACATTCTCCTGCATAGTATCTACAAGCGAGATGGGATGTTCCGTCCCAGGCCTCAAAATCATTCCAAATTTACCCTGATCTTTCCAACCTCAAATGTTGTAAACCTTGGTATGAATAAGTCTATCTTTAAATTGTAAGCTTTCTGGAAAATAACCCATCTTGTCAATTTCTTGATCTCCAAAAGCAGCAGTACGAATGTCGGGAGGAAGCAAATCCATGCCATTCCATTCTTTTATGAAAAATTGATCCGAAATAATGGTAATAGGAGAACCAGAGTCAACAGTGACTCTGGTATCGACATTTCCAATTTTGACATTACAAATAGGATCACCTCCATAAAGAACAGGTTGAGTTACAGTATTCACCATTTTAATAGACAAAACAATTTTCTTGCTTTGAATGCTATCATTATATAGACTTGATGCACTCTGGGATTCTTGTGTGTTTAATCCCATAACTCTGTTAAGATTTCTACATACCTTAGCAAAATGACAATTTTCTTACAATTAGAGCATGTTTTATCAACAGCTGGACAGGTGGGAGCATTGGCTAAATGGGACTTTGAGCCACATCTGAAACACTGAGTATTTCTATCTATTCTTTTTAAGTCAGGTTTAGTGGTAATGGGTTTATTACTTTGCCCAGGATTAGAAGTAGGCTTTTTGAGTGATTTTGTTAACTGCTTCAGTGTTGATACCTTTAGCCTTTCCTAATTCTTTAGACGCTGTAATAGAGCGCTCAATTCCTCTGTCGATTTCCAGTGTCTCTACAAAAGAAGGGTTCCTGCAACATAAAATTCTTTCTTGGACCTTGGAATCATGACAATTCACTACAATGTGGTCTCCTAAATATTGCTCAATTGGACCTGCAAACTCACAAGAAGAAGCAATACCCTTAACTCAGCTAAGAAACAACCAATGTTTTCATGTTCTTGCTGTTTACTAGTATAGAATTTGTGTCCCTCTACAATGACGCTAGGCTCATCTTTAAACTGTTTATCTAATCAGGCTATTGCTTCTGCAAGCTCATCCTAGTCATCAGAAGGAGGGCGAATTATGGTTGGTTGGTGATCAAAAATCCTCTGACCCTCAGACCCCAAACAATTATAAAGCATAGCATTCTTCCTGACTGGAGAAAATGTCACACCATCTATTGCTAATATGTAGCTATTGAATGATTTGTACCATTGGCTCTATTTAACCTTGGGTGTACCTGGTTCTGACAGAAATGGAACTGGAAGAATGGCTGTTTGAAGGGCCATTTTATGATAAAATAAATATCAATTAATAGAAAACAGGGTGGATAAAAAATTTCAAGCACTTTTAAATGTATAATGAATGTAACTTTTAAAGAATGGTGTGCGCGTCACCGCGCTTGAGAATGTCAGTAAACAGATAATGATTAAAGCAAAAGGGGAGTTCTGTAAAAGAAAGAGGTGCACGCGTCACCGCGCTTGAATTAAATGTCAAGACGTGGAAAATGTTGTGGAGAACACTTAAGTAGACAATGGTAGACAATGGTGAGTTTAAGAAAGGTGTGCGCGTCACCGCGCTTGAAGTGCTCACCACTGTATGAATATTGAGGAAGATGAAGTATCACAGCATGAAGAAAGTGGTGAGCGCGTTACCACACATGAGCTCAACAACTGTAAGATGTATGTGCAAAATGAAGACTATGCTTCGTGATGGCAAAGGCTGCGCGTCACCGCGCTCAAAGTGCTCACTAAAGTATAAGTCCGAATCGGGTCTCCGAGGTTCGTGACTAGAAGAAGTGTGTGCGTCACCGCGCAAGAGACAAGAGGCAGGAAGAAATTTTGAAGGCAGTAGGATCGGAGGACGGAGTCTTAAAGGAGATGGACCTTGCCTTTAAGAATGGTACATAGGAGTCTTCAGCGTGCTCTGCGTGTGACGTCAGTGGACAGTTCCGGAGCTTGAGATGAAGGAGATCAGCAGGCAATGGAGTTCTGATGACGGCGCAGAGATCCAGAGATGAACGCCATGGCAAGGAAGGATCGGACTGCAAGGATAGTTCCAAAGGAGGACGTTGGTGCTCACTGAGGTTTCAAAGGTAAACCGAAGTCAACGTGAGTTCTTAAAGGTTGTCGAAGACATAAAAACAAGTGAAATGAAGTTGCCAGTAATTGTAAAAACATTCACCAAGCAGCGCAAAGCACAGAGCTGTGGGAGGTAAAAAATCACGAAGTTCAAGTAGAATGAATTCTCCTGCCAGGCATAGTAGCACTCTTGCTGCGAGTGGTAGAGGCAGAACAATCTTAAAATAAGGTCCAGAAGGGGATGGCTGCAGATATTTTGGAGGGTCCAGGAGAAAAATTTTAGAAGAAGGTAGATAATCAAGGAGCAGGCACGCGTAGAGATGGGTTCTCAGGTGCTGGCTTTATCCCGCTCGTCGCCATTTCATGTTGTGTCTTAATGAAGGTAGTCCACGCAGGAGTAGAGGTTGAAGAACAGCTTTATTCTTAAAGGAAGGAAGACAGCACCAAGGACCCTCACAAAGCAGCTCCCGTCACCAGCCCACAGCAGCAACTGACTCAGCTGGAGCTTCCAAGAAGCTCGCATTCTAATATCCTAGGCAACCAGTGATGGCTGATGATGCAACATGCACCAAGACCATAACAACAGTGAATATAACAAAGAATTAGGCCTGGGCGGTAAATTCTGCTCCGCTCGCGGAATTTGCGGAATTTTGGCAGTTCCGCGGAGAACGCAGAATTGCCGAAAATTCCACAATCCACGGCGTAGCAGAATTTTTTCCTTTATTCCCGCTTTCAAAATGCGTGTTTGCGTGCGCGGGAGCGACTTACCGGGATCCCTGCGTTCGCCGACGAGTTTTCCTATCCGGCCGTGCGATCCCGCGAGAGTGTGCGATCGCGAACACGTCATTCAGACGCGCCATCGGACAACCGCGTTCGTGAACAGGAAACACGCATCGCTAGCGGGCGGTACAAGTGAAACAAGATGGCCGCGCCTATTGGCGACCGCATGGGCGAGTTCGCGAGATATTTCCCCCCGAGCACGCAAACAGCGTCCCCGAACAGGAAAAACGCATCGCGAACGGGCGGAACAAGCAATTCCGCGTGCTCGCGGAATTCTTCGGAGCTCGCGGATATTTTTTACCGTTTCGCGGAACTTTGCGTAACGCGACTACGCAAATTCCGCCCACCCCTACAAAGAATGAAGGGAACATAAGGATATAACAGTATTACGATGTACTCTTAGTGATCCCCCTGTACTCATATGCACGATTCAGGAAAGCCAATGGGTTTTAACTAGTTACAATTCCCATATTTTTATCCCGTTGTATGCACAATTTGTAGACTTGGCTCGGTGCGCCTGTGATGGACACACCAGTACTTAGATTGCCTAAAGTAGAAGAGATTTATTGATTTTATGTGTACCATATTGGTGATTATGTTGTGGATTTTATTATGTTTATGGTTTTTATTAACTAATAAACTAAATTTTGATTAATACTTTCTCCTGAACACCTCTCTCCTTCCGAAGCTCATCTCTTGTGAGATAGGTATCCAATTTGAATCAGATCATGCACCTATCTCGTTAATGCCAGACTTTCAACTACAGACTTCAAGAGACAGAACAAGGAGAATGGACATTTGATCATACAAAAACTCCCTTATGAGAAACAGAAATTAAAAGCTTATCTCCGTGAATACGTGGAACTTAACAAAGACTCAGCCCTCTCTTCCAGATAATCTAGGCTGAAGGGAAAGTCTACATGAGGTGGGTGATGATACGGATTCACATGTAGCGAAAGAACAGGCTTGTCAATGGAAACTACACTTTGCTCTGGCCTAGGATTATCAGTGTAACCTATCACCTGCACCCCTCTGCAGCCTTACAATGAAGAAATATAAACTTAACACTCTACCAACTTTGACCGCCGAGAAAGAGCTTTTGGGCCTCCACCACAGGCATTACAAAAGAGGTGAAAAGCCTGGTAGGCTACTCGCTTTACAACTGCTTCAGAGATCGGTGCAGTCCTCCATCCCTGCATTGTGAACACACGACGGGGAATTACTAACCTGCTCAAGTGACATACTGACAGAATCCACTGACTATTCCACAATCCTCTCCACTTCAGATGCTCCCCAGGACCTGGCACGCGAACATCGCTTTTTCAAATGCCTTCAGATTATATGCCTAACCCCAGACAGTAGACTAGACCTGGACCAGGATGTAGAGGATGAGGAGCTTGCATGGCAGATATCTGGGTTGCAGGAGCAGTCCAGTACAGGGTCCAAGACCAGGTTCCTGTTGATTGGATACCAATTTCAGCTAAATTCCTGTTCAGTCTTGATGGAAAGTCCTTCTTCTCTCCTATCAGTGTGTAGACAGAGCCTACTATGCTTGTGTGAGATTAGAATTTCAGTCGTGCAAACACGAATCGACCCTGCGTGTCAGTCCATATTTTCTGTACAGTAGCCGCAAATCGTTTATTCAAAAGGATGGGCACCTCTCCTTTCCTGTATGGCTTAGTAGAGGAAGTGGAAAATATTGAAAAGGCTTCCATATGGGAAGCCGCTATCACTTTCCCAACCCAGTCTCTTTGCAACATGTCACTTTCCATGAGTGACATATGTGTCTCTTGAAGCGGTGTTATGTCCGGTTTCTTGGATCCTAGAAAAATTGTATTTTTCTCTGACTGACATAGACTGTTATGCCATTGACATTTCGGGGAGCAGATTGATAGTAGATTCTCCCAGCTAGAGATATGAGGATACTTCTTGGGACAGGAGTGGTATTAATGAGGAGTGGGTATCGTGGGAGTTGAGAGTGAAGTGGTGGGTAGAGTTCCAGTTAGTCACAGTGGGTATCTCGAGGCAATGCGAAGGAGTAGGCAGTATATTAGCTCTCCAGCGGATGTGTATTTCTGTACGCTACTGTGAGAACCTTTCTTAGGGGAGAAACCTCTGAGTCTGTGGTAGCCGCACCCTGTTACAGTCAAAGGAGATGAGAGGATCAAAGTGTTCTCATAGCCAGATGTGTTGGACAGCGGTACAGTCAAAGGTACAGTCAAAGAAAAGGACATGAAGGGGTGGGCAATTATGGTTTGTGGGATGATCTGGATTTATCCCACTCCCAGGCCATTCAGTCTTTAGTCGAGTGTATTGGATGTTTCTGTGGATGATGTGATCCCCTAGGCCCTTGATCGATGTGATCATGTTGCAGACATGGAGAATCTCGGGTGGGTGGCCATTTTGCAAGAACATCCCCTGCTGAAAATGGGAGAGATTCCATCAGTGAGTCATTCAATGTGTCCAAATAGCTCTCCAGGAACTAGGGATCTGTGAATTCACGTGTATTTCCATCAATTGTAAGGAGCCTTGCAGCTGATTCTAAAAGACCATATCACACCCCTTTTTGTTTAAGAAGCTTCTTCCTCAAGATGTGTGTGTGTTACAAAAAGTCCAGAGAGAAAGTTCGGGGGTTCCCCTTGTAATTCAGAGGACCTTACGATCGTGCTTGCCGTAATATATATCTGGCATGGTGATATCGCAGAAGACACATAATAATCTTGCTGGGCTGATTTGATGGACCATAATGAAGTTGTTTCATTCTACTCATTTTCTAATGGCATTGAGAATTTAATTTGCTGACAGCATGGGAAGAAATCGCAATGAAGCTTAGGAAGTATCCCGCTCTTCATTTTCACACAGACAATACAGCCCGATATTATTACACCTGCTGCGGTCCTCTAGGTCTGTAACCTTAAGTTTTAGATTACAAATTGTCTACTCCCACTCCAGAGAGTTAATTAGTCTATCTTCTAGTGCGTGGACCCTCAAGTATGTCGTGTCGAGTCTAGTTTTGAACGTGAACAATTCTACATGGATATTTTTCAGTACATTCATCGTGGTCGCAAAGGAATGCTCCACTACTTGCATGGAGGTTTTAATGTCCTTAAGTTCTCTCATAAGCGTTTCCAGGGCAACAGTTTGATCTGTCACCATTGTGGGTGATTGGTGTTTCCCTTTAGAGCCAGGAAGGACTTCTGATAATGTCCATTGTCTAGAGGATTTACTTTTCAATATTTATAAGCAGTGGAGAAACAGAAAAGGGTGGAAGATAGTTTGATTTTAGAGAGTCTGGGTGTTCACCAGTATAAGACCATTTCTGACTATAGAAAATAATAGAAATTGCCTAAAATTTCATAAAAGCCACCAATATCTCTGGCTCCTTGATCAAAGTATAGTGCACAGGCGTTGGTCCTATACAATGTGACCATTGACTATATCCAGTAGTTCCTTATGATGCCAAGGAGCAAGACTTCAGTTCAGTCTGAATGGGCCATATCAAGCTCAAGGATGATCAAAATGAGGGTAACGAGGAGCAGTGATGATCTTGACCTAAAGCACCAGGCCCTGCTGGCAATTCATGATTGCCTATGTATTGTAGGGAATGAGAGGAAACTCAGTAGATTGTGTCGCATATGGGAGGCAGCTTACCACAAAGCTGGTAGCGTGGTAGCACCAGCACCTCCCAACAGAGCAATGGGATTGATTCACAGGAGGAAGAGGAGCACGGCCAATCTAGCATTCCTACTCAGTATCCCCAAGGCAGCTCATCCCTTCTTCCTCAAACCAAGATTGCAGCTGGGGCTGCATCGCAGCCTCTCGTGTCCAATGAGTGTTTCTTGGGAGAGAGCAGGTGTCATTGCATTTCTAACTTCTTCCAGAGGGTGAGGACAGTCATGAGCACAATGCAGATGAGATCACAGCTACTAGCACCTCATTGTTAACGGGTGCCGGAGGTTGCAGGGGTTAGCTGGGACAAGCACCAGCAGATGGTGAGGAATTCCTTGCAGGCGGATAACCAGAATATAAGGTCCGGCAGCACCAGCACCCTCAGTATAGCATTGTTGAGAGTTAGTTCACGGCCCGTGGAGAAGCCACTGATCTCACTCAGGCCTGGTACTCTGTGATGTCACAGTCGTAGAGGTGGTGAGTATGCAGCTTGCAGTGTGAGCTCACTTCTCTGTCCCAGTTCAAATCTTGCTCCTCTGTCTCCTCCCCAGGAATCTCAGCTTTCATAGTCAATCTAGCCCTCCATTTTATTTTAAGGAGCTTTCAGAATCTATCAAGCGTATGCCTTCCAGTATAGCGCCTGGACGAGGTGGCTTCCCAATAGAGTTCTACAAAGTCACAGTTCAGCAATCTATTCCATTACTGCGGCAACTGTTCCTGGAGGCCATCTCTCAAGAGAATCCACTGCCGAATTCGCCCAAGATGTTCTTGCTCCTGAAACCCAGTAGAGACCACCTTCACTGCAGAAATTACCATCCGATATCATTCATCAATTCAGATCTGAAAATATTGGCAAGGGTCTTGGCGAACTGCCTGAAAAAATACATTCCATTGCTGGTTCAAAGCAATTCAGTGGGATTTGTACCAAGCCGTTCTTCCCGTATTACCACCAGACCTTTGGTCATCTTCTCTGGACAGCCAATCCCCAAGACTCCAAACAAATAACCCTCTACCGTAATGCTAAAAAGACTTTTGATTGGGTTGAGTGGAACTATTTGTACAGGTTACTGGGGAAAATGGGAAGAGCTCCAACTTTCTTGACCCGGCTATAGTCGCTGAATCGTGTCCCCACGGCATTTATCCACTGTAATGGCTTCTGCTCATCCCCACTGAACATCTACAGAGGTACCAGACAGGGGTATCCACTCTCTCCCTTACTATTCATACTGGCGTTGGAACACCTGGCAATAGCCATAATGAAAGCGCCTGCAGTGGAAGGCATACATACAACATCTGACAATCTGAAATTGATTATATACGCAAATGATATGTTGCTGACTTTCACATCTTCTGCAACCTCCATCCCAGTGGTAACAGACATTGGGGACATCTTTTCTGTTTCCTGTGGCTATCGCATCAATTGGATGAAAAGCGAGGCACTCCACAGTACACCGACCACAATAGTGACCTGCCTTAAAGGACTACAATTCAAATGGATTCCAACATGCATGAAGTATTTGGGAGTCCAAATCAGTACCTCCCCCCACCGCATGGTCACAGATAACATCAAACGGCAATATATTGTGAAAGGGAATACTTCAAAATTAGTGGCATTGATATTATAATCTGTGGACCACAGCTGGAATTGTACTACACAGTGAAACATCTCTCTCAACTGGCCTACTACTTCCACCCTGCACTGGAAACTCCAGATTGGCTGGTCATGGGAAAGAGTCTCCAGGGTGCTCAGAACAATCTCCCTACCTTATACAAAGGAGGAGCTTTGGCTTTCTCCCGCACACAGCCGATCCATCGAGGTGCATTAAAGATCTGGTAATCATCACAAAAACTTTTGAAACAGGAGGGATTTGTCAACTCATCTGCACCTACATGGGGTAATACTACCATTGCACAGGACGGCCAGACGCTCTCATGGCCCTCATGATCTGAGAAAGGAATTCTGACCATGGGCCAGTTAATATGAAACTGACACTTACATACCATTGAAAACCTCCAACAGGAATTCCGACTGGAACCAGCACAATCCTTAGGTATAGTCAATTGAAAGAGATGTTTTTGCGGAAGTTCGAAAACACCCTCAAAATCTTGTCGACCCCATCCTCCACTGATACATAAACACATGGGGTACACATAAAAAACTCATATCCAGCCACTACAATACTCTTATCGACCATGTTCACTCACAGCCCTCAACAAGGTTGCCTTACAACTGCTGGAAATCACATATTTCATACTCTATAGATGAAATGGAAAGGGGTTCTGTAATTCCATGATAAATGCTTACCGGTAGGCAGATTCAAATTTAGTTATTTCAAAATCTTGCATGGTTGGCAGCGGTCAACTTTCAAATGACATAAGGCTGGGATTAAAGCCACTTTTCACTGCTGGCATTGTACTCAGGAGTAGAGGGGATATGTGATTCATGTTATATGGACCTGCCCCATTATCCAGCCATATTGAGAAGCAGTACGGGAGGTACTTTTGAATTCCGCCGACCTCATTCTTCAATCTTCTGTGGAACAAGCACTTCTACATGTTACACAGGAAGTGAAAAATATCACTTGTCACCAAAAAAGAAGGTTGGACACCTCATTGGCAGTTGCCAAGGTATGCATTCAAAGAAACTGGAAGTCCATGACACCACCGACTGTGAAAGAATAGTTGACACCATTGACAGACACAGCCTCTCATGAAAAGATTATATAAACTGAACAACCAGCTGCATATTTTCTAAGGGTGAGTGGCGAACTCTGCTCCGCCAGCGAAGTTTGCGGAGTTCTTGCAACTCCACGCTCCATAAGAGCACAGAGTTGGGCAAAAAAACTCTGATTCCGACGTGTGGCGGAGTTTGCCCCCCACCGCCCACCCTTATGTGGTAGCCAAACATGGCACTGGATCTTGTGGCAACAGTTTACTTCCTACGTGTCACAGAATAGTCTGATTCATTATGTCAAGCATTGCTATCTGCTATTCAGTCACAAACTAACTCTTGCTGACAGCCACACATACAATCTGCTACTCTTTAGGAAACTACCACACACACACACTCGGCTCTCTGTTCCACTGACATCAGGCTACCTGTAGCGGGCGGGATCCTCAGTGGGAACCCAGCAGTTTGGAGGCGAGGAGATGCACTGTCTTTTAATCACCTTGTCTCCTCCTCGCAGAAAATTGGATCACAGCAATCCTGGCGTTCATAAAATCGACACCCGGGCTCGCTCAGGCCGAGTGCTGGAGTTCCGAGGATATTATCTTCCGGTGTATCAGCGTTTAAGTTCCAGTGCATTAGAGGAACAACCCAATTGGCTCCCATAGTACCGATGCATATCACGTGATCAACGCCACAGTCCTCTTTTGAATCCCTGTGGTGCGTGTAAGCTTAGTTGATGCTGGACAGTGTAGTCCACTCTGCCCTTGAGCCCCGATGGTAGAGGTTGATCTGAGCTCACGTGCACAATTTCGGGGGGGGGGGTCACCGTCCTGTAGACAGGGCAGGAGGGGCGACTGAGTGGAGTTCCTCATGGATGGGTATCCACGAAGAGAAAGAGTTGAAGGACTGGGGATGGCTGAATTGGTAGACGTGCCTTCTTACTCTAGGAGCATGTTGCGGTACGGGAACCGGGTTAAAGTTGGGAGTCAGAGAGCACATCATCTCACACGGAGCCAGCTTAGTACGCACCACTGTGCTTTCATTTGAGAAAAGAAACACTACGGATCACCGCCATGGCGGCAGGAGAGGTGGCAACACCATGCACCTAGACCAGCTAACAGGTAAGCCGGTGACAGCTGGAGGCAGTCTGCTGCTGCGATAGGGAGGAGCGGAACTCCGCGGCATTCCATGGAATTTTAAGGCAACTCCGCAGAATTCCACGTAGTGCCACTCCACCAACTCTGCCCACCCTTAATATTTTCAACAGTATTTGGGGGTCAATCTTGTCATTGCTCGCTCTATGATCCACCTCGATGAACATATGTTTTCCCCCCTTCTTCTCATCCTCCTTCTTTCCCAATGGCCTCCTATCAATCGAATCACAACTCACCTCAGATATTTGTGCCGGTATAGACTATTTCGTAAAGGACTCTGCCCATGGACAGGGCCCCCCACCACAACCATGAAACTCGCTAAATTGATCTTCTCTCCCCTTCTAGGATCAACGTGCTTGTAAGGTCCCCTATAATCCTCCTCCTCCTGTGAGCATCTGCGAGTGTTATACCTGTCCAGCACCAAAAGGCTGATAGTTCCCTCGATATGGGGTTTCAAACATTTTTCTTGACCTCAGCATTACCGCAAGGACTGCGCAGAGCTGGTGGCGCAATGGATATATGTTTATTACTTTGGATGTTAACTTATCTGTTATGCACCTGATTTCGTATCTGTACCCATGTACTACTGTGTGGAAAGTATTATTAACTCTTGTATTGTTCTGATAACATCCTACTAGAGGCTTAAAAAGCCTAAAAAAAGGATGAATTATACCACATCTTGCCTACATGTCTTTCAATCAGGGGTGAAGTTCCAGAAACTCCTTCATTCCACTAGCTGCTCAAAACATCCTGTACAAGGAAAACTTTATGATTTCTCCAATAAATCTGTTTCCTCTTTTAGCTGAAGAAAGTATTATCATCAAGTCAGTGAATTGTGAGAAATACAAAATTATAGCTCTTCATTTGACATTAAAAGATGCCACATTAAGCCTGAGATCTACTCTATGAGCTCTTTGAATATTGATTGACAATGAGATTGATTGACCTAATATGACTTGAAATTGTGACGTAAGAAAATATAGCAAGTCTGAGCCGTCAGACCCTCTGGGATTCTATAAATATGTAAATCTTTCCTTCTGGTTCTATTTTCTAAATCTTCTGAAAGTTTTTTTAAAAGAGTCTATATGTAATGTTAAATTAGTACCTACTGTGAATTGTTTAATTGCTTTAATCTCATCCTTTATGTCTTCTAATGTCAGCAGAGTAGGGATTATGTTGTTGAAGCCACATAGACCTCATACTTGGGCTGATGAATCTTTTTTGTGGATAGCTCCTGTGATGTTACTGACCACCCGTATAGCCATTCCAGTTAGACTTTCGTCCATGTTATTGGTGAAGTGCTGTTTTTTAAATGGAACCAGACCCGGAGTTTTGAAGCAAAAAGAAGAGCCTTTGTTAACTTCTTTATCTTTCTTGGTTCTGCCCATTCATTTGCAAATTGTATTCAATAGAGGGTTTCCAGAGGAAAGGTAACTAAACATCGGATGCCCTTTAGTAGATGTGGAAAAAAGATTTCCTTGAAGGTCATTTAAAAACATGTATTTATGTGAGAGAGCTGTTGTAATGGAATGCATATCTTATATTGTAGTATGTTAGATCTTGTCTGTGTATGGGTTCCAGAATGGAATCCGGGATTATTAAGGTTTTGAGAGTGGCGGATGGTGGGTCATTGATGCATGGTGGTTCATGCTGTTCGGACATGTTGGGGCTGTAATAAAAGCTAATCACACTACGATCCTGGAGGTGTGGAGTCATTACAACAGAATTGGTGATGAGAATAGGATTATCAGCAGCACCCTTTGATGCGTAATTACACAGAGAAGGGTCATTGGCACCGCACATTATCATCTGTGAGCCATGCTGAGGGAGTGCAGCAAAATGGAAATCTTGGGTGAGTTAACCATTGTCTGAGAGTTGACGGTGCATTTGGAACTTCGAATGCACTGGTGAGTTTTGTCAGTGGCAGGATACTGATAAGTTGTATTTGGATTTATCAATTAGCTCTAGCAGCCACCGAAATTCTGATGCAACTTGTGCTCCCATCTGCGTTCCAATGCAGCTAATTTTGTGTATCAGTGACATCTTCATGTGACGTTTTATGTGCCAGAGCATCACTTAGCATCGTCTGATGGCACGTATTTGACCCAAGGTCACATAGCGGCCACCATCTTGGATCGAGGACTTTTTGAGGAACGGTGTGTGACAACGCCGTGGTTACGGAGGGTGATGCCAGTATGCGAGAGAGCAGTAATTTGTTTGTAGTGAAATATTTTTTTTGCTTTATAACTTATGCAACCATGTGAAGTCTGACTGAACATCTTGGCATTTTTGTGGCGAAATAAATATTTTTTGCATTATATTCGGTGCAACAGCATGAAGTCTGTATGATACTGATTGCAGTGTCACACACGTCAGTAGGCATATTAACACATTTGCATGGTCTGACAAAAGTATCTCTGAAAAGCACATATTGGAACCATATAATCACTCAAATTTAACAGCATGTATGCCTTGAATTCCTTAAATTTGAAACGTTTATACCAGCGAAGGGTGAACCTACAATGCAATTGCAACAGTGGAAGGAGTATTTTTGCAATTATATTGCAACATTTGATGAGGATGATTTTGCTCCTGAAAAGAAAAAGAAAATGTTGCTGTACTGTCTGGTTCCTGGTGGTTTACAAACATACAATTAAATTGAGCAGAAAACAAGATAAGAAGATAAAGGGTATGTATTTTTGCTTGCATTAGAAAACCTTTATATTCATTTTTCACTAATAGTTTGTGTTGCTGTTGATCGGTGTAAATCTTTTCAAAGAAAGCAAGGGAAATGTGAGAGTGTGGATGAGTATATTTCTGCACTTTATGTTCTTGCTATCACTTGTCGATTTGGTACATTGCACAATGAATTAATATCTGACCAGATAATTATGCATTCTAGCATGAAGCACCACTCAAAAGAGTTCGTGGCGCTGGTAAAAAAGCAAAACTTACTGGAAGTTATGCGAAAGGTGCAATCGACGTATATGCAGGAAGTCAAATTAGTCAATAAAGTCTCAGCTTCTAAGGGTAGGAAGGGTCAAGAGTTAAAAAATAGGGAGAGTAAAGCCAAAGATATGTTGGAGAATAAACAATTTGACCCCCAGATCTTAAAAGGTGTTTTAGGTGTAGCGGTTTGGATGACTTGGTATTTTACAAGAAATGCCCAGGAAGAAACCAAAAGTGTTATGTGAGTAGCATAGTGGGTCATTTTGCTAGAGTATACAAGAAGAAATAAACAAAATGTCAAATGTATTTGGGTAATAAAAATACAGGTTCTGATGAGCAAGAAAACACAGATGTGAACTATGTTTTCTGTATCAAGTATAATGTCCTGGGTGTGAATCAAAGAGGAGGAAGCCCATTTGTGAATTAAGAGTAGGTGGTGTGTTGGTGAATGTAGCAGCAGATTTAGACTCACGATTTACCATAGTGAGAGAGGAAGTATGGAAAGATTTGTTCATCGAAATGTTGGATACACATCTGGGGCTGCCTGATGTTGTAGCGAAGAGCTACACTGCAGACAATATTGAGTTTATTGGCTACAGAGACCTGGGGGCATATTATCAAGAACGGCGTTAAAATTATCGCCGCTTTAGCGGCAGAAAACTGCCGCTAAAGCGGCGATAATGGGCTTGATAATATGCCCTTGAGAATTCCAATAGAAGCCCATGTTGACACTAGAACATTGGCTTCTATTGGAATTCTCAAGGGCATATTATCCAGCCCATTATAGCCGCTTTAGCGGCAGTTTTCTGCCGCAAAAGCGGCGATAATTTTAATGCTGTTTCTTGATAATATGCCCCCTGGAGTTTTAATTTAAGGACAGAAAAGCAAATTGTACGTATCAAAGAAGGGACCTGTTTTAGGATGGCAGACCAAGGTGAGCTGGGAATGAATTTAAATCCCAATAGCCCGGAGCCCGTTTTAACAGTTAGGAATGTAATGATTCTGGAGAGAATTTACTAGAAATGTTCCCTGATGTGTTTTGGGGGAAATTGGGATTGTTTTGAGACTTTAGCCATAAAATTGAACTAAAATCATCTGCCAAACCCTGTGTGCATAAAGTTAGATACATTCCGATTTCCATTAAAGAGTGTCTCAAGAATTGAAGAAATTAGTAAATGATGGTATAATTGAACCGGTGAAGTCTGCAGAGTGGGTTTCTCCTTTGGTCGTGGTATAACGCCCCTAAAGGAAAGTGAGATTGTGTTCGAATCTTACACAGTTGAATAAGAACATATTGATTGATCAGTATCCTCTTCCCAGGATTAATGAAATGTTTTCTGCCACCAAAGATGTGAGTTGGTTTCCCACTCTACATCTAAAATTGGCATACCACCAGTTAGCGTTACACCATGATAGTGACAGTCTAACAATATTCATTACACCATTCGAGTGTTTTCAACTCACAAGAGTACTGTTCAGCAATGTTTCAATGACTCATGAGTAACATTTTTAGTGGATTGTCTGGAGTAATGTTTTTCCAGGAGACATCCTTGTGATGGGTAATACTAGAAGTGAACAGGATGATAAGTTGGAAATGGTTAAGGACAATGGGTTAACAGTAGATTTCAGCAAATGTAAATTTGCCCACGAGGAAGTCACATATCTAGGTCACATCATTAGTAAGAGGGTATAAAACCCAAGCGGGAATTAGTGGATGCTATTAAGAATGTTGCAGCTCCAGTGGGGAAGGATGACACTCCAGCTCTAATGGGGAAGGATGACGTTAGAACATTTTGGGTTTAATTGAATTCTGTTCAAAATTTGTGTGAAATTTGTTCTGAAAAAAACATATGTCATTTGTCAATTGCTTAAAAACAGATGTACATTTGTTGGCTCAAAAGGTTGTGAAACAGCTTTTACAAATTTGAAGAAAGAAACTAGCAATGCATAATTTCTTAAAGGGCTTGAGCCCAATTATAAAATCATTTTAACAACAGCTGCAAGTAACAAAGTATTGGGAGTATTTCTATCTCAGAGTGATGAACAGGGCAAAGAATGTGTGGTAGCCTTTGCTTCATGTGCATAATCCCCAGCCGAAGAAAAGTATTCAATAATTGAAAGAGAGGCTTTAGCTTGTGCATGGGCTGTAAATAATTTCCACCAAATTGTGTGGGAATTTCCCATACAATTTATACCGGATCACAATCCCTTGACCAAAGTTGTAATGACTGTGGGTTTACAAACTTCTTCGCCTAGATTGGAAAGAATGTCAGTGAAATTGTTTGATTTTAAAAATGAAGTGCATTAGTTACCTGGAAGTCAAATAAGTAATGTAAAAAAGTCAAAAATATGTTGGAGAGGATAATGAATGCTAGGTGATTTCAAGCACATTTGGTGGGATTGACGACTATTTGACCATTTTGGTCGGAAATCTTGGCTCAAGTTAAGGAGATTTTGGGATACCCGGGCCCTGACGACCCTGGCGTTGTCCTTTTCTGGCTAAGAAGTGAATCGCTCAATTATCAAATGAGAGTGGACAAGTCAGTGATGTGGCTTTGCTTAGGGGCGGCAAAGGTAGTGGCGGCTGCTGCGTGGAAGAGGAAGGAGGCATCATCCTTGACTCAATGGCAGGCAAGGCTGTGGCGTGCAGTCACAATGGAAAGAATGGCGGATATTCTTTCAGATTCGTATAAAACTTTCAATATGTCTGGGGCTCATTGGTGAATTATCTTTCAACAGGCTTACCTCTCTGTGCTTGCCTCAGAAGAACGAGGGCTCTACATCTTTTTCAATTTTAAAATAGCTGTGCTCCTGGTGACAGTCTGGGGTTGACTGTGCTACTCTGAAACCCCTCATTACTCTCTCAAACAGGAGAAGAAGAGCGTATCTAGATATCTATGTTATCTCCATGTACCGCTAGTAAGTTGAAGGGTTGGGTTGAGGGTTTGGTGAGGAGGGGGTGGGTAAATAGAAGTCAAGGTTAATTATCTTTGTTTGTGCACATTGTGGGTGACATATATGATATTGAAGACTGGCCAATCTTACTTTATGTAATACTGTACCTCAAAATAGCTGAGTTCTCTTGTGATGGGATGGGGCCATATATATTACTGTGATGTATACCTACTGTGATGTATACCTACTTGAAAAACCAATAAATACAGTTGTGAATAAAAAAAGGTAAATAGAGTTGCAGATTTCCTCAGTAGAAAGCCATTACCTTTGAGTGAGAATGATGAATTGCTCTTTGATGAAGGATGTGCAGCTGGATTATTTGATGAAGGAAAAATGTGCATTGAGATGAATGAATGGTAGGAATGTATAAACAATGATACATCCATAAAAATAAAAAAAATTGTGAACAAAGGATGGCCAGGGAAAAACATTTGGACAAAAATGAACACATTTTCTGGGAAATAAGAAACAAGTTAAGTAAAGAAAATGATATGTTATTCAGATGTGTGAAGGTTGTATCACATTTTTTTGTAAACAGATTTTATTCAGTTATAACAAATCAGGTAAATGCAATACAATGGGATTTTAGAGCTTCCATCGTGCTGTTGATAACATTTACTGACAGACATATTTGCTGGTCGCACAGTGCCAGTTACGGATTCTCGCCACATATGGGCCACTCACTAAAGGGCAACAGTATTCGACGATCCAATCAGAGCCCTCAGGCGAGCCGTGTTCTATATCCCTGAGCCGAGAGCTCAACATCTCAATTGTCCGTTCCAATACTCACTCATGCCAATCCCATCAAACAAGAAATTAATGAAACTCTCCCTCCCCCTCTCCCCCTCTCCCCCCTCCCCTACTCAGTTCCTACCCACCCTCCTCCCCTCAGGCATGTCACTCAATTATCTACATCTCTGTGGAGAATAGTATCTAGTCAGGCAGGAGATCAGGCTCAATAATTCAAGTAGGAGGATGCCCACAGTTAGGGGGAACGTCTATATAATGCATGCTTGCAATCCCCCGAGTTACCTGTCCAGGTAGGGCAATATTGCAATCTCCACACACAATTCACCTTATTCAAGGGGTGGTTCATTATCGTCAGTCGGGTGCTTGAGCAAGTCTACTAGCGCCCTCCATGCTCTCGCTGTGTCTAGCATTTTTTCATTACCTATTCTCTGGGCCATTTGCAATCGAAAAATCCCTTCACAGTCAGCCCACTTTGTGAATTCTCGCAGCCATCTTGAGGCGTTGGGTGCACTGGTCGCCTTCCAGTGACTTGTAATTTCTCGTTTCTCCAGGACTAACCCCAGATCTATGAATTTGCTGGTAACTTTATTGCGGGCAGTATGAGGGAACCAGTGTAGTAGTCAATATCCCGGGGTCAGTATGCAGTCTCTGTCCGTTATGTCTCCTAGCTTAGTCGATACTGCTCTCCAGAACCCCTCCAGTAATGGACACTCCCAGAACATATGCAAAAATTCGGCATTGTCTAACTTACATCTCGGACATGTTGTTCGGGCCCCAAAATACTCATTAATCTTGTGCGGGGTGAGGTATGCTCTGTGGAGGACGTAAAATTGGATTAGCTGTAATCGCGCATTTCTGGAGCACTTCCATGCTCTTTCTACCAGTGCTTCCCACGGCTTCTCCTCTACGGGTATCCCAAGGTCCGTTTCCCATTTAATACGCAGACTCTCCAAGGGACGTCTGATCTCCTGGGTGAGCCGCCTATAGAGGCAAGTAACCGCCTTGATCGTCCCGGCTGCTGATACCACATATTGGCATGGTAAGGAAGTTGGCAGCTCCTCCATCCCTTTCTTCCAATGCTTACGAATGGCTGCCGTCAGTGCGGCATGTAAGAGGAAGTCCCACCTAGGAAGTTCGTATCTCTCTAATAAATCATTAAAGGGTAGGAGGGTATTGTCCTCGTAGAGGTCTCCAATATTGGAGATCCCTGCCTCTTCCCAGGCCCGTAGTCCCTGCCAGTCTCCCCCATGTGGTAGTGTCTCTCAAACCAGCAGCGGAATCTCGGGCGCATATGGGGGCCCCCGCTTGGCTCTCTTACTAGCTTGGTTCCAGCATTGGCGCATCGCCCACAGATCTCTCGGAGCCTCTCTCTCGCTGAAGGGGAGTCGCAGCAGCACTGGAGAGAGCTGTCGTAGATCAGGATCCGTGCCACCGCGACCCTCCTCATTACGAAGCCTTCCCGCCATCCATTTCGTGAACCACTGCAGTTGAGCTGCATGGTAATAGGCCTCGAAGTCCGGCACTGCGAAGCCCCCCTCCCGCCTAGGTCTCATCATGGTGGCGAGCGCTACCCTGCGTCTCCCAGAGCCCCATAGAAATCCTGTGATCATGGTGTTAAGTTGAGTAAAGAATTTCTGCGGAATCCATAGTGGTAGTGAGCCAAAGTAATAGAGCAAGCGCGGTAGAGTGACCATCTTTAGCAGTGCCACCCGTCCTGCCACTGATAGCGGGAGAGTCCCCCAAAATTCAAAGTTGCTCCTGGTGGTTCGTAACGCTCGTCCGACATTACCTTCCAGTAAGTCGGTGGCTGTGTGATAGATACGTACTCCCAGGTAAGTCAGGCATCTACTTTCCCATACCACATCTAACGCATCCGGTGGGTCATTCCTTCCACTCACAACAGGGAAAAGGCACGTCTTGTTCCAGTTGACCTTGAGGCCCGCCACTCTTCCCAGCCTAGCCAGTAGTCCCTTAGCGCCCTGCAGTTCATCCGCAGCGTTGGCGAGGAACATTAGTAGATCGTCTGCATATAATGCAATAAATTGGGATTGGCCCATCCCGTCCAGTCCCCGGTATTATCGCCCCGATCGCGCATGGACAGCTAGCAGTTCCACTGCCAGTGCGAACAAGAGGGGAGACAGCGGACATCCTTGTCTCGTTCCCCTGCCCACAACGCAGGCTTCTGATATCACACCCTTGTGCGCACCCTGGCAGTGGAGCTCTTGTACAGTACTGCAGTCCAGGTCACGAATCCCTCACCAAGCCCAAAAGCTCTCAGGACTCTAAAGAGGTATGGCCATTCGAGACTGTCGAAGGCCTTCTCGATGTCAATCGACAAGATACACGCCTCATCTCTGTCACGAGGCGGGGCGTCCAACAGCCGCAGCAGTCGGCGTATATTCATGGCCGTGTTCCGGGATGGAATAAAACCCGCCTGGTCTATATGTACAAGCGTTGTCATGTGAGTCATCAGACGGCTGGCTAAAATGCGACTTAATATCTTGTAATCTAGGTTGAGCATGGCGAGGGGACGGTAGGCAGTGCGATCCCAAGCTGGTTTATCCGGTTTTAGGAGCGGTATAATTATCGCTCTCCTTGTTGATACAGGCAAGCACCCATCTCGCTTTGATCTATTGTAGAGGGCCATCAAGCGGGGAGCCAAGGCATCTACATAGGTGGAGTGGAACTCAACCGGGAGCCCGTCCGTACCAGGGGTTTTGTTTCTGGCCATGTGTTTTATGGCCCCCCTGATCTCACCTAGTTCTACATCCCGACCTAGGGACTCCGCTGCGTCTGCATCAATTTGAGGAAGTTCTATATCCAAGAATCCCTCCTCTTCCAACACCAGTGGATCTAGCTGACTCTGATACAGGGTAGTATAGTATTCCAAAAACTGTGCGTTAATAGCTTGTTGTCCATAATGGGTCACTCCATCCCTCCCCCGTAGTTCTAAGAGCGTCGTCCCTCTGCGCGCTGGATTGGCCAGCCAAGCCAGCAACGCCCCAGACTTGTCCCTCTCAGCATGAGCTCGGGCCGCATATGCCCTGTGGTCAAAGCATCGCAGCCATTCCACTTGGACCGCTAGTGCTTCTTTGGCTTCCAGAAGATCTGCTTGTCTGTCCACCTTGCCTGGTCTATCCCTTTCCACATCCCGGAGCTGTTGTTCCGCTTTCTGTACATCGTTTAGGAGGGCCCTCCGTACACCCACCACTTCACCAATACAACAACCTCTTATAACTACATTGAAAGCATTCCATTCAATGTGAGGGCTGGTAGCCGTGTTAGTATTATTCTGGAAATACTCCTCTATAGCAGTGCCTATTGTGGTTCGAAATACCTGATCCTCCAATACCTCTGGTTGGACACACCAGCTAGGGATTGTGGATCTAGTTCGCACCCAATTCAAGGATATCAGAAGGGGATTGTGGTCAGATATCGTCCTGGCTAAGTATTCGCTCAACGTGATCCCTAGATGTACGTCCGGAGAGCAGAGAATGGAGTCCAATCGAACATGCAGCTCATGTAGAGCCGAAAAATAAGAGTAGTCCCTCTCCGCCGGATGATGAGCCCTCCAAGTGTCTGTCAACCCCCAATGCTGTTGCCAATTTCGTCGGGCTTCTGCTACCCTGTGTGTAGGAGCATCAGGGAGTGGTGGATGCGAACGGTCCAGGTGAATATCGGTAATGCTATTGAAATCTCCCCCCAAGAGCACTGATCCGGTCAGAGCCTGCACTAATGTCTGTGAGAGCTGAGCGAAGAATGCGGGCTGGTCAACGTTAGGGGCGTATATACTCCCTATAGTTATATCTCGGCCATCCAGGCGCCCCAACACCACCACAAACCTGCCTTCAGGGTCTATTATTTGTCTGACACATTGGAAGGGGACTCCCGCCCGCACCCATATAAGGGTTCCCTAGCAAAAGCTGAGTACGTGGTGTGGAACACCTGCCCTCTCCAGCGGCGCTGTAGTGCTGCTCCTTCTTTCTGCATTAGGTGGGTTTCTTGTAATAATGCAATTTGCACCCCTCTTCTTATCAAATAAGCATGTATTTTGTGCTGTCGATTCATAGTATGCATCTCCCTAACATTCCAGGTCATGCATTTGATGCCTACGGAGGAACCCATAGTGCAATCTCCAGTCACTTTCGGTGTAACTCTTTTGTAGCGACATGCCTGACCTCGAACCAAGTGTCCCCAACAATAAAAACACCCCAACTCCCGCTCCCCAGGACAGGCTTACAACAACAGGTCCCCATCCAAACAAAAGCACTTAAACGGAAGGTTGTATCTCATGTGGCACTAAGATAAAATGTTGGATTTGTGCCATAAGTGACATTTGGGTATATCAAAAACCAAACAAAGACTAAAGAATAAATATTGGTGGCCAGGTTTGGATAAGGAGATAGAGATTTAAATACGAGAATGCATAAAATGCAATAACTCAGATAAGTGTCAAAAAAGTTTAGACCTCAATTGTCTCCAGTTGATTGCCCTAATATTGCTTGGGAAAGAATCAGGATTGTGTATCCACAAAGGAGGCCAGAGGAGATTTAACGACCAGCAGGGGGTGTCTCCCCTACAAAGAACCACTAACACAAAAAGGCCACCCTGTTTCAGGACAAAAACAGATGCAATGGAAAGAGTGTATGGGGGATTCCCTTTTATAGGACGAATTCCCTCACCCAACCAAGGATGGCTTGCTTCATCATCGGGAACCTCCTCGCACTGCGAACCTAGTCGCAGTGCGGGCTACAACCGCCTCCCTGAGAGGGAGGTGCTCAGGGATGTTTTAGTTTTATGTAACAAGAGGTATACTAAAACCTGATGATGAGCCGGGTGTGATGGTGAGGGAGGGTGAGGGAGGGTGTAAGAAAGAGGGTGCCAGTGAAGTTAAAACTGACTACCTGGTATGTAGAAACAATTTTACTGGAACACCCAGGGGTCAGGGTTAAAAAACAGTTGTAATCACATGCCTGAAGAATTCAACCTAGCATGGATGTGGGTGATCATAGGGTCGACATGTTTCATCCACGATGCCCTCCGTAGAGGTGCTATGGCTTTCTTCAGGAACGAATGAGAGATGTGTGTGGAGATGACACCAGACCAACTCAGGTAGGTGTATGAAGAGTGCACCGACTCACGTGTTGGACGTCAGTCGTGATAAGCTGGTGTTCAGCGGTGTTTCTATAAAAAAAGTTGGGTTTAATGACAAGCAGGAAAAGCAATGCAGTAACACTCCTTAATAGACGTGCTTAATCAATAACATACTGGCTATGTATAAACAATTATGAAAATCATAAGAAAGTAGGGGCTTACCCGTCACTTGAGGGGAGCTAGTGGCAGCTCATCCTCGGCGCACTCGAGGAGGGTTCCACAGAACCTAAAAAAGGTTGAGGAGGGGGCAAGTGTGGCTGTAAATTACAGTCATATGTGTATATACGCTAAAAAACTGTTGACTAAAAAAAAAACATGTGAGGAAAGAGTACGTGTGGTTGAGAAAATTATTATGCAATCAATTGAATGCAAGATTCACTGCAGGTTGCCAAACATCTTGTTCAGGTAGGATGTGTACTGAAATCAACATCACCACAGAGAGCAGTGCAACAAGCTGGCACCCCTTCATAGTGTGGGTATTGAGAAAACAAGAGATCTGGAAGTGCGACATAGTCTAAGCATCGGTGGGTGTTAGAGAGCTGAACGGAAAGGGCATGAAGCCCTCGGCAAGGAAACATAGGAGCTAGGAAGGAAAATGGGCTCCAAGGTGGGACTCGCCGGGAACTCAGCATGTTAATGTAGGAACTCCAAGGTGCGGAGCAAGCAAAGAAGGTAACTCAGCTGCGTGCCGGTTGAAAACCGGGGTAGGTGAATGCGGGCTGGCTGAGAGGGGATGCCCATATGCAACCTAGGAGACAACCTCCGATTTGCGGAGCCCAGCTGTGACTGAATTGGAGCACCAAGATGCGGAGCCCATCTGGGGACACATGGGAGCTGCTAAATGTATCAGCGCCCCGGAGCCAAGTGCGATATAGAGTATGCATCGGTGGGGTGCTGGAGAGCTGTACGGAAAGGGCAGGAAGCCCTCAGCAAGGAAACATAGGAGCTAAGAAGGAAAAACCACGAGATCATGGGCTCCAAGAAGCTAGGACTCGCCGGGAAGTCAGAGTATTGATGTAGGAGCTCCGAGGTGCGGAGCAAGCAAAAGAGGTAACTCAGCTGAATGCCGGTTAAAAAAGGGGGAAGGTGAATGCAGGCTGGCTGAGAGGGAATGCCCATATGCAACCTAGGAGACAAGCTCCGAAGTGCGGAGCCCAGCTGTAACCGAATCAGAGCACCGAGATGCGGAGCCCGTCTGGGAACACATGGGAGCAGCTAAATGTATCAGTGCCCCAGAGCATATGAAATTAAAGGGCTCCAAAGAGTGGAACGCATGTATAAAACTCACATGACTGGTAAATACATGAAAAAAGCGGAAGGGGTTGTCCCTCCCGACAATGTACCAGTGGACGCCTGGGGCGACAACGCCGAGCGCGGCGCCGGGGCTGGGAAAAGTGGAGCTCGTGAGCCAAATTTGGTCCAGGTTGCGGCAGGGAAGGGGCAGGGGGCTCGGGGGGGTTTAGGGTCCCTAGGCCTGCGAAAAACTTACCTCTGCTTGAAGGATGCTGTGTGCATCCGTAAGGAGCTGGGGGAAAGTGAGGAGGAACAGCCCGAAGGTAATACATCAGGTGGGCGGAAACTCCGCCTCCAGGGGGACAAGCATGGAAGAAGGACTAGGAGTGCAGGTATTGGCGGTGGCCATCTTGGAAGGGTAGGCAGTGATGCCGAGTAGCATACCCAATGAAAGAGGAGTGGTAGAGAGACACCTAAATGGGTTGTGTAACCCAGATAGGGCAGAACAAACAACAGATTGGAGACTCCGGAGGACTCAACTTGGAATGGTAGATAAAAGTCCATACCCTAAATACCCTGTGAGATGGGTGCACTGGTAAGGGCAGGGAAGGATCCCATAAATAACATATGGCAATAGAGCCTGGGGTCTCCAAGGTGAGGCTGAACCAGGGAATCTCATCATTGAGCCCATGGGTGTCGGTATGTAGCCTAAAGACCCACCGTTGTTCTCTCCTGAAGAGAAATTGTGTCATATTAGTGGTAGTTGGACCGGTGGGAGTAGTTTGTCAAGGACCACCCACTTGAAATCAGTGGCATCATGGCCCGCTTTGAGCAGCGGTGGTCAGTTTGTTGATCTGTTTCCCGCATCGGATGGTGCTCTTGTGCTCTAACATGCGTGCCTTAACTTTCTCGTAGTCATGCTCAACATACCTGAGGCCACAAGGGCAAGTGATCAGGTATATCAGGTGCCGGAGTTACAGTTGGTGTGGTGTCTCAACTCCCAAGGTCCGATCTGTATCTATGTCAATGGTTGAGGTTTGTGTTGTTTGGCTACACATGCTGCAGTTCCCACAGGAAAGTGCCCTTGACCGGAGGGAGATTCCAAAGTGTGTTCTGTGGAGAGGATGTTTGCGCGAGGTCTGTGCATGTACCAACTGGTCCCTAAGGTTGGTGCTGCGCTTAAATGAAACATAGGCTGTCCAGTTGCCACTGCCATTATTCAAGATGTGCCAGTTCTTGCTTATACATTTCTGTAAAAGACCAGATCTGTTGCTGAAAGTACTAACTCATATCAGTCTGTCAGAACTCCTTGTGCCGGTTGTCGCTCCAAAGGGCTTCTCGGTGATTGCTGCGCGCCCTCTTAGTGCTTTCTGTATCATAGTGCGAGATATTGGCGTCCAGAAGGTTACCAGCCAGAGTGGATGCGCTGTTTTCCTGTACTTGGCCACATCAGAACAGTTGCGTTGGATTCTTAAAACTGGCCAAAGTGCAAGTTTTCCCGAAGGGATTCGGGATGATAACTTGCATAGTAAAGCAGTGAGTTCTTAGCCATAGGTTTAGTGTATAATCTCGTGCTCAGATCGTCCATTAAGTGAATTTGAGAAACTGATGGCTCAACTCCTGCAATCAGTTTCTTAAAATTCACTTGTGAATATAACAAAGACCAAATCCCCTTCCTGGATCTCCTCATTTACAGCACCGAGGACGGTCTGGGCACGGAATTATACACTAAACCTATGGCTAAGAACTCGCTACTTTCCTATGCAAGTTATCATCCCAAATCCCTTCGGGAAAACTTGCCCTTTGGCCAATTTTTAAGAATCCGATGCAACTGTTCTGATGTGGCCAAGTACAGTAAACACGCATCCACTCTGGCTGGTAACCTTCTGGACCGCCAATATCCTCGCACCGTGATACAGAAAGCACTCAAGACGGCACGCAACAATCACCGAGAAGCCCTTTTGGAGCGACAACCGGCACAAGAGAGTTCTGACAGACTGATATGCGTTAGTACTTTCAGCAACAGATCTGGTCTTTTACAGAAATGTATTAACAAGAACTGGCACATCTTGAATAAGGGCAGTAGCAACTTGACAAAGCCTATGTTTTCATTTAAACGCAGCGCCAACCTTACGGGCCAGTTGGTACATACAAGACCTCGCACCAAACATCCCTCCCCACAGAACACACTTTGGAATCTCCTCCGGTCAAGGGGCACTTTCCCTGTGGGAACTGCAGCATGTGTAACCAAACAACACAAACCTCAACCATTGACATAGGTACAGATCGGCCTTGGGAGTTGAGACACCACACCAACTGTAACTCCGAGCACCTGATATACCTGATCACTTGCCCTTGTGGCCTCAGGTATGTTGGTATGACTACGAGGAAAGTTAAGACACGCATGTTAGAACACAAGAGCACCATCAGATGCGGTAAACAGATCAACAGACTGACCACACACTTCCTCGAAGCGGGCCATGATGCCACTGATTTCAAGTGGGTGGTCCTTGACAAACCTACTCCCACTGGTCCAACTACCACTAATATGACACAATTTCTCTTCAAGAGAGAACCACTGTGGGTCTTTAGGCTACATACCGACACCCACGGGCTCAATGATGAGATTCCCTGGTTCAGCCTCACCTGGTAGACCCCAGGCTCTATTGCCATGTGTTATTTATGGGATCCTTCCCTGCCCTCACCAGTGCACCCATCTCACAGGGTATTTAGGGTATGGACTTTTATCTAACCTTCCGAGTTGGGTCCTCCGGAGTCTCCAATCTGTTGTTTGTTCTGCCCCATCTGGGTTACACAACCCATTTAGGTGTCTCTCTACCACTCCTCTTTCATTGGGTATGCTTCTCGGCATCACTGCCTACCCTTCCAAGATGGCCACCACCATTTCCTGCACTCCTAGTCCTTCTTCCACGCTTGTCCCCCTGGAGGCGGAGTTCCCACCCACCTGATGTATTTCTTTTGGGCCACTCCTCCTCACTTTCCTCCAGCTCTCTACGGACGCACAGAGCATGTAGCTGTCCTTTGAGCAGAGGTAAGTTTTTCGCTGGCCTATGGACCCTAAGCCCCCTCCCCCCCCCGGCCGCAACCCGGACCAAATTTGGCTCATGAGCTCCACTTTTCCCAGCGCCGCGCTCGTCGTTTTTGCCCCAGGCGTTCCACTGGTACATTGTCGGGCGGGACAACCCTTTCTGCTTTTTCCATGTATTTACCAGTCATGTGAGTTTTATACCCGCGCTCCACTCTTCGGAGCCCTTTAATTTCACATGCTCTGGGACGCTGATACATTTAGCAGCTCCCATGTGTTCCCAGACGGGCTCCGTATCTCGGTGCTCCGATTCGGTTACAGCTGGGCTCCGCACTTCGGAGCTTGTCTCCTAGGTTGCATATGGGCATTCCCTCTCAGCCAGCCGGCATTAACCTTCCTCCTTTTTTAACCAGCATGCAGCTGAGTTACCTCTTTTGCTTGCTCTGCACCTCGGAGCTCCTACATCAATACGCTGACTGCCCGGCGAGTCCTAGCTTCTTGGAGCCCATGATCTCGTGGTTTTTCCTTCTTAGCTCCTTTGTTTTCTTGCTGAGGGCTTCCTGCCCTTTTCGTACAGCTCTCTAGCACCCCACCGATGTATAGTCTATATCGCACTTGGCTCCGGAGTGCTGATACATTTAGCAGCTCCCATGTGTCCCCAGACGGGCTCCGCATCTCAGTGCTCCGATTCAGTCACAGCTGGGCTCCGCACATCGGAGGTTGTCTCCTAGGTTGCATATGGGCATCCCCTCTCAGCCAGCCCGCATTCACCGACCCCCGTTTTCAACCGGCACGCAGCTGAGTTACCTTCTTTGCTTGCTCCGCACCTCGGAGTTCCTACATTAACATGCTGACTTCCCGGCGAGTCCCACCTTGGAGCCCATTTTCCTTCCTAGCTCCTATGTTTCCTTGTCGAGGGCTTCATGCCCTTTCCGTTCAGCTCTCTAGCACCCCACCGATGCTTAGACTATGTCGCACTTCCAGATCTCTTGTTTTCTCAATACCCACACTATGAAGGTGTGCCAGCTTGTTGCTCTGATCTCTGTGGTGATGTTGATTTCAGTACACATCCTACCTGAACAAGATGTTTGGCAACCTACAGTGAATCTTGCATTCAATTGATTACATAATAATTTTCTCAACCACACATACTCTTTCCTCACATGTTTTTTTTTAGTCATCTGTTTTTTAGCCTATATGCACATATGACTGTAATTTACAGCCACACTTGCCCCATCCTCAACCTTTTTTAGGTTCTGTGGAACCCTCCTCGAGTGCGCCGAGGATGAGCTGACACTAGCTCTCCTCAAGTGACGGGTAAGCCCCTACTTTCTTATGATGTTCATAATTGTTTATACGTAGCCAGTATGTTATTGATTAAGCATGTCTATTAAGGAGTGCTACTGCATTGCTTTTCTTGCTTGTCATTAAACACAACTTTTGTTTATAGGAACACCAGCTTATCACGACTGACGTCCAACGCGCCAGTCGGTGCACTCTTCATACACCTACCTGAGTTGGTCTGGTGTCATCTCCACACACATCTCTCATTAGGTCCTGAAGAAAGCCATAGCACCTCTACGGAGGGCATCGCGGCTGAAACATGTCGACCCTATGATCACCCACATCCATGCTAGGTTGAATTCTCCAGGCATGTGATTACAACTGTTTTTAACCCTGACCCCTGGGTGTTCCAGTAAAATTGTTTCTACATACCAGGTAGTCAGTTTTAACTTCACTAGCACCCTCTTTCTTACACCCTCCCTCACCATCACATCCGGCTCATCATCAGGTTTTAGTATACCTCTTGTTACATAAAACTAAAACATCCCTGAGCTCCTCCCTCTCAGAGAGGGGGTTGTAGCCCGCACTGCGACTAGGTCTGCAGTGCAAGGAGGTTCCCGATGATGAAGCATGCCACCCTTGGGTGGATGAGGGAATTCGTCCTATAAAAAGGGAATACCCATACACTCCTTCCATTGCATGTGCTGACCCACATGCAATGTGCAACATGCAATGCAATGCCCAAATGCCCAATGCCCAAATGCCCTGACCCAAATGCAATGTGCAACATGCAATTTGTTTTTGTGCTGACCCAGGGTGGCCTTTTTGTGTTAGTGGTTAAAGAATCAGGATTGACATTGTGGACCCGTTGGTGGTGAGAATGGACAAAGTAAATATATCATTGTATTAGTAAATCATTTTGGAGATTGTGAGGAAGGCTGATTGTGAGAGCATTGTACAATTTTTGGACAGAAATTTTATGTGGGAAGGTTTACCAAAGGGAATTGTTTCTGATAACGACCACGGTTTGTTCTCAGAGATGTTTCAATTTTTTTAAAGAAATGGCATTGTGCATAAAACTACTTTGTTGTACATTCCCGAAGGAAATGGTTAGGTTGAACGCTTAACAGAGTGGTTAAAAGCATTATACAATTGGTTATGAACAACAGATTAAGGTGGGAAATGAGATTTTGAAATTAATTTGGGCATATAGATTCACTCTAAGTAGTGTAACAAAAAAATTCCTTTCACTTTGATGAGAGGACATGAACCAATCAGTAAAGATATGTGCTGGGTACCCACTGCCAAGCAAATGGAATGGTCTCCAGAATATGTGAGGAGGTAATTAACATTGGCTCAGAAGGCTTATAATACTTGATATGGCAATAAGCTAGGAACCAGGGTTATATAGCAGAAGTGTGGTGATTGGGTAAGAAATTACTTCAGATAGTTTGGGAGGCTGAGGGTTTTTACTTATTCATAGCTTCTCGCTACTCCATAGGGTTGGTCATGATTGGTTTAGAGTAAGGAAGGAAGGGAAAGTGCATAAAGCAGAAAGAACATTTTTTATAACTTTTTGAAAGTGTGCAAAATATTCCATACTTCTGTGATATTGCGTGATGGAAAACTATGGCATATGACTAAAGTATCTAAGGGCCTTATTATGACTACGGTAGTCCATGGGACCGCCGTAGTCGTGGTGGCAGTTCGACCACTGTCACACTGCGGGACCGCCCGCAGTATTATAAGTGTAGTGGTCGGACCGCCACTGAACTGCTGCTACTGCAGCAGATCAAAGATCCTGCAGCGGTCTGGCAGTGGTTTGGGGGCGAGACTACTTTGAGCTGCCTCACCACCACCCTTTTCTTGTCAGTCGCATCGCCATGAAAAGAGTAGTGGTGAGGCAACAAAGGGGGCCCTACAGGGCCCCCTTGTGCCTTTGTGCACGGGGTGCATGGAGGGGGTCACATGTTGAGCCCCCCTGTAGTTATGCACCTGTAGTTGCACTGGCGGTCCTGTGGCAATGCTGTTTAAGGCTCACAATGAGCCTTTAAACAGCACTTCCACGGGACTGCCACTCCGCCCGCCTGCCAGACCATAAAATGACTTGTAATCTGGCAGGCGGACGGCAGTGAGTTTCATCAGTCCTGGAGCGGAGAGGTGGCATGCCGCCCACTCCAGGGCCACTGAATCTCATAATAAGACCCTAAGTGTAAAAGCTTGATGAATGAGAGGACAAAGGACGAACTGAAATATGATTGGATGGACAATGATGAAGAAGGTAATACAAGTGGCATGACGGATGTTTCAAATGATAATGTGATCAGAGTACCAGATGATGTTGAAGATAACTTGTGCCGAGGGGAAGTTAAAATGTATCATACCAAAACATGTCATTCTAATAGAAAACATCATAATCTTTCTGGAAAATGTGGAAGGGTCATTACCCCCTAAGAGATTTGAGTGCAAAATTGGTCGCAAATCGATTTGCGCATGCAAAATCGGTCATACGCAATGTACAACAGGCACTTGCAAAAAAAAAATTGTGATGCTACTGAATACCGACTAGCAATAAAAGTGACCGGCAATTGCATGTCCAAAACAGCGAGTCGCTAATTGCGAGTTGCTATTCACAATGTACAGACCAGTCGCAAACAGCGACCGTGCGCAAAATGGCTCGTTCGCACATGCAATTTACCATGAATCAAAAATAGGTGGTAACCAGGCCTAAACTATAAAAACAGCTCCAGAATGCATCAGAAATCTTTCCACAATGGGTGCTCTGTATGTAATAGCGAGGAGGATGCGGATATTGGCTGCTCAGCAGAGGAGGCGGAGACAGGAGAGGATATTCAGAGTCAGGCTAATCTTGCTTGAGAAGACAGAGGAAGAGATATATGAGCAGTACCGGCTGAGTAACACTGTCATCCTAGATCTAATAGACATCTTGAAGCCACAACTGGAAAGCAGAAACCAGCACAGCAAAGCAATCCCCCCACATGTTCAGGTGTTGTGCGCCCTCTACCTATTGGCTACTGGTAGTTACTGAGATGTCATTGCAGTGGCTTGAAGGGTGTCGCAGAGTGCGCTTTCGCGTTTCTTCCACAATTTCTTAGATGCCATGCTCCACTGCATACACCAACACATCTACTTGCCCAGGGATGATGTAGAAGTAGAAAATAGCAAACACAAGGAGATGATGGACGGAGTGCTGAAACTTTTCAAACACTCACCCCCAGTCACAGATCTGGGTTGAATCCATCATCATTCTTTAGCTCACTTTGCCACCCCAGTTCAGACACAGCTATATGCAAATCAGTCTTGACTCCTGTGCCTCATGGGAACAGTCCAGACCGAACTGCCAAGCCATGTCTTCCCTGGATCGGAAACAAGCATCCTGGGGACCGGCTTCGGGCTAACAGCCCTCATCAGCCAGGCTAGCTTGAATCCAGTGGCAAAGTGAGCAAGGGACCCACGCCTGGGCATACCCTGCCAACTTAGGCGAACAAAGCAAACACAAAGGAGATGATGGACGGAGTGCTGAAACTATTCAAACACTCACCCCCAGTCACAGATCTGGGTTGAATCCATCATCATTCTTTAGCTCACTTTGTCACCCCAGTTCAGACACAGCTAGATGCAAATCAGTCTTGACCCTGTGCTCATGGGAACAGTCCAGACCGAACTGCCAAGCCATGTCTTCCTGGACCGGAAACAAGCATCCTGGGACCGGTTTCGGGCAAACTTTGCCACTGGATTCAAGCTAGCCTGGCTGATGACGGCTGAATAGCCAGAAACCGGTCCCAGGATGCTTGTTTCCGGTCCAGGGAAGACATGGCTTGGCAGTTCGGGCTGGACTGTTCCCATGAGGCACAGGGTCAGACTGATTTGCATATAGCCATGTCTGAACTGGGGTGGTGGAGTGAGCTAAAGAATGATGATGCATTAAACACAGATCAGTTGACTGGGGGTGAGTGTTTGATTTGCTTGAGCGCTCCGTCCATCATCCGTTTTGGTATCGCCTAGAAGTAGAAAATACCAAACTGCAATTCTACAGAATAGCAAGGTTTCCACAGGTCATTGGGTGCATAGATGGTACCCATGTGCCCATATGTCCCCTATCTCGCATCATATACATAGTCCGGAATAGGAAAAGCACACATTCCCTCAACATTCAAGTTGGCTGTGATGCAAACAACATCATCACGGACATTGTGGCCAAATATCCAGGGAGCACTCATGACTCATACATCTTCAGACACAGTGGCATATACCAGAAATTAGAAAGAGGTGACTTTGATGAAGGATACCTACTAGGTACTCATATTTCATGTCCACAGTGAAATGTATTGGTACATTCATGTCTGTCTGCGTGTCTCCCCATCATATTTCCCTTACCAGGTGACAGTGCGTATACCCTGTGGCCATGGATACTCACAACCTGTCTCCCAACAACCCACATGAAAGGCGGTACAACATGGCACATAGGCACACCAGGTCCGTGATTGAGCGCACATTTGGCACCCAAAATCACACTTCCGGTGCCTTCACAAGAGTGGCGGAGCCTTGCAGTATGCACCTGAGAGTGTCTGCAAAATAGTGGCAACATGTGCCATACTCCACAACATGGCATGCAGAGGTGGCTTGCCCATGGATGTGTCTGATTCAGATTCTGAGGATGATGACCCAGGACCACCTGCCCAACAGCCAAGGGACGAAAGCTCAGCAGCAGAGGGGAGAAGGCGCAGGCACCACATAGTCAACAATTATTTTGCAAGGTACGTCCAACCCATTGACACACTAATCTCTGCAAATGACAATACAAATTGTGATTGCGAGCTTGCACAAACAATTTTAGGACAACTGGTCCATGTCCATCCGCATAACTTAACAAGAGTATAACGGTAATGTGGTTACGGCACCAAAGAATGAACAGAAAAGTTTGGCCACTGAATGGCATGTTAGTGGTAACAAGTCATTTCCTACCTCTACGTCCAGCATGGGGGGAGCTGGCAGGTGGAATTACAGCCTGGTGGCTGCAGCTTCACTGCAGCATTGGTGTGTCCGCAGCAGACATACTACTGCAGCTGGACACCTCGCTATCTGCAGCCTCTGTTGTTCCTCCACTGGCAAATATGTTAGTTTGCATTGCCTCCACTGCTGCTGTGATCTGTTGGAGCCCTTGTGTCACATCACCACTGTAGTGGCCCATCTCTACCTGAAGTCCCAGGGTGTGCTTGGTGTGTTGGGTGGTTGCCTGCGCCAGCCTCCCGATTGCCCTGGTCATAGGGTCTATCCTGTGTTCCCGGCTGCGTTCCATTCGCCTTTGCTGCACTCTTTCCTCAGACAACTCCTTACACAGCTCCCCAATAGCCCCTGTTAGGACATCAAATTTTTGCTCAATGCGGCCCTGATTCTCAGCCATCTGTTGGGTAATATTAGTGAATCCCTGACTCAGCTTGATGTTTATCAGCCTAATTTGTTTTTGTTGCAGGCGCTGAATCTTAAGCATTGCCTGTTCCGGGCCGCCAAACACCACCTGATTGGCAGCTCCAGCATGGGGGGAGTGTGCAGCCTTGCTTGCAGCCGCCTTCCTGACTGCTGTTTTTAACGCACCAGCCGTACCCTGGTGACTGGAGTGCATTGTGATGGTTCTGGTTGCTGTGATGCTGGGATTTCACTAGTGGGAGACTGTGTTGAGCTGGATGCATTAGTAGCCTGGACAACTGAAAAACTTGGCCCACTTGATAGTCCCTCATCATGCCCTTCCTCCATCTGGCCCTGATCCAGGATTTCTTCTTTGTCATCAATCCTTTGCTCTCCTCCCAGAGGTGTATCTATCTGGTAAAAAGTAAAATAAAATAAAAAATATGGGTCACTATCTCAGTGGTGTTACTATGTTTTTCAGCTCATGTCAGTCTGTAACTGCACTGTTTATGTCACTGACTATGTTTCCCATGTAGATGGACTATTTGGGTGTGGGTGTGCTGCATGCATGTGGAGAGCAGGCTTTGTGCTGAACTGCAAATACGTTACACATTTCACACTTACCAGGGTTTGGTGGAGGCAGAGATGTATCGGGGGCCCCAAATCCAACCACTGCCTCTCTCTCCAGGGTACTCTCCACCATAGCCTCTTCTGTTGATGGGACCGATACATTGGATGGCCCTCCTCCTGTCCCTTGGACTTCACACAGCCATACTGCCACCCTCTCCTTGGCCCTGGAGCGCAGGTCGTACCACCTTTTCTTTATATTGTCCAGGGGCCTGTGTGCCAGGGCATATATAAGATTCCCGCAACACAATTCACAATTTCCATGCCTGTATGGGACAGGTGAGTAGATGGATGTCAGAGAATTGTCTCAAACTAAACTCCAATAAGACGGAGATCCTTCTTTTTGGCAGAGATGTTTCCAGTTGGTCCTCGGACTGGTGGCCTACAGAACTTGGTCCCCTTCCCACTCCAGTCCCTAAGGCAAGGAACCTGTGAGTCATCTTTGTCACCACCCTATCCTTTTCTCACCATGTGAAGGCTATGACCTCAGCCATCTGCTACACCTTAAAAATCCTGAGGAAGATTTTCCCCTACATACCATCTGACCAACAGAAAACAGTGGTTTCGGCTCTAGTTCTGTCAAGGCTGGACTATTGTAACAGTCTTTTGGTCGGAATAAATAAAGCCCTCCTTGCCAAGCTCCAGGTCTTACAGAATTCAGCCGTCCGTCTGCTTTCTAGACTACCCAAATATGCCTCTGCAAAGGCGGCTCTTAATACTCTTCATTGGCTTCCGGTGGAAAAACGGATCAACTTTAAGGCACTGTGCATTGCCTTTAGGGCTCTACACAACCAAGGCCCTGCATATTTGATTGATCGATTCCGCTGGTGTACACCTACCAGAATGCTGCGGTCCGCTTCACACCGGCTGGTGGAAGTTTCCAAAGCACGACTCTCCAACTGGGGTGGCAAAAGCTTTGTCTACATTACTACCAGATGGTGGAATCAATTGCCTCTATCATTGAAAAACTCACCTGACCTGCTATCTTTTAGGAAGGGTTTGAAGACTTGGCTGTTTAAGGCCTAGTCTCGGCGACATTTCCCTTCCTATCTTTTCTTTTTTTGTCTCTGTTCCTCACGTCTGGCTGGAGCTTGGACTCAATAGCGCCTAGACGCCGCTGGGTATTAGTTGCGCTATATAAATATATAAATAAATAAAATATATGTGCTGCTGCATCTCTCACCATATTTTTCTTTTGTCCGACTCTGGGACAGTGTGAGATGCCCTCCCAAACAGCTGCTCGTGATTGAAGCAGCATTCGTCAGTTATAAAGTCCAGAAACTCTGCTAAGAATTTTTATTCCTGCAGATGCTCCTTTCCTGCCTTCTCACTGTCCTTGCTGGACATTTTGTTTTTTTTTGGGAGCATGCCTGCAATGTTGTTCTGTGCTGCTGCACCTTACCAAGGGCTTACAATTTTGATCAGGAGTCTCCGGGGACACGACTTTCTGTTTTGGTGTCCTTCTGCTCTCCCAGGAAGTGTTTCTGCTTATTTTTTTAACTATGGTCACTATTTGCGTACCCTTAATGGCCTTTTCAGCCGATTTCGCTATTTGCGAATGCTAAACATCCTTTTCAGCCTTGGACACCGTTTGCGAGCGCTTACCGACTCGCAAATAGACAACGCTGAATTGCGATGCGAGTGATTAGCGACTCGCAATCTTGGTACGAGTTTGGCATGTAGATTTCAATTTGCGACTCGCAATTTCATGCAAATTGCAAGTCACAATTACTTGCGGTCATACATCTGGCTCTTGAAGATTATGTTTGTGTATAGAGTTAGGTCCTATTAAGCATATGTTACATATTTAAAATAATGTTTTCTGTAACTATTCTATTGACTTTTTTTGGTTTGTTACTTTTCTTTTCGTTCAAGGGGAAAAATGTGTTGTAATGCAATGCATACCTTATACTGTAGTATGTAAGATCTTGCAAATGTATGGGTTCCAGAATGGAATCCGGGTTATTAAGGTTCTGAGGGTGGCGGTTGGAGGGACATTGATGTATGGACGTTCATACTGTTCGGACGTGTCTGGGGCTGCAATAAAACCTAATCACACTACGATCCTGGAGGTTTGTGTGGAGTTATTACAACAGGATGACTAGTAGAAGTGGAAAAATAAATTTTCTTTGAAGGTCATTTAAAAACGTTTATCGATGTTAGAGAGCCGCTGCCAAATTAATGTCTCAAACCTTGTAGCTCAGTGGAGAAGAAGAATGAAACTTGCTACACTCTGGAACATTCATGTGATATTCTCTGGTTGCGATTAATCCCTTCCAATCAGGCCTCTTGGGGTCTCAGGTCGCAAATACTAGAGCTTCCGAAGCTGCGTGAAAGGCAGGCAGCGAAGAGCGGGTGCCGAGGAGGGTGAGCAGGATTGTCAGGATTAGCGTGACCGCTGTTTTAAATAAGAGAATCAAGGCATCTCCCCACTCCCCAGCTGCACCACCAAGCCCACCTATCATTTTCCTGTCAGTGGCCCGACAGGTGAATTAATATCTCAGGAACGCCGCTGCGTCCGCAAGCATCAGGGAGGAGCGGCCATCTTCCCGGACACCTCGCCACAAACCATAGACATCCGACACCTGTGGATTAGTATTTCCACAGCAGAGATTTGCATGCACTCTGTAGGTTACAGGCTGTAATTCTGCTGAGAACAATCACTGGGTTAATGCACCCGCTGCAGATATCTGCATGTATCTATAAGGATGTCACAACAGTAAAATGGTCTTGAAAACAATGAAATGTTAAATGCCCACTAAACGCAATATTGTCACACCGAAGATCACCACAGATATCACTAATCCCCCGCCTGGTCTCTATCTAATGACCTATGACCTACCCCCAGATCATGATGCCACTTATCTGACTCTGCTATTCTTGTCTACAGGACCAACTAGCTCACATGTGCCACAGATCTTCTTACCGCGGACACTTTGCTAAAAGGACCGACCCTGCAGGTATCCCACCCACCACTTCATTCCATGGGAATAATAGCCATTTGCTTTTTCATTGCACTAAGGCTGAGCTTAAGATTCTGGAATGTCATGCCACCAAAACTTTAGGGCTAGAGAAAGTGACTTTATGCACCTTTTGACCTCTAATGAAATCAGAGTTGATAATTTGTCCCAACTTTAGCCCCTCAACAGTAAATCCTTTCCTGCTGATTGTCCAGGGGAAGGTCACAGAGTGGCAATTGCAAAACGTAAAAATGACTCCCCCAGGTCTGTCTAATGTATGCTCCATCCACTGTCTTCATGCTTGTTACACCCGAAGTAGCAGTAGAGCACTGTCAGAGGTGCCAAAGGGCAAGGCAGTGGTAGCACCTGCTACCCCTGGCTACCCCAAGTCGAGGTTGCTACTATGCTGCTGTGTCAAAGTGGATTTCTGCAGAGAATCTCACCTTCCACTTCAGACAAGGGCTGACTTCTCCTTTATTAAAAGCCGCCACCATACAAGAAGGGATCCGAGCAGCAGCTTGGCAGGTGCTGCATCAGAAATGAAAACAAGCAATTTGTTGTGGAGACAGTATCAGATGCGGTGGGGGAAGCATTGGACCAAATATTTTAATCAGAGCTCAGATAGGAATTGACAGATGAACCATTCATTCCCTGTGTTCAGGGAATGTTCAGTCGCTACCTGGTTCTTTGTCGCACAGGGCCAGCCAGTAGCTTTCACACTTGGTCTAACAGTAGGGATCGGATGGATGGACCAGAAAGATGTGATTTGAGAGAAACAAGAAATTCCTGAAAAAGCAGACAGGTCTAGTGAGAAACCAGTACTGGTTAATTTGTAAAAATAAAGTGCAGGGCACAACACTTATCTTAGAATCCTGCTGCTAGTGCTGCCAAATACCAGGATCTCCAAATACCAAAGTTGTCTAATTTTGATTGCACATCATGCCTCTTTTTCAAACATCCTTCACCTCCTGTATCTTAATCACACTTTTGCATTTAGTTTTTAATCCATATTCTTTCTTTTTAGGTTGTATATCAAAAAATTCGGATCAATCTCGAACCCCACAACATTGACTATTAGCATATTTTTAAGATAAGCATATATACAAAGTATTGGTTTGCTAAACTTCACTCCACTTCAACTTACCTTAATGTTTTGTGGGTATTTAATATTAAGGGATCGATGTAAGTGCAGGTTAACATTAAACCTTTGATATTGTGGTAGAAAACTCACCTTTGTCACTGTTTTCCTATCTTTCACTTTCTGCTTCTTGTTTCCTTTTTTCCTTCTCTTGCCATTGACCACTACCCCAAGCACAAGTACAAATAAAGCACTGGAAACAGAGATCCCACAGAAAGCTGATATCACTTCATGGCCAGTAGAGCAGGGGAAGAGTCTGTCACATTTCAGGGGAAATCTTTGTACACTGTAAGGTGGTACAGGCAATACGTTCTCTTTTAGGGAGCATAAATGAAAGAGAGCTGGCTTGTAAGATACCTCAGTGGGGCAAAGCACCCACTGCAGAGTTAATAATTATGTACTGTTAGAAATGGGGGTCTCTAGTTGGCAGAGGTAGGTACCTTTGTCCAAATAGGGACCCTTGCTTCTAGTCAGGGTAAGGGGGATACACTTCTAAAATAACCCCTGCTCACCCCCTTGGTAGCTTTGCACGAGCAGACAGGCTTATCTCAGAGGCAGTTTGTAAAGCATTTGTGAACACATACAGTAATACAGTGAAAACACTACAAATGGACACCACACCAGTTTAGAAAAATAAGTAATCTTTATCTAAACCAAAAAAAGACCAAACAACAAAAATCCACAATACAGTATTACAAATATGACTTTCAGATGGTAGAAATAGTTCAGTTCAATGCAGGTTGTAAATGCAACACTTTTCTCAAAAGCACCTTAGATGCGTCACGCAAAACAAACAAAATGGCCGCAGGGAAGGTGATGTGTCGGTTCCTTACAATCAGGGAAGGTGATGCGTCGATTCCTTGCTCCGGGGGAGGTGATGCGTCAGTTCCTTACTGCAGCTCAGGGGAGTTGATACGTCGATTCCTTACCGGAGAGGAGGTGATGCGTTGTTTTCTTACTGCGTGGGGAGTTGATGGAGCTGTCTCTTACTGCGGCCCCCAACGATGCAACAGTCTTGGCGCCTCGATGCAATGCGTCAATCCGGTACGATGCATGGCTTCATGCAGCCGCACAGCAGGCTTGCGTCGGGATTGGTGCGGTGATCCCGGACTTTGGAGATCGTTGCACCCGATGCGTCGTGCAGCGCTTTCTTGAGCCGCGGCAGGCGCTGCGACGGTTTCTTCAGCGATGCGTCGGAAACAGGTGCGGATGCGTCACGCTTCTTCGATGTTGGGTTGATTTTCCAGCTCCCAGCGACAAACAGTCTCTAGAGGTCCTAAACAGCAGCAGGCACCTCTTTGCAGGTTGGAATTCCCAGCAAGGGAATTCAGGGGAGCTGGTGGTGAAGTCTTTGTGTCCCTGAAACTTCAGAACAGGAGGCAAGCTCAGTTTCAAGCCCTTGGAGATCTTTTCTTCAAGCAGGTGACAAAGCAAACAGCAAAGTCCTTTTTCTGATTTCCTTGTCAGCAAGCAGCCACTGCAGGTCAACCCCAGACAGCAAACAGCACAGGGGCAGTATTCCTCCTCAGCTTATCCGGCTCTTCTCCTTGGCAAAGGTTCCTCTTTATTTCCCAGAAGTGATCTAAAAGTCTGGGGTCTGGGCCCCTAATTTTATATACCAAAATCCTTTGTTCTCTGAAGGCAGAGAGTGTCTGTACCCAGCCAAAACCAGTTCTGTGGGGCACTTTGCATGTGCACAACAACCTCCATTGTTAGTGTGAGCCCTGGTTCCAGACACACCACAGGGAGACGGAGCCGTCATTGTGGATGGCAGGCACAGCCCTATTGAGGTGGTGCTACTCCTCCCACCACTCCAAATGCAGACCAGGCCTATTCAGTCCAGCCCTGACTCATCAGACTTCTGGAGCTGCTGCCCCTCTCCAGCCCCTGTCATCCAAAACCAGACACGCAATACACAAACCTAGCAGAGGCACACTGGATGGTTAGGCAAGAAAATACCTACTTTCTAAAAGTGGTATTTTCAAACACAGAATGTAAAAATCACCCTCACTAAAAGATGCACTTTAACATTCTGAGTTCAGGCATACTAAACTCTACTTTTCTATCTTGTCCCTAGGGTCAGTTATATTTATAAGATGTTATAAACAAACTCCCCATTCTGTCCTATGGGATCAGATAGTCTTGCAATAGTGAAAAACGAAATTTGCAGTATTTCACTATCAGGACATGCCACACGCATCAGGGCATGTCCTAGCTTTCACATACAATGCACCCTGCCCACAGGCAGGGGCGGCTCCTCCATTAGGGCAGAGGAGCGCCGCCCCACTGCTTTTTCGAAGTGCTAGAAGCACAAACATAAAATGGTATTTTAAATACCATTTTATGTTTCTGCTTCTCACGCTGCGAGAAAGCAGATGACAGGGGTACGCCTGGTTGGGGGCGGGCGGGAGGGTATGCCTGGTCGGGGGGTGGGCAGGTCGGGGAGGAGTGGCTTGCACCACTCTGAGTAGCCTGACTGTTTCTTCGGCCCTGGGGCCGACCAAAGCAGTCATGCGCACTCTACATTTTCTCTAAGTAGGCTGCATGCAGCCTACATAGAGAAAATAGCTTCCCTACAGGTGCCCAGCTGGGCGCTGTCCGCGACTACGCACCAATCACAACCCTGCCATTGCAGCGTTGTGATTGGCTTCCAGGAGGGGAGGGAGCATGCCTGTTCCTGTTTCTGTTGAGGAGCAGGAAAACACGGACCCGGCCCAGGAGCAAAGGCGGCGCGGGACCCGGTCAGGTAATTTGTATTTTAATTTTACCCCCCCACGCAGTAATCCCCGCGCGAACCCCCACGCTCCCCCACCCTTCCACCCACGAGTATTGCGAGCCGCGACTGCCCACAGGGGTACCTTGGGCCTACCTTAGGGGTGACTAATATGTAGAAAAGGGAATGTTTTGGGACTGGCAAGTGTGTGCACTTGCCAAGTCGACATGGCAGTCCCAGACTGCACACCGGCTCTGCAATGGCAGGCCTGAGTCACATTTTACAAGCTGCTTCTGTGGGTGGCACAATCAGTGCTGCAAGCCCACCAGCAGCATTTGATTTACAGGCCCTGGGCACACATAGTGCACTGCACTAGGGTCTGACAAGTAAATCAAATAAGCCAATATGGAATCACTAATCCATAACAATAATTTACAAAGGGAGCACTTGCACTGTGGCACTGAACAGCAGTGGCAAAGTGTCCAAAGCATCTAGACTAGCAAAAATGAAGTCCAACACACAGTAAAACACAGGAGGTAAAGGCAAAAAATGGAAGGGAGACCCACGCCAATGGTGCCAGGTCTCACATGTACATGTCAAAAGTTGTCATTCTTTCAGGATGTAGAGACTTCGTTGCCTTTTAGATGCAGATATTTGTTGAACATTCAAACTTCAACACAGGTACATGGAGAGGTACATGTGGAACCAGGGCAAAAAATGTCACAGTAATTTACTATTGAAATAGCAGTTCACACAATGAAGTAAATTATGTTATAGTATCTCATATTGGTATAGCACACATCTGTTAGAAATGGGGGTCTCTGATTGGCAATGGTTTGCACCTTTGTCCAAGTAGGGACCCTTCTTCCTAGTCAGGGTAAGGAGGATACACTTCTAAAATAACCCCTGCTCATCCCCTTGGTAGCTTGGCACGAGCAGACAGGCTTCTCTCAGAGGCAGTGTGTAAAGCATTTGTATATGCATACAGTAACACAGTGAAAACACTACAAATGGACACCACACCAGTTTAGAAAAATATGCAAAACTTTATCTAAACCAACAAGAGCAAAACGCTAAAAATCCAATATACAATACTGTAAAAAATAGTTACTTTGCAAGATAACCTTCAATTTGCAAGAATAGATGAAAAACCCAGTTCTTCTGAGTCGGTAGCTCCGTCCTGGGCTACCGCAATGCTGAAAATGGCAGAGTCTAACAGTTCCAGCCAACCGTGTTGGTACGGTCCAGCTAAAGCCTCGACAAATTCGTAGACAGTACCTTTCTCGTTTCAGCCGATCCCGTTGGTATGAGTCGGTCAGGGCAACCCTTGCGATGTGAAGTGGAAGCAGTGCAGGTTGCGGTGCCCTCTCGGTGACGGTCATCCAACGGTGTTGGTGAGACCAAGGCTTACGATGCAGAGTGAGGCGGTGCTTGATGTGGTGCTGGCAGGTCACATTGCAGGAGACCTAGCCGGTCAATGTTCTAGCTGGGCAGCGACGGTGTCGGTGACGTCCAGGCAGAGTGAAGCGAGGCAGTGCAGAGTGCGGTGCCCATAGGACGCAGTGCAAGCAATGGCTTGGTGATGGTCGCCCAGCGGCGTCAGTGAGACCAAGGATGCAGTGCTAAGTGCGGCTGTGCCTTCTGTGGTGCCTCAGTGAAAGAGTCGGCTGCTCTTTTCTTCTGCACCGACTGAAACCAGAAGTTCCAGAGATGGTGCCCAGAAGGATGGTGAAGCCTTTGCTGTTCCTCAGACTTCTTGAACAGGGGACAAGCTCTACCTCAAGTCCTTGGATATATTTTGTCAAGCAGGATACAAACACAGTTCCTCTCCTTGGCAGAAACAGCTACTGCAGGCCAACCCCAGACAGAACACAGCAAAGGGGCAGTGTTTCTCCTTCAGCTTCTTCCAGTTCTTCTCTGTGGCAGAGGTTCCTCTTGAATTCCAAAAGTGATCTTTTTATAGCACAAATTCCTTTGTTCTCTGGTGGCAGAGAAGCTCTTTGCCCAGCCAAAACCAGTACTGTCCTCTCTGGTGCAGCTTCCTGACAGGGATGCAGACAGCATTGTATAAGGCAGACCAGGCCCATTCAGGGGTGAAAGAAATCTCCTCCCTCTACTCTGACTGCAGCCCAGGTCTGTTCAGCCCAGCCCTGACTCACCTTGGAAAGGCAGGACACGCCTCACCCCCCAAGTGGCTGTCTGAGCAGAATGCACATCCCCAGCCCCTGTCACTCCAAAGCCAGACAGTCATTACACAGACCTAGCAGAGGCACACAGGATGGCTAAGCAAGAAAATACCTACTTTCTAAAAGTGGTATTTTCAAACACAGAATGTTAAAATAATCCTTGCTAAAAGATGCATCTTTATATGCTGAGTTCCGGCACACTAAACGTTATCTTTCTATGTTGTCCCAATTGGAAGTTATATTTATACGATGTTATAAATGAACTCCCATTCTATCCTATAGAACAGATAGCCTTTTAATAGTGAAAAAGGAAATTGGCAGTATTTCACTATCAGGACATGCCACACACATCAGGACATGTCCTACCTTTCAGATACACTGCACCCTGCCCACTAGTCTACCTTGGGCCTACCTGAGGGGTGACTCGCATGAAAGAAAAGGGAAGGTTAGAGCCTGGCAAGTGGTTGCACTTGCCAGGTCGACATGGCAGTTCCAGACTGTACATAGATACTGCAATGGCAGGCCTGAGATTCCTTTTCAGGGCTACTCATGCGGGTGGAACAATCAGTGCTGCAGACCCACTAGTAGCATTTTTATTTACAGGCTGTGGCACACTTAGTGCACTAAGGGCTTACCAGTAAATCAAATATGCCAATCATGGCTAACCAATCCATATTCACAATTTACACAGAGAGCATATGCACTTTAGCACTGATCAGCAGTAGTAAAGTGCACAGAGTCCTAAAACAAAAAAAAACAGGGTCAAAAACAGGAGGCCAAAAGCGAAAATTCCGGGGATAACCCCGCTAGAAAAGCGAGGTCTAACAACATCCATAACTGGTATGGCATTATAGCAATAAGGGCCTCATTTACAAAGAATTGATATGGGAAAAATGGTCGCAATTTGTGCACGAACATTTTTACTGAATCTTTTTTGATTTTCCTAACCGACCTATGTACAAATACGTCAGTTCACAAAATACAGAATCACAGTGGGTTGCAATTCAACCTACCTCATCAATATTTATGAGCAAGGTCGCGATAAGTGACCCTCTGCGATTGGCCATAGTCATAGGGATGGTTACCTACTGGGATCAGCAGACCAGGTCACTGACAAAATATAGAAAACAACAATGTTGTGATACAAAAATATTGTGTCAAAAATATTGCTTACAAAATATTGTGTCCCTATACTTATAATTGTAAGTACAAAAGTATAGGAAGAAAATATTGTTTCACACCAAAATCATTAGAAACATACAAAAATATTGCTTTTAATATATATAATGTTTAAAATATTACATCTTACATATTTTAATGTATAACATAAATATAATGTAAGCTAAATACACTTAAATAATATTTAATACTATACATAAATATATATTTATATAAACATACACACACATATGTACATATGTATATGGGTGTGTATGTTAATATATACATATACATGATGTAAACCTATTATTAAAATATATATTTTACATTATATTATATTATTTCTGGGGTATTTTTTTAAATTGACTTCAATAAAAAGCATATAGATATATATATATATATATAAATTATGCGTATTTTGCACATGGTTTTTGAAAATGTAAAGACCAGCCATAACGAATGTGGAAACATGCTGAATTCTTGTATTGTGAAATTGGAGCACAGACGGGTAGTCTGTCTTCCATATTTAGTGGCACTTGGCACTTTAAAATGTGGGGAGGAAATGGTAGCACAACATGTGATCATGGCCTCCAGGGGCCGAAATCCGTCATGGCGGCACAGCACGATTTGAAATAAAACAAACTTGCACGAAATAAGAGGAGTCCGTTCCGTTTCTGGTTCCAGGGTGCAGGGAATAGGTGGAGAAAAGGAGCACTGAATATTTAGTCCAAGGCGTCTTCCTTGGATGTAACGGACCCCCTCTCGACTTGGGCAAAGCAGCAGGAAGCCGAATCTGGTGGTGAACCGGAACAGGAAGATCTCCGTGAGGAGAAGGCTGCGCAGCCCCCGGACGGCGGAAAACACCTACTGACTGTGGCGGAGCAGTGGGACCTGTGTCGGAGGACGCAGAGAACGCAGGCGGAAGCTCAGGAGGTAGGAATATCCATAATTGTCCGGTGAGAGGTGTGCACAGCGAGCGTCTGCATAGTGGTAGCTGACTCCTCGCATCCAAATAAATAGTGCTAAACAATGGCCGTCGACGATCTACGCGGAGGGAAGAGGCAGCGGAGGAAATGTTCACGGAGGTTGCCATTACCCAGGCACACACGCAAATCAGCAGTGATGGGAATGGCAGGACCTTCTCCAACATCAAAGAATTGTATAAAAAACTGGAGAAGCTTATGAGGGCAGAGCAGACAAAGTGGTGGGAGCACAGGTCCCTCTCAAAGTACCTGGAGGTGGGCAGGATTCCTCGGGGGCTGCGCATTATGCTCGCTCCGAGCTTGACAACCCCAACCCCAGTATGCTACGGGAGTGGGGCGAGTGCAACCTGGAATCATCAAAGAGGCTAATGGAAATCCTAGTCAAATACGATGACATAGACAGAATCGAACTGCAAAAGAAAATAGATCAACTAAACCAACAAATTGAGACCATCGAAGGCAGTAAAGTGACGTCCAAAACCAGGGATGAAATGCTAACACGGCTTAAGAAGGAGGAGGATATTATCAAAAAACGCAAAGCGTTTAAGTTCCAACCGGACAAAAACGACTATGACCAGGGTCAAATATTTACTTTCTCCCGCAAATACGATGCAGCGAAGGCAGCACACAAAGGAGTCAAGCTTAGGACTGATGCGGGGGCCACAGCTGGTCCCAGCTGAGAAATACAAGCAGCATCGTCACTGTCTGACTTAAGCTTTTCCGTGGAAACAGAATTAGAAACAGAGTTTAACCCCGGTACAACAGGGGGAACTAAATCACAGTCACGGAAACACACACTTGCCGAGGAACTTAATTTTTTAAGGGAAGAAAGGCGCCAGACCTTACGCCCCAGGAACACAAATCCCAAATCAAACAGAGGAGAAATGCAAGGCGACGCGAAAGAAGGCGAAGAAGGCGCCAAAACTCAGGCAAACAAGAGACCGAGCAACAAAGGCTGGCGGTGCAAGTAATACAACAAACTCAAGGCGCCAATACAATCACAAACCTATCAGATATCAACCTTGACCAAGCCGAACAGCAACTGCTAGCATTGGGACTCACATATTGCCCTGAGAGCAATATTGATTATCCCCAGATGAGGGCTGACATCTACAAATTTATCAGAAAGCTAAAACAGCAAAAATTCCATCAACAGAGACTAAACAAAACTTCTACCTGAATGCTAGAAGAGGCTTCTCCTAGCGACAGTAAAGCATTGGTAGCATCAGATGTCAGCTCAATTTGTGATCTTCATGCCTTACAAAATGATGAATACAATCAGGTGGTTGGGGAGTCCACCCAATCACTTATGGAACAACATCTCATAAATATCACTGCCACCCCAAACACAGGATTTAAACCAAAGTCCACGTTTGTACCGATCATGCCCAGAGACTCTATTGACACCTTTCATGAAATAATAACAGCTGAAGTAAAATACTGAATTTCAAAATCCAAAAGGAGTCTAAAAATCGATACGCACGACAGCACAAATATCAACAATTGATTCAAAAGTTACGGGACAATGATTCAGTGGTTGTCCGCAATTCGGACAAAGGGGGCAATGTGGTCATCTGGCCAATAAAACAATATATGGAAGAAGCCATGCGCCAACTATCTGACCGTAACTGTTACAGATTAAGCAACAGACAAGTCATCAAGGCAGTACAGAATGAATTGTTTTCTAAACTCTTAGCCTGGAAAAGTGCAGGGCTTATCAACCAAGACGAACTCAGATTCCTTAAGAACGATTATCCTATCATGCCCGTTATTTATTTCATACCAAAAGTTCACAAAGATATTTCTCGACCACCGGGAAGGCCAATAATCTCCGCCAAACAGAGTTTACTTCAAAATGTATCCATCTATATTGACTCCTTCCTCCAAGACCATGTAAAGGCCCTTCCGTCATATATACAGGACACTACTGATTTTTTAAAACAAATCCATGACTTCCAATGGCAAAATGATTATTTGCTACTATCATTGGACGTATCCAACCTGTATACATCTATTCATCACAATGACGGAATCAGGGCACTGGAACATTTCCTAGGAACTAGACCGATTGAATTTTATTCTCATAACAAAATGCTTATCACTCTAACGAAATTCTGCTTGGAGAATAACTATTTTTTGTTCCAACAACAGGTCTACCATCAAATAAGGGGCGTATCTATGGGAGCGAGTTTCTCACCGAGCTGCGCCTGCCTGCATATGGGATGGTGGGAGGAGATGATTTTAACAACCAAAATGTGGTTAAATGGGTTCGTTATATTGATGATCTGTTTGTGGTCTGGCGCGGGGATAGGCACAGTGCAGAGGAATTTGTGACCAAGCTAAATTGCAATGACATAAACCTGCACTTCACTCATAACATAAGTGAGAGCTCCATCTGTTTTTTAGATGTTGAAGTATATGTGGCAAATGGCAGGTTACATACAAAATTACATCGCAAGCCCACGGCAGGGAATACCATACAGCACTCCACGAGCTTTCACCCAAGACATACCATCTGTAGTATACCATATGGGGAAATGCTCAGAATACGCAGAATCTGTAGCAGCGAAAAAGACTTAATTGAAGCACAGGAGAAATGCAAACTCCGTTTCCTGGATAGAGGCTATTCAGAACACATCATTGATGACGCCATACGACGCACTAGGGTACTGTCCCAAAATGATCTGCTATTTAAACCAGCACGCAGTAAAAATAAGCAAATTAACAGTACAAGATCAAATGCTAATAACCCTAGGCTTATCCTCACATTCAAAAACAGAAGGATAGCTTAAACAGAATCATCAAGAAAAACTGGCACTTAGTACTAAGTGATCCGGTTTTGGGGGACAAACTCCCGCATACCCCCACAATAACATTCAGAAAGGCCCCTTGCACTAGTGACTTTGTGGTCAGCAGCAGTCCGGAGACTAAAACAGGCTCAAGCTGGCTGACAGACCGAAAAGGCTTTATCAGGTGTACTACATGCAGGGCATGTAAATATGGCATAAGCAAGACCACCTATTGCACGCCTTTCAAGAACAAGCCTAGCAAAATAGACAAGTTACTAACCTGTAAATATGAATTTGCAATTTACGTGCTGGAGTGCTCTTGTGGAATGCGGTACGTGGGCAGCACGAAACTGCAGGTCCACAAGAGAATACTCCAGCACCTGAGGGCTATAACCAATTCGGATGCAACATATCCGGTGGCCTGCCACTTCAAAGAGATCCATGGTAATGACCTGGACCAGTTAAAATATTACGTGGTGGACGCTGTTCCGCCACCAAGACAAGGTGGCAATAGAGAGGCCATATTGAGATGGTTAGAAACTAGATACATCCTTGAATTTGACAGCAAAAGCCCACAGGGGCTGAACACCACAGAAGATCTGCACACTTGGCTTTAGCTCTGCTCCATCAATTAAGCTATCTCCACGATTGACTTAAAGTATCAGCAATGACATATACATTAGCTGGATATACCTATTATTCCAAAATAAACGGTGTTCCTCTTTCCATTTTACCCCTTCCCTTTTCCTATGTTGCAAAAGATGTTTTTATTTGACAGTCTTTTACAACTAATGAAGTTTATTCCACACCGACACTTTATTTGCGTTGATCTGCACTCAGAGCAGATAGAGTACGCAAAATAGCACTCTTTTTTTATTTTTTGCACATATACATGCACCTTACAAGCAGAAGGGCATATGCCCACAGGGGCAATATGCTTATTTGCACATTTATTTATGGAAAATACTGTGGTAACTGCTGATGGGTCTTTTTAACATATCTTTAAGCATCATATTTAAGCAGCATACCTGGACTAATTTTAACTATGTGTACTTTTACCTGAATGTATTTATACAGGAACAATGCGTATTTTGCACATGGTTTTAATCCAAGGACCAGTTGTTATGCGTTATGCTTTTAGAATGTTTTTTACTGTGTGTATATTACCCAATTGTATTTATACAGAAATTATACGTACTTTACACAGGGCTGTGAATGCAAGGACTATTCTGTATGCATTATGCTTTTAGAACGTTTTTTACTATATGTATATTACCTAATTGTATTTATACAGAAATTATGCGTATTTTGCACATGGTTTTTGAAAATGTAAAGACCAGCCATAACAAATGTGGAAACATGCTGAATTCTTGTATTGTGAAATTGGAGCACAGACGGGTAGTCTGTCTTCCATATTTAGTGGCACTTGGCACTTTAAAATGTGGGGAGGAAATGGTAGCACGACATGTGATCAAGGCCTCCAGGGGCCAAAATGCGTCATGGCGGCACAGCACGATTTGAAATAAAACAAACTTGCAAGAAATAAGAGGAGTCCGTTCCGTTTCTGGTTCCAGGGTGCAGGGAATCGGTGGAGAAAAGGAGCACTGAATATATATATATATATATATATGACACATTGAAAATATTAACTACAGATCAACTGAAAAACATTAAATATATTACCAAATTAATTGAATGTACAAAACTATAAAATCCCCAAAAAGACATTTACTAGAAATATTATAAATAAAAAAAGTGCATATATATATATATATATATATATATATATATATCCACAAAGCACCTCTGAGAAAAGGGAGCCTCCGACCCTGCAGGGCAGCTTCAGGCGTCAACAGGCACGGAGCAGCCTGTCCATTAACAACACGAAAAAGAAGTGCTGAAGCCCAGTTCCAGGAACAACAATGCGTTTATTGCAGAAGACAGCATGCTCTCATTTATATCCCTTACTCGTTTCAACTCCATAATGAGTCTTGTTCACAGGTGAGGCAGCTTGTCATGAAGTGGCTACGTGCTTCTTATGAAACCATGCCCCACGTGACTCTGGTGATGTTTCGGCATACATTCCCCACAATGCATTGAAGATGTAAATCCTACATTTAACAACTGCGGTAAAGATTTAAAATAAAACATGATTGTGTCCAAACTTGCGCATTGTATATTTTCATGTTTGTTTGTTTTTCAATGCATTTGTGCAATAAAGTTATTTCAAGTATCAGAGAGTCATGTGCAATTTCACTTCAGCCTGGCACAGTACATCATAGTTATTCTGAGCACAGCCTTTGGCAAAGTAGTTAAAATTAATGTCTTGAATAATGCCTTGTGTCTGGAAAAGTCGAGAGGAGAAAGGTTCCCCTCCTCTCGTATCCCTTGCTCACCTCCGCCTGGAGTATCAGGGTAAATCCTATTGCTGGCGTAGAGGCTGGCGGGTCATGCACCCAAATTTAATCCACAAAGCACCTCCGAGAAAAGGGAGCCTCCGACCCTGCAGGGCAGCTTCAGGCGTCAACAGGCACGGAGCAGCCTGTCCATTAACAACACGAAAAAGAAGTGCCGAAGCCCAGTTCCAGGAACAACAATGCGTTTATTGCAGAAGACAGCATGCTCTCATTTATATCCCTTACGCGTTTTTCAATGCATTTGTGCCACAAAGTTATTTCAAGTACAACTGCGCAAGTTTGGACACAATCATGTTTTATTATAAATCTTTACCGCAGTTGTTAATTGTAGAATTTACATCTTCAATGCATTGTGGGGAATGTATGCCGAAACATCACGAGAGTCATGTGGGGCATGGTTTCATAAGAAGCACGTAGCCACTTCATGACAAGCTGCCTCACCTGTGAACAAGACTCATTATGGAGTTGAAACGCGAAAGGGATATAAATGAGAGCATGCTGTCTTCTGCAATAAACGCATTGTTGTTCCTGGAACTGGGCTGCGGCACTTCTTTTTTGTGTTGTTAATGGACAGGCTGCTCCGTGCCTGTTGATGCCTGAAGCTGCCCTGCAGGGTCGGAGGCTTTTCAGAGGTGCTTTGTGGATTAAATTTGGGAGCATGACCCGCCCGCCTCTACGCCAGCAATAGGATTTACCCTGATACTCCAGGCGGAGGTGAGCAAGGGATACGAGAGGAGGGGAACCTTTCTCCTCTCGACTTTTCCGGACACAAGGCATTATTCAAGACATTAATTTTAACAACTTTGTCAAAGGCTGTGCTCAGAATAACTACGATGTACTGTGCCAGGCTGAAGTGAAATTGCACATGACTCTCTCATACTTGAAATAACTTTATTGCACAAATGCATTGAAAAACAAACAAACATGAAAATATACAACTACGCAAGTCATGCTTTATTTTAAATCTTTACCGCAGTTGTTAAATGTAGGATTTACATCTTCAATGCATTGTGGGGAATGTATGCCGAAACATCACAAGAGTCATTTGGGGCATTGTTTCATAAGAAGCACGTAGCCACTTCACGACAAGCTGCCTCACCTGTGAACAAGACTCATTATGGAGTTGAAACACGTAAGGGATATAAATGAGAGCATGCTGTCTTCTGCAATAAACGCATTGTTGTTTCTGGAACTGGGCTTCAACACTTCCTTTTTATATATATATATATATATATATATTCACTGAAAAAACCATAGGTTTCAGGGGCGTTATAGTTAGAAATTAGCATTTAAAAACCTTAGAAATTCACTGGAAAAAACACAGGTTTCAGGGACGTTATAGTTAGTTGGACATTTCAGTCGTACAAAACCAGAGAAATTCGGCCGTTATAGTCAGTTGAGGTAACTATAACTCGCGCCCCTGCAATGAACTGCTGATGATGTCACATATTACATCACTCATGACATGGTCAGTGACATCACTCATGACATCACTGATGACATCTCAAATGACATCACTGATCACATCATCGAGTGACTGAGTGTTTCTAAAAAGTTTAAATATGTTTTATATAAATATATGCCAAGGTGTATTGAAGAATGAGTGGGTGTATGAGTGTCTGTATGGATGATTTAGTAGGTGCGTGACTGACTGTATAAGTGAGTGATTAAACGTGTCTTACTGAATGCATGGGTTAGTGACTAAACTGTGTGAATGTCTGTATCAATCTGTCAGTTGGTGTGTAAGTGGCTGCATGCGTTGGTGAGTAGCTACATGAGTGTCTACATGGGTTATTCATTGATTGTCTGAGTATCTGTATGGGTGCCTGATTGTCTGGGTGGGTGGGGGGGTGTGACTGTGTGCATAGATGTGTGAGTGGGTGATTCACTGGGTGTATGGGTTCAAGAGTGCATCTGTGAAGGGCTGTATGGGTGGGTGAGTGTGTGTATGGGTATGTTGGTGAGTGTTTAGATGTCTCAGTGGTACATGTGTAAGTAACTAAATATGTGAAAAGCAGTATATGTGAGTGTTGGACTATATAAATGACTATATGTGAGAGTGAGTGATTGTGAGAGTGGCTGTATGGATGAGTGTGTGCTTGTGTCAGTGATTGTATAAGAGAGTAAGTATGTGTTAGTATCTGTATGAATAAGTGAGGTGGTGTGTGAATAATTGTGTATGTGAGTAAATGGGAGTGTGATTGATTCTTTGCATGACTGACTATGTGTGTGAGTAACTCTATGGGTGAGTGGCGGTGTGTGACTGTCTGTATAGGTATATGAGTGCATATGATAGTGACGTATTGATGAGTGACTGCATGTATGAGTGACTGTATGGGTGAATGAGTAGATGTGTGTGTAGACCTAGGAATCAGTGAGTGGGTTTGTAGTAACTGGTATTGGTGTGTCTTTGGTTTTGAAAATTGTAGTCTGTATTTTAGAGTGGGTGTATCAAAGGTTATTTTAGGGTGTGAGGACGTGCATCAGATTATCGCGTGGATGATGTCATCAGTAATGTCATCAGTGATGTCATTTGAGATGTCATCAGTAATGCCATCAGTGATGTCACTGACCATGTCATGAGTGATGTAATATGTGACATCATCAGCAGTGTATTGCGGGGCGAGAGCTATAGTTACCTCAACTAACTATAACGGCCGAATTTCTCTGGTTTTGTACGACTGAAATGTCCAACTAACTATAACGTCCCTGAAACCTGTGATTTTTTCTGTGGATTTCTAAGGTTTTTTAAATGCTAATTTCTAACTATAACGTCCCTGAAACCTATGGTTTTTTCAGTGAATTTCAAAGGTTTTTTAAATGCTAATTTCTAACAATAACGTCCGTGAAACATATGGTTTTTTCAGTGAATTTCAAAGGTTTTTTTAAATGCTAATTAATAACTATAACGTACATAGGTAGGACATATGCATAAAGAGGAAGAAAGGCGCAGAAAGAAGCAAGAGAAATGCAGAAAGAGTCACAGAAGTCCAGAAAGACAAAGAAAGGTGCAGAAAGAAGCAACAGATATGCAGAAAGAACCAACAGAGGTGCACAAAGGGGCCTTGCTGCAAAGTCATCCTGTGCCCCCAACTTTTTGCTGACTGGTACTGGTGGTAACTGACTCTGACTAACCAGGCCCGGAGCCAGTGCTATGCTAAAAGACACTTAGGGGCCCATTAGAATGTCGGGCAGATCGCCACCGCCCGCATGACGGTGGCGATCCGCCCGACATTCTCTCCCGCCCGCATGCCAATTCCCCCCACCATATTACTATGGCGGGGGGACCCCGGCGGACGGAAAGCCCGTCCGCCGGTTTTCCGCCCGGTCGATGAGTCCACCGGGTGGAAAAGCTTTTAATATGGTGGCGGTGTCTGTTAGACACCGCCATCCATATCAGGATGCATGCGGGGATTTGCCTTTCCGTGGCGGCAATGTCGCCACGGAAAGGCATGCAGTATTTTACATTGGGGGCCCGTAGCAGGCCCCCAGGGATTCTGGGGGGTGGAGGGTGCACATGTGGGGTACCTATGGTACCCCCCTACATTTGCATGCACAACATGGCAGGCACCGCGCGGTGCCTGCCACGTTGTACATGCAAATGCACAACATGCATTTTTGGCATTGCGGCGGGCGGTGCTGAATGCACTGCCCGCTGCAATGTTGAAAATGCAGGATGCGCCCACCAGTGTAGCAGGCGCATCGTAATTACCCCCACGGGACCGCCGCACTTATGGCGGGCGGTCCCTTTATACGTCGAGATGGCGTGCGGACAAAGTCCGCCCGCCATCCTAATGATGCCCTTAGAATACAGTAAAAACACCTACAGACACTAGGGTACACTATGGGGTGGGGTACCCCTGTGATTGGCATGACCTCCCCTGTAAGGCCCTAGTACATAATAGGGCAGGGGGATTAAAACTACCTCTAAGTCAGAGGTGCAGAAAGAGAGGAGAGGGGTGCCGAAAGAGGTAAGAGGGACACAGAAATTTGCAAGAGAGGTGCAGAAAGAAGCAAGAGCAGTGCAGAAAGAAGCAAGGGAAGTGCAGAAAGAAGCAAGAGAAGTGCAGAAAGAAGCAGGAGAGGCAGAGAAATAGGCAAGAGGGGTACAGAAAGAGGCAGGAGGGGTGCAGAAAGAAGGAAGAGAAGTGCAGAAAGAAGCAACAGAGGTGATGAAAGAGGCACGAAGGGTACAGAAAGAGGCAAGACAAGTGCAGAAAGAAGCAACAGAGGTGCAGAAAGAGGCAAGAGAGGTGCAGAAACAGGCAGGAAAGGTACAGAAAGAGGGAACAGGGGTACAGAAAGAGGCAAGGGAGGTGCAGAAAGAGGGGAGAGGGGTTCAGAAAGAAGCAAGAGTGGTGCAGAAAGACGCAAGAGAGGTGCAGAAACAAGCAAGGGAAGTGGAGAAAGAGGCAAGAGAATAGCTGAAAGAAGTAACAGAGGTGTAGAAAGAAGCAAGAGAAGTGCAGAAAGAGGCAAGTGAGGTGCAGAAAGAAGCAAGAGCAGTGCAGAAAGAAGCAACAGAGGTACAGAAAGAGGCAAGAGAGGTGCAGAAACAGGCAGGAAAAGTGCAGAAAGAGGGAACAAGGGTGCAGAAAGAGGCAAGAGATGTGCAGAAAGAGAAAAGAGGGGTGCAGAAAGAAGCAAGAAGGGTGCAGAAAGAAGCAAGTGAGGTGTAGAAAGAGGCAACAGAGGTGCAAAAAGACTCAAGAGAGGTGCAGAAACAAGCAAGAGAAGTGTAGAAAGAGGCAAGAGAATTGCTGAAAGAAGCAGCAGAGGTGTGGAAAGAAGCAAGAGAAGTGCAGAAATAGGCAAGTGAGGTGCAGAAAGAAGTAAGAGCAGTGTAGAAAGAACAAACAGAGGTGCAAAAAGAGGCAAGAGGGGTGCAGAAAAAGGTAGGAGAGCTGCACAAAGAGTCAAGACAGGTACAGAAAGAGGCAGGAGGGTTGCAGAAGGAGGAAGAGAAGTGCAGAAAGAAGTAACAGAGGTACAGAAAGAGGCAACAGAGGTGCAGAAACAGGCAGGAAAGGTGCATAAAGAGGGAACAGGGGTGCAGAAAGAAGTAAGAGCAATGCAGAAAGAACCAACAGAGGTGCAAAAAGAGGCAAGAGGGGAGCAGAAAGAGATAGGAGAAGTGCACAAAGAGGCAAGAGAGGTACAGAAAGAGGCAAGAGGGGTACAGAAAGAAGGAAAAGGAGTGCAGAAAGATGCAAGAGAATTGCTGAAAGAAGCAACAGAGGTGTAGTATGAAGCAAGAGCAGTGCAGAAAGAGGCAAGTGATGTGCAGAAAGAAACAAGAGCAGTGCAGAAAGAACCAACAGAGGTGTAAAAAGAGGCAAGAGGGGTGCAGAAAAAGGTGGGAGAAGTGCACAAAGAGGCAAGACAGGTACAGAAAGAGGAAGGAGCGGTGCAGAAAGAAGGAAGAGAAGTGCAGAAAGAAGCAACAGAGGTGCTGAAAGAGGCGCGAAGGGTGCAGAAAGAGGGAACAGGTATGCAGAAAGAGGCAAGAGAGGTGCAGAAACAGGCAGGAAAGGTGCAGAAAGAGGGAACAGGTGTGCAGAAAGAGGCAAGAGAGGTGCGGATAGAGAAAAGAGGGGTGCAGAAAGAGGCAAGAGGGGTGCAGAAAGAAGCAAGTGAGATGCAAAAACAAGCAAGAGAAGTGCTGAAAGAGGCAAAAGAATTGCTGAAAGAAGCAGAGGTGTGGAAAGAAGCAAGAGAAGTACACAAAGAGGCAAGTGAAGTGCAGAGAGAGGCAAGAGAGGTGCAGAAAATGGCAAGAGAACAGCAGAAAGAGGCAAGAGTGATGCAAAAAAGGGAAGAAGGGTACAGAAAGAAGCAAGAGAATGGCAGAAAGAAGCAAGAGAAGTGCAGAAAAAAGCAAGAGAGGTGCAGAAAGAGGGAAGACAAGTACAGAAAGAGACAGCAGAGATGCAGAAAGAGACAACAGGGGTGCAGAAAGAAGCAAAAGAGGTGCAGAAAGAGGCAATAGAAGTGCAGAAAGAGGAGAGAGAAGTGAAGAAAGAAGCAAAAGAGGTACACAAAGAGGCAAGAGGGGTGCAGAAAGAGGCAAGAGCAGTGCAGAAAGAACCAAGAGATGTGCAGAATGAGACAAGAGAGGTGCATAAAGGGGCAAGAGATGTGCAGAAAAAGGGAAGAAGGGTGCAGAAAGAAGCAAGAGAAGTGCAGAAAGAGGCAAGTGGGGTGCAGAAGGAGGCAAGAGAACTGCAGAAAGAAGCAACAGTGTTGCAGAATCAGGCAAAAGGAGTGCAGAAAGAGGGAACAGGTGTGCATATAGAGGCAAGAGAGGTGCAGAAAGAGGCAAGAGGGATGCAGAAAGAGAAAAGAGGGGTGCAGAAAGAGGCAAGAGGGGTGCAGAAAGAAGCAAGAGAGGTACAGAAAGAGGCTAGATGGTTGCAGAAAGAGGAAAGAGAAGTGCAGAAAGAAGCAAAAGAGGTGCAGAAGGAGGCAAGAGAACTGCAGAATGAGGCAACAGAGTTGCAGAAAAGGCAAAATAGGTGCAGACAGAGGGAACAGGGGTGCAGACAGAGGCAAGAGAGGTGCAGAAAGAGGGAAGAGGGGTGGAGATTAGGTAATAGGGGTACCAAAATATGCAAGTGAGATGCAAAAACAAGCAAGAGAAGTGCTGAAAGAGGCAAGTGAGGTGCAGAAAGAGGCAAGAGAGGTGCAGAAAATGGCAAGAGAACAGCAGAAAGAGGCAAGAGTGATGCAAAAAAGGGAAGAAGGGTGCAGAAAGAAGCAAGAGAGGTGCAGAAAGAAGCAAGAGAAGTGCAGAAAGAAGCAAGAGAGGTGCAGAAAGAGGGAAGACAAGTACAGAAAGAGACAACAGAGATGCAGAAAGAGACAACAAGGGTGCAGAAAGAAGCAAGAGAGGTGCAGAAAGAGGCAATAGAAGTGCAGAAAGAGGAGAGAGAAGTGAAGAAAGAAGCAAAAGAGGTACACAAAGAGGCAAGAGGGGTGCAGAAAGAGGCAAGAGCAGTGCAGAAAGAACCAAGAGATGTGCAGAATGAGACAAGAGAGGTGCATAAAGAGGCAAGAGATGTGCAGAAAAAGGGAAGATGGGTGCAGAAAGAAGCAAGAGAAGTGCAGAAAGAGGCAAGTGGGGTGCAGAAGGAGGCAAGAGAACTGCAGAAAGAGGCAAGAGTGTTTCAGAAACAGGCAAAAGGAGTGCAGAAAGAGGGAACAGGTGTGCATATCGAGGCAAGAGAGGTGCAGAAAGAGGGAAGAGGGGTACAGAAAGAGGCAAGAGGGATGCAGAAATTTGCAACAGAGGTGCAAAAAGAACCAACAGAGGTGCAGAAAGAGGCAAGAGGGAAACAGAAAGAGGCAAGAGGGGTACAGAAAGAGGCAAGAAAAGTGCAGAAAGAAGCAAAAGAGGTGCAGAAAGAGGCAAGAGAACTGCAGATAAAGGCAAGAGAGGTGCAGAAAGAGGCAGGAGAGGTGCAGAAAGAGGCAAAAGGGGTACAGAACGAGGGAACAGGGATGCAGAAAGAGGCAAGAGAAGTGCAGAAAGAAGCAACAGCGGTGCCGAAAGAGGCAAGAGAGGTGCAGAAACAGGCAAGAAAGGTACAGAAAGAGGGAACAGGGGTGCAGAAAGAGGTAAGAGGGATACAGAGATTTGCACAGAGGTGCAGAAAGAAGCAAGAGCAGTGCAGAAAGAAGCAAGCGAAGTGCAGAAAGAAGCAAGAGAGGTGGAGAAATAGGCAAGAGGGGTACAGAAAAAGGCAGGAGGGGTACAGAAAGAAGGAAGAGAAGTGCAGAAAGAAGCAACAGAGGTGCTGAAAGGCATGAAGGGTGCAGAGAGAGGCAAGACAAGTGAAGAAAGAAGCAACAGAGGTACAGAAAAAGGCAAGAGAGGTGCAGAAACAGGCAGGAAAGGTGCAGAAAGAGGGAACAGGGATACAGAAAGAAGCAAGTGAGGTACAGAAAGAGGCAACAGTGGTTCAGAAAGAAACAAGAGAGGTGCAGAAACAAGCAATGGAAGTGCAGAAAGAGGCAAGAGAATTGCTGAAAGAAGCAACAGAGGTGTAGAAAGAAGCAAGAGAAGTGCAGAAAGAGGCAAGTGAGGTGCAGAAAGAAGAAAGAGCAGTGCAGAAAGAACCAACAGAGGTGCAAAAAGAGGCAAGAGGGATGTAGAAAGAGGTAGGAGAGGTGCCCAAAGAGGTGAGAGGTACAGAAAGAGACAGGAGGGGTGCAGAAAGAAGAAAGAGAAATGCAGAAAGAGGCAAGAGAATTGCTGAAAGAAGCAACAGCGGTGTAGAAAGACACAAGAGAAGTGTAGAAAGAGGTAAGTAACGTGCAGAAAGAAGCAAGAGCAGTGTAGAAAGAACCAACAGAGCTGTAAAAAGAGGCAAGAGGGGTGCAGGAAAAGGTAGGAGAGGTACACAAAGAGGCAAGAAAGGTACAGAAAGAGGTAGGAGGGGTACAGAAAGAAGGAAGAGAAATGCAGAAAGAAGCAACAGAGGTGCTGAAAGAGGAGCGAAGGGTGCAGAAAGAGCAAGAGAAGTGCAGAAAGACGCAACAGAGGTACAGAAAGAGGCAAGAGAGGTGCAGAAATGGGCAGGAAAGGTGCAGAAAGAGGGAACAGGGTTGCAGAAAGAAGCAAGTGAGGTGCAGAAAAAGGCAATAGAGGTGCAGAAATAGGCAAGAGGGGTGCAGAAAGAGGCAAGAGAAGTGCAGAAAGAGGCAAGAGAAGTGCTGAAAGAAGCAACAGAGGTGTACAAAGAAGAAAGAGAAGTGATGAAAGAGACAAGCGAGTTGCAGAAAGAAACAAGAGACATGCAGAAAAAAGAAGGAACAGAGGTGCAGAAACAGGCGAGAGAGGTACAGAAAGAGGAGGCAAGAGAGGAGCAGAAAGATGCAAGTGGGGTGTAGAAGCAGACAAGAGGGGTGTAGAAAGAAGCAACAGTAATCCAGAAAGAGGCAAGAGAAGTGCAGAAAGAGGCAAGAGAATTGCAGAAAGAGTCAAAAGGAGTGCAGAAAGAGGGAAGAGGGTTGCAGAAAGAGAGAAGAGGGATGCAGAAAGAAGCAAGAGAGGTGCAGAAAGAAGCATGAGAACTGCAGAAAGAAGCAAGCGAGGTGCAGAAAGAGACAAGAGAAGTGCAGAAAGAGGCAAGAGAGGAGTAGAAAGAGGGAAAAGGGTGCAGAATGAGGCCAGAGAAGTGCAGAAATAATCAAACGAGGTGCAGAAAGAGGCAAGAGAGATGCAGAAGAAAGAAGCAAGAGGGGTTCAGAAAGAAGCATGACAGTTGCAGAAAGAAGGGAGATGCAGAAAGTGGAAGAAATGTGCAGAAAGAGGCAAGAGAAGTGCAGACAAAGGAGGAAAGGTGCTGAAAGAAGCAAGAGAAATGCAGAAAGAGGCAAGAGAGGTGAAAAAAGAGGCAAGAGAAGTGCAGAAAGAGGCAAAAGAGGTACAGAAAGCGGCAAGAGGGGTGCAGAAACAGGCAATAGGGGTGCAGAAAGAAGGAAGAGGGGTGCAGAAAGAGAGAAGAGGGATGCAGAAAGAAACAAGAGAGGTGCAGAAAGAAGCAAGAGAACTGCAGAAAGAAACAAGAGGCGTGCAGAAAAAAGCAAAAGAGGTGCAGAAAGAGGCACGTGAGGTGCAGGAAGAGGCAAGAGAGGTGTAGAAAGAGGCAAGTAAGGTGCAGAAAAAAGCACGAGGGGTGCTGAAAGAATCAACAGAAATGCAGAAAGAGGCAAGAAAAGTCAGAAAGAGGCAAGAGAGGCGCAGAAACAGGCAACAGAGGTGCGGAAAGAGGGAAGAGGGTGCAGAAAGAGGGGTGCAGAAAGAAGCAAGAGAAGTGCAGAAAGAAGCAAGAGAAGTGCAGAAAGAGGCAAGAGTGGTACAGAAAGAGGCAAGAGAACTGCAGAAAGAGGCAAGAGAGGTGCAGAGAGAGGCAACAGTGGTGCAGAAAGAAACATGAAAGGTGCAGAAAGAAGCAAGAGAAGTGCAGTAAGAAGCAACAGAGGTGCAGAAAGAGGCAAGAGAGGTGCAGAAAGAGGGTAGAGAGGTACAGAAAGACGCAAGAGGGGTGCAGAAAGAAGCAAGAGAGGAACAGAAAGAGGCTAGATGGTTGCAGAAAGAGGCAAGAGAAGTGCAGAAAGAAGCAAAAGAGGTGCAGAAGGAGGCAAGAGAACTGCAGAAAGAGGCAACAGAGTTGCAGAAAAGGCAAAATAGGTGCAGACAGAGGGAACAGGGGTGCAGACAGAGGCAAGAGAGGTGCAGAAAGAGGGAAGACGGGTGGAGAAAGAGGTAATAGGGGTACCAAAATATGCAAGAGAGGTGCACAAAGAAGCAAGAGCAGTGCAGAAAGAACCAACAGATTTGCAGAAAGAGGCAAGAGGGGTGCAGAAAGAGGCAAGAGAAGTGCAGAAAGAGGCAAGAGAAGTGCAGAAAGAAGCAAAAGAGGTACAGAAAGAGGCAAGAGGGGTGCAGAAAGAGGCAAGAGAGGCACAGAAACAGGCAACAGAGGTGCAAAAAGAGGGAAGAGGGTGCAGAAAGAGGGAAGAGGGGTGCAGAAAGAAGCAAGAGAAGTGCAGAAAGAAGCAAGAGAAGTGCAGAAAGAAGCAAGAGAAGTGCAGAAACAGGCAAGAGAGGTACAGAAAGAGGCAAGAGAACTGCAGAAAGAGGCAAGAGAGGTGCAAAGAGATGCAACAGTGGTGCAGAAAGAAGCAAGAGAGGTGCAGAAAGAAGCAAGAGAAGTGTAGTAAGAAGCAACAGAGGTGCAGAAAGAGGCAAGAGAGGTGCAGAAAGAGGGTAGAGAGGTACAGAAAGAGGCAAGAGGGGTGCAGAAAGAAGCAAGAGAGGTACAGAAAGAGGCTAGATGGTTGCAGAAAGAGGCAAGAGAAGTGCAGAAAGAAGCAAGAGAGGTGCAGAAAGATAGAAGAAAAGTGCAGAAAGAAGCAACAGAGGTGCAGAAAGAGGCAAGTAGGGTGCAGAAAGAGGCAAGAGAGGTGCAGAAAGAGGGAAGACGAGTGCAGAAAGAGGAAACAGGGGTGCAGAAAGAAGCAAGTGAGGTACAGAAAGAGGCAATAGAAGTGCAGAAATAGGCAAGAGGGGTGCAGAAAGAGGCAAGAGAAGTGCTGAAAGAAGCAACAGAGGTGTACAAAGAAGAAAGAGAAGTGATGAAAGAGACAAGAGAGTTGCAGAAAGAAACAAGAGACATGCAGAAAAAGAAGGAACAGAGGTGCAGAAACAGGCAAGAGAGGTACAGAAACAGGCAAGAGAGGTACAGAAAGAGGAGTCAAGAGAGGAGCAGAAATATGCAAGTGGGGTGCAGAAGCAGACAAGAGGGGTGCAGAAAGAAGCAACAGTAATCCAGAAAGAGGCAAGAGAAGTGCAGAAAGAGGCAAGAGAAGTGCAGAAAGAGTCAAAAGAGGTGCAGAAAGAGGGAAGAGGGTTGCAGAAAGAGAGAAGAGGGATGCAGAAAGACGCAAGAGAGGTGCAGAAAGAAGCAAGAGAACTGCAGAAAGAAGCAAGCGAGGTGCAGAAAGAGACAAGAGAAGTGCAGAAAGAGGCAAGGGAGGTGCAGAAAGAGGCAGGAGGGGCAGAAAGAGGGAAGAGGGTGCAGAATTAGGCCAGAGAAGTGCAGAAATAATCAAATGAGGTGCAGAAAGAGGCAAGAGAGAGATGCAGAAGAAAGAAGCAAGAGGGTGCAGAAAGAAGCATGACAGGTGCAGAAAGAAGGAGATGCAGAAAGTGGAAGAAATGTGCAGAAAGAGGCAAGAGAAGTGCAGACAAAGGAAGAAAGGTGCTGAAAGAAGCAAGAGAAATGCAGAAAGAGGCAAGAGAGGTGAAAAAAGAGGCAAGAGAGGTGCAGAGAGAGGCAAGTGAGGTGAAGAAAAAGGCAAAAGAGGTACAGAAAGAGGCAAGTGAGGTGAAGAAAAAGGCAAGAGGGGTGCAGAAAGAAAAACAGAAATCCAGAAAGAGGCAAGGGAGGTGCAGAAAGAGGCAGGAGAAGTGCAGAAAGAGTCAAGAGAGGTGCAGAAACAGGCAACAGACGTGCAGAAAGAGGGAAAAGGGGTGCAGAAAGAGAGAAGAGGGGTGCATAAAGAAGCAAGAGAGGTGCAGAAAGAAGCAAGAGAGGTACAGAAAGAGGCAAGAGAACTGCAGAAAGAGGCAAGAGAGGTGCAAAGAGAGGCAACAGTGGTGCAGAAAGAAGCAAGAGAGGTGCAGAAAGAAGCAAGAGAAGTGTAGTAAGAAGCAACAGAGGTGCAGAAAGAGGCAAGAGAGGTGCAGAAAGAGGGTAGAGAGGTACAGAAAGAGGCAAGAGGGGTGCAGAAAGAAGCAAGAGAGGTACAGAAAGAGGCTAGATGGTTGCAGAAAGAGGCAAGAGAAGTGCAGAAAGAAGCAAGAGAGGTGCAGAAAGATAGAAGAAAAGTGCAGAAAGAAGCAACAGAGGTGCAGAAAGAGGCAAGTAGGGTGCAGAAAGAGGCAAGAGAGGTGCAGAAAGAGGGAAGACGAGTGCAGAAAGAGGAAACGGGTGCAGAAAGAAGCAAGTGAGGTACAGAAAGAGGCAATAGAAGTGCAGAAATAGGCAAGAGGGGTGCAGAAAGAGGCAAGAGAAGTGCTGAAAGAAGCAACAGAGGTGTACAAAGAAGAAAGAGAAGTGATGAAAGAGACAAGAGAGTTGCAGAAAGAAACAAGAGACATGCAGAAAAAAGAAGGAACAGAGGTGCAGAAACAGGCAAGAGAGGTACAGAAACAGGCAAGAGAGGTACAGAAAGAGGAGTCAAGAGAGGAGCAGAAATATGCAAGTGGGGTGCAGAAGCAGACAAGAGGGGTGCAGAAAGAAGCAACAGTAATCCAGAAAGAGGCAAGAGAAGTGCAGAAAGAGGCAAGAGAAGTGCAGAAAGAGTCAAAAGAGGTGCAGAAAGAGGGAAGAGGGTTGCAGAAAGAGAGAAGAGGGATGCAGAAAGACGCAAGAGAGGTGCAGAAAGAAGCAAGAGAACTGCAGAAAGAAGCAAGCGAGGTGCAGAAAGAGACAAGAGAAGTGCAGAAAGAGGCAAGGGAGGTGCAGAAAGAGGCAGGAGGGGCAGAAAGAGGGAAGAGGGTGCAGAATTAGGCCAGAGAAGTGCAGAAATAATCAAATGAGGTGCAGAAAGAGGCAAGAGAGAGATGCAGAAGAAAGAAGCAAGAGGGGTGCAGAAAGAAGCATGACAGGTGCAGAAAGAAGGGAGATGCAGAAAGTGGAAGAAATGTGCAGAAAGAGGCAAGAGAAGTGCAGACAAAGGAAGAAAGGTGCTGAAAGAAGCAAGAGAAATGCAGAAAGAGGCAAGAGAGGTGAAAAAAGAGGCAAGAGAGGTGCAGAGAGAGGCAAGTGAGGTGAAGAAAAAGGCAAAAGAGGTACAGAAAGAGGCAAGTGAGGTGAAGAAAAAGGCAAGAGGGGTGCAGAAAGAAAAACAGAAATCCAGAAAGAGGCAAGGGAGGTGCAGAAAGAGGCAGGAGAAGTGCAGAAAGAGTCAAGAGAGGTGCAGAAACAGGCAACAGACGTGCAGAAAGAGGGAAAAGGGGTGCAGAAAGAGAGAAGAGGGGTGCATAAAGAAGCAAGAGAGGTGCAGAAAGAAGCAAGAGTAGTGCAGAAAGACGCAAGCGAGGTGCCGAAAGGAGGCAAGAGAAGTGAAGAAAGAGGCAAGAGAGGTGCAGAAAGAGGCAGGAGGTTCAGAAAGAGGGAAGAGGGTGCAGAAAGAGGCAAGAGAAGTGCAGAAAGAATCAACAGAGGTGCAGAAAGAGGCAAGAGAGGTGCAGAAGAAAGAAGCAAGAGAGGTGCAGAAAGAAGCAAGTAAGGTGCAGAAAGAAGGAAGATGCAGATAGCGGAAGAGATCTGCAGAAAGAGGCAAGAGAAGTGCAGAAAAAGGAAGAAAGGTGCCGAAAGAAGGAAGAGAAATGCAGAAAGAGGCAAGAGAGGCACAGAAAGAAGCAAGAGTGGTTTGCACACCATTAGTACCAATTTAACACCCACATTTAGCAATAAGTAGCAGGTGATCATTCTGTGTTTGCAAAGGGCCTTCCACCACGCTGTCACATTTATTGCTGCATTTTTAGTAACGTTTGAGCCAGAAACAAGGTGTTATTTGTTCAAATCTGCAGATTATGCAGCAGATGATGGATTATGTGGTAAATGCAGAAAATGTATAATTGTGCGAAAGCGGTGCAGCCAAACAGTAGAATAATTCCTGTGGCCCTGCTCATACCTCTGACTAGGTCCAGAAGTGCTCCTCAGTGGTTCCTTGTTTTTTTGTCTCATTGAGTTTTTAGTTTAGCTTCTATGGAAACGAGGAAGACTAAATCTGACGTTACCACTCCACAACACAGACTACCAATCCACATAATTACTCTCCATAACACATAATCCCACTCCACATAATTCCTAAACACTAAATACCACATACTTTCGATCCACATAATTTCACTGAACAACATACCACATAATTCTACTACACACAACGTACATCCACTCCACTCCACTCCAAAAAACATTAGTAAAAAACGTTTACATTTACAACACCAATAGCTCTAACTCTAGCAAATGCGAGACCTATTACATTACAAATGCTTCTTTAACTAGTAGTCACGTTTGCAGAGTGGTGGTGAAAGGGGGTTGGATCTCCGACCAACGCTCAGGAGTTCTGCTGCATAGGACTTACAGGATGTACCAGGAGGGCTTCTTGGCCCCCAAAGTCCCTCAGAAGTAAAGTGGACTTCATCCCCCCAACCAGTAGTTTGCCAGGAGGCGCGTTTGCAGAGTAGTGGAGAAAGGGGGGCTTGACCTCCAAAGACCTCTTATCAATCCCACTGTGTGGGACTTACTGGAGGTAACAGGAGGGATAGTTGGCCCCCAAGTACATCCTTGGGGGCCAACTACCCCTCCTATTAACTCCAGTAAGTCCCACAAAGCAGGATTGGTAAGTTCTCATAGCAGGCCACATCCCCTTTGCCCACCACTGTGCAAACGCGCTCCCTGGCGCGCTCTTGGGTGGGGATTGAAGTCCCCTTCGCTTGTGGCGGTCCTTAGCGGCCAATTAACCTACCTCTTACCTCCAGTGAGCCCCACACAATGGGATTGCTGAGAGGTGGACACAGGCCATGCCCCCTTTTTTCCACCACTCTGCAAACGCACCTCATGGCGCGCTCTTGGTTGGGGAATGAAGTCCCATTGCCTCCTAAGGGTCCCTGGGGGCCAACTAGCCCTCCTGTTACTTCTAGTAATCCCCACACAGCTAGATTGCAGAGAGTGGTCAGAGGCCATGCCCCCTTTTTACACCACTCTGCAAGCACGCCTCCTGGTGAACTTCTGCTTGGGGGATGAAGTCCACTCTAGTCCTGAAGTCCTCAGGACACAAGGTGACCTCATCGCCCCACCAGCACTGCGCCAAGAGGCGCGTTTGCAGAGAGGTGTAAAAAGGGGCGTGGCCTGCACCACCTCTCAGCAATCCCAGTGTGGTGCTCACTGGAGGTACCTGGCGGGCTAGTTGGCCCCTAAGGACCCTCAGTAGCAACGGGGATTTCATCCCCGAACCCAGAGTGCACCAGGAGGCACTTTTGAAGAGTAGTTCATGGAGGGGCCTCCTGCGAGATGCCGGCTTCTCTTTTCTGCCTTCTTTTAGGAAGGGGGGCTGTGTGCCCCCATTCCCTTAATACTTTTTGGGCCCTGGGGACCCCATCCCCCTGGGCCTGACCCATTTTAATTTTTTTTTTTTTAAACGGGAAGGGGGCCGTGCGATCCCCATCCCAAGGCCGATTTCGTCCCCGGGGACCTCATCCCCCGGGGCATGGCCACTTCTATTTTTTTTTTTAAACAAACAAACTATATTTAAAGGAGGGGGGCTATGCGGCCCCCCCTCCTGAGGCCATTTTTGGCTCCAGGGACCAATCCCCCGGGGATTTGCCTCTTTTTTTTTTAAATACACTTTATTTTGAGGGAGGGGGGCCGAGTGGCCCCCCTCCGGGGCCTCTTTCAGTCCCTGGGACCCCATCCCCCGTGGCATGGCCATGAGGTTGGGGACCGCGGGGGGCCCCCAATGCCCCCGCAGTCCCTGCTGGCTCCCCACTTCCTGCGGGAGCATGCATTGCTTTTAGGCAGAGGGAGCTGCTAACATGCAGCTCCCTTTGCCCAAAAGCAAATCTGCTTCGCTTCATGGTAGCGAGAGCAGTTTTCCTTCTCTCGCCCTGCCATATCAAACTGCAATGTCCCAGGGGTGAGAACACCAGTACAATGCTGGAGCCGGCCTTGGGGGTGGCGGTCCCCAGGGCCGAGGAGGGCTCCTGGAGGAGGGAAAGCCCCGGGGAAGTGGTGGTCCCAGGAGCCGGGGGTCCCCTACAGACCCCCATATTTTAATTGATCAATGCCATGGGGAGGAGGTGGTCCCCGGGGCAGTGTGGGGGGGAGCGGGAGCCCCACACAATTATTTTTAAAAAAAATTAAATTTAAAATTTTAAAAATTGAAGCCCTGGGGAGGTGCCGGTCCCCGGGGCTGTGGGGGGGCGCAAGGCCGCTCGCATTTCAACATTAAAGCCCTGGGGAGGTGGCAATCCCCAGGGTTTGGGGGGCCTGCGAGGCCCCCCAACCCTAATTAAGGAATGCCCCGGGGGGATGGCGGTCCCCGGGGCAGCGTGGGGGGCAAGAGTCCCCCCACGCATTTTCTTTATTAAAAATCCCCGGGGAGGTGGCGGTCCTCAGGGCTGCTGAGGCCCTCGCGGCCCCTGCATGTATTATAAACATTGCCCCCGGGACCTGGCCCCCGCGGGGGCTAAATTAAACGAAGCACGGGAGACCGCTCTTCATTTTTTAAAAACAATTTCAGAGGGATTTTCGCACCCTCGGTTCAACCGAGTCACAAGATGGCTGCCAACACTACCTAGTTTGAAGTATTGGCCGCCAATCAGAATCAGGCTCAAGATCAGGAGGATACGCGGATCCACCGCGGTCACCAGATTAACCCTGGGCACCACGCAGAGCTCCGCGAGCGGTGGAGTATAATAGAAAAATGCCGTTCGGGATGATTGCAATGTGCAATCATTGCGAACGGCACCATGCACAGCGCAAGCTTTCCTTTTCTGCCGCTCGAGTAGATTTTTACTCGAGCGGCAGCTTTCTCAACGCGAACGGGCAGTTTCTCAACGCGAGCGGTCGCGAGCATACGCGACCACTCGCAATGAGAACCCTGACCCCCGCGTTGAGAAATCTCGTTGGGATGTTGATTTTCCACGCTGCGCTCGCCAACTTGATGTTGACGATCGTGAACGAGGAAAAATCTCACCGGGATGTTGATTTTCCACGCTCGCGCTCGCCAACTTGATGTCGACGATCGCAAACGAGGAAAAATCTCACTGGGAGGTTGATTTTCCTCGCTCGCGGTCGCCAACTTGACGTTGACGAACGCAAGCGGGGGAAAAAACTCCGCTCCACGAAGCGTAGTTTTCGGAACTCCGCAATCTCAGCATAACGTGAAGTGCAGAAAACTCTGCAAACTCCGCGAGCGGAGCGGAGTTCACCACCCAGGGTTACACCAGCTACTAATATTTTTTTATATATGAATTTCTAAGGAACTACTGAATGGATTTACACCATTTAAAACAAAGCGTGCACTCTGGACCAAGAGCTACCTTTCTGCCAAATTTGGTGTAATTCCTTCAGCAGTTCGGGCTGTAGCTGCGATAAAAGTTTCCTATGGAAATGAACCTGGGGAAAACGCGTTTAGGGACCCCCCATTTATCCCGGCCCCCGTTTGATGAATCACGCTGAAACTTTTAAGACAGGAGCTGACCTGAGCGGGCCATTAGTTTTGAAAATTTTACAAAGATTCGTCAAACGGCGCCAAAGATATTGGCAAAAGAAAAAGCGCTTTTTGATTAAAAACAAGGTCCTAACTATAACTACCGACCGCCAGTAAAAATAAATATATATATATATCGAGCACTCCGCTTTCAAACAATTTCTTAAACCGGAAAAGACGGACATGGACCACTATTCATCGTGCTGATAATTTTTATTTTTCGGACTGAACGCCATAACGCGTTTCGGCCGCCCCCGGCCTTGATCACATGACAGTACTGCATTGTGTGATCAACTTATTTAAAGTGACATGTGCGTTAACCATGCATATGGACACAGAAAACAGACTGCTTACATATCTGAGTCAATAAATACATAAATATATAAATATATAGATATGTAAATGTATAAATCAATGGCTGCAGAGATAAATACATAGATGTGACATTGCATATGACATATGGCACGGGTTTAAAATCTCTGCAAAATACCTTATAAAAACCTGCACTATTAACGTTTCCCATATTACAATATATGATGACAACTTGTCTTATGTACAATCCACTTCTCATGTAGAATATATGCATAAATGCTCCTTTTTGTATCTCTGTAATACCTGTTGTTTTAAACTTATAATTAAGCAGTCTGCAGTGTTCCATTAGAAGTGCCAAAAGAATAAAGTGCAAATGTGCGTCACCCCTTAGTAAACAGTTTAAATTACTATAAAGTGCCTAAGTGCATTGTAATACTTAACCAAATTAAGAAAGCTGCAGTAATCACCTAAACAAATCCATATTATCTTTCTCCAAATCCCTACGACACAAACTCTTAATCTTAGATTCATTAAGTGACGGTGCCAACTCTACAAACTTGTGTCCTGATTAAAACTATATCAAACATGGTGGTGGGAATAGTTTTATATCATGATTATACAAACAACTTAATCTGATGACAGAACTATTTAAAAATTACAAGCAGGTATACAGATCTTCACTGGTATTGAGGACCCCGTTATTTTGGTGTCTAATTCTGAAATGTAACGTTTTTCCAACTTTCTTAATAGCCTCTCCGTTGCCTCCTCTCCTAGGATTTGTGACTGCATCCAATAAAAAATATTTAAGATGATTCAAATTATTATCATGTGTCTCTTTGAAGTGGCGGGCAACAGGGTAGGTGGGATTTGAATTAGTAATGGCCTTGATATGTTGTAATATGCATTTGTGGACTTGTAATTTGGTACTCCCAACGTACCGGAGTGAACAAGTGCATTCCAGCACATAAACTACATATTCCGTTTTGCATGTAAGAAGTTTGTTGATTGTCTTTGCACTGCCATAAAATGGGGTTATATATGAGACTTTATTCTCCCCAAATTTGCATGCCCTGCAAGTTGTACATTTAAAAAAGCCTTTTCTAGTGGATAATCATGTCCCCATTTCCCCTATTTCTGGACTGCTTTTCACCAAAGCGTTGCTCATGGAAGCAGTTTTCCTGTATGTGATAGAGGGTACTTTGGGCAAGGTACGTCCTATAATAGGATCATCCAAGACTATTGGCCAGTTACGTCTGATAATGTTCCTCAATTGTTTTTCCTGTTTGCTGTATGAAAAAATCAATCTGATTTGGTCTACCTCCTGTGTTGTCTGTGAGGATTGGCGTGTTATCTGATCTCTGGCATTGCCAATCAGTAGCTCAGATCTGCTTCATAGTTTTGCTTTTGCTATTGCTGTATCTACTGTTTTGCTAGAAATCTCTTTTTGCTTTCATGTTGCATCTTAGCTAAATCTGCATCGTTACTGCATATCCACCTCAATCTCAGCATTTCCCCATAGGGTATGCTTTGCATCAGATGATTAGGATGGGAACTGGTGGCATGCAGTACAGAATTCCTTGCAGTTTCTTTACGATGTAAAGAAGTCACTAATCTATTGTCTACGATGCAGATATGTACATCTAAAAAATTAACTGTATATGAACTTACTGTTGCTGTGGATTTCAGATTGATATCAGTCTCATTAATCATGATTCCAATCATTAAACAAATTCCAAGGCACTTTCCTTTGTATCCCGCCAAACAATAAACAAACCATCGATGAATCTTAACCACGTCACTACATGTTCATTCAATATGGCTCCATATTTACCCTGAGGACCAGCTCCTCCCACCAGCCCATGTGTAGACACGCATAGATGGGAGAGAAGCTGGCCCCCATGCAACTCCCCGTAACTGCTGGTAAATCTGATTTTGAAACATGAACAGATTGTTCTCCAAACAAAACAAGATCATATTGATTAACATCCTACTATGTTGTGAAAGACAGATCGATCTGTTACTTAGATAATGTTCCAGTGCTTGAATGCCATATTTGTGTCTGATGCTCGTATAGAGCGATGTAACATCTAGTGACATAAGAACGTATTCTTCCTGCCAATTTATATTGTGTATCCTCCGCAGGAAGTCACTCGTATTCTGAATATAGGACGGAAGGCCTTTCACATAATCCTGCAAAAAATAATCAATGTAGCGGGATGTGTTCTCCAATAAACCATTGCATGCAGATATTATTGGTTTACCTGGAGGCCTACTTGGGTTCTTATGGACCTTCGGTATGAAGAAGATTACCAGCATGACTAGATGCTCATTTTTAAGATACTTGTATTCATCCAGGCTCAACAAGCCGGCACTTTTCCAGGCCAATAACTTTGCATAAAATTCATTGTATGTCAGTCTAGCCACTTGTGTGGAACTTCTTTTATAACATTCGTTATCATTCCGCTGGGATAGTGCCTCCTCTATGTAATTTTTTTTTAACCAGATGACAATGTTCCAACCTTTATCTGAGTTCCTAATCACAACTTGCTTATTCTTCTGCAGCTTGGAAATCAATTGGCGATAATGCCACTCTTGAATAGTGAATTTAGGTCTGGTTCTTTGGAGACAATAATTAATTTTTTTTATCTGAGCCACAGCCTGTTCATTAAAAATAACTAAAGAATCGCGGCATGATTAGATTAAAAGTAGACTTTAGCTTGAAGGGTGTATATGGTCTCACAAATGTATCTGCAGGGAATAATGCAGCTAAGTCTGTGATCTGTATGGTTTCCTCATTGATGCAGCCTTGACTTGAATTTTCATCCTGCAAATCCTATATATATATATATATTGCTAAAGTTGCAGCCCACAGTATGGACGCCGGCGCTCTTCTCAGGGGCGGTGCGTTATCATCCGGCAGGGCCACGCCGGTAAATATAAAACAGCTTTCACCTCTCGGTGATCAAAGTCCGAGTGGGGGGACCGAAACGCGTTGGGCATGGCAGAGTTTTATTTGCTTGAATAAACCGCCATAAAACCTGAAGACCGAGTGTGTGCGACCATTATTGCCGAGAGGTGAAAGCTGTTTTATATATATATATATATATATATATATACAATATATATATATATATATATATATATATATATACAATATATATATATATATATACAATATATATATATATATATATATATATATATATATATATATATATATATATATATATATATATATATATATATATATATATATATATATATATATATATATATATATATATATATATATATATATATATATATATGTTAGACCTGCCAGCCCTGGGGTGGTCTTCCCCTATTTTTTCCCTTTTTGTGCCTCTTATCTGACCGCCTTTTTGTTGGACATAGGACTCTGGGCGCCTTACCGCTGCTAAACAGTGCTGAGGGGCAGGTGCTCTCTCCTAAAAACATGGTTGCCACCGGCCCCTGCTACTGCGGTGAGGCCACCGTCCTGCCTGCGCGCTAGTAGTTGGAATAGGCTGGGACTGGATGTTACTGTAGCCCTCACGGCCCGCCTCTTGTCACCATAGACAGACAGGACGGAGGGGACAGGGGACACCACAGAGCCCTAGATTATTCCAGAACCTTCCAACCCCCCAGGTTGCCACCAGATCTTACCGCCTTTTGGGTCACATGACTTGAGGGTATAAGAGGGGGGTTGCTGGCCATATAGCTCTGTTACACTTCTGGACCTGGAGACTCTCTGCTGGAGTGAAGACGCAGCGCGAGGAGGATTGCTACACTACTGAGGCTGACTGCTCCTAGGAACTGCTGCCCCAAGTTAGCTGGGTTGCCCTGCCTGCTGATCTTGCCCTGCAAGAGGGGAGCCAAGAATAACATCTCCAGTGTGTCTCCACACACTAGGCTGACTGACTGCCTGGTTATGGGGCCTGAAGGTGCTGTGTAGCGCTGTGAGCAAGAAGCGCTAGGTGCCCGTGAACTCACTGCCGCTGCCTGGGGCCTGAAGGTGCTGTGTAGCGCTGGGAGGAAGAAGCGGTAGGTGCCCGTGAACTCACCACCGCTGCCTGGGGCCTGAAGGTGCTGTGTAGCGCTGTGAGGAAGAAGCGATAGGTGCCCGTGAACTCACCGCCGCTGCCTGGGGCCTGAAGGTGCTGTGTAGCGCTGTGAGGAAGAAGCGCTATGTGCCCGTGAAATCACCACCACCAGATATTATTGGTTTACCTGGAGGCCTACTTGGGTTCTTATGGACCTTCGGTATGAAGAAGATTACCAGCATGACTAGATGCTCATTTTTAAGATACTTGTATTCATCCAGGCTCAACAAGCCGGCACTTTTCCAGGCCAATAACTTTGCATAAAATTCATTGTATGTCAGTCTAGCCACTTGTGTGGAACTTCTTTTATAACATTCGATTATCATTCCGCTGGGATAGTGCCTCCTCTATGTAATTTTTTTAACCAGATGACAATGTTCCAACCTTTATCTGAGTTCCTAATCACAACTTGCTTATTCTTCTGCAGCTTGGAAATCAATTGGCGATAATGCCACTCTTGAATAGTGAATTTAGGTCTGGTTCTTTGGAGACAATAATTAATTTTTTTTATCTGAGCCACAGCCTGTTCATCAAAAATAACTAAAGAATCGCGGCATGATTGGATTAAAAGTAGACTTTAGCTTGAAGGGTGTATATGGTCTCACAAATGTATCTGCAGGGAATAATGCAGCTAAGTCTGTGATCTGTATGGTTTCCTCATTGATGCAGCCTTGACTTGAATTTTCATCCTGCAAATCCTATATATATATAAATATATATATTGCTAAAGTTGCAGCCCACAGTATGGACGCCGGCGCTCTTCTCAGGGGCGGTGCGTTATCATCCGGCAGGGCCACGCCGGTAAATATAAAACAGCTTTCACCTCTCGGTGATCAAAGTCCGAGTGGGGGGACCGACAACGTTGGGCATGGCAGAGTTTTATTTGCTTGAATAAACCGCCATAAAACCTGAAGACCGAGTGTGTGCGACCATTATTGCCGAGAGGTGAAAGCTGTTTTATATATATATATGTTAGACCTGCCAGCCCTGAATGTGCTGTTTTGCGCTGTCAGAGAGAAGCGCTATGTGTCCGTGAAATCACCGCCGCTGCCTGGGACCGGAGAAGTGCTGCCAGAATCCCCGCCATCGGCCCGCGGGCCTCGGGAATCCCGCGCGCGGCCCCGCTGACGTCAGAGCAAGGTTGCGCTGGGATTGGTGCAGGCGTGAGGGGTGTTGCCCGGCAACCAGGGCTTCCCCGACATCACTGCCGCGGGGAGAGGGAACCGCCCCTGGAGATCGCCGCACCTAGGCCGGAAGGGCTGCCCCGCTCCAACTCAGGCAGCTGTGGAGAGAATCCGGCGTCCTGGGAGTCCTGCATAGCTGGTGGCCGCCTCAGGTAACGGACAGCGTGCAGGAAGCTGCCGTGTTGGGGGAAGTTGGATGAAACGAGGTGTGGGCGCCAGGGACTGCCTGTATGCATTAGCGGGCTGCCGGAGGCTGGTGGGACTATCCTTCCGGAAATAGCGGGACCGGGGGGGGTACCGGCTCATAAAGACTGCGTGCAGTGTCTAATCCCCTGCAGGTAGGACCTGTTTGGTTTGCGCCAGTACTTCCCTTCTAAGAGACAGCGCCAACATTAGAAGACTCCCACTATTCTAGCCTTCAGCTCGTTTTGCAGGCCAACACAGACCGGAGACTGAACTGATGAAGGCACAAATGGTTGCCTAAAGGAACTGCCAGAACTTGAAGGATTAATTCCTCTCACCAGGAACACTGTCAGCAAGTAGTACAATTCAAGAGTTCATAATTCTTGTGGGAAATGTTTATTGTTGATCTTGCCTGAAACTGATGTAGTGACCTTTGTGTGTGCGTTACTGTGTCAGTGTGGATGTGTGCTGCACAATCACTTTACACATTGCCTCGTGCATGCCTGCCTGCCTCGCGCCAAGCTACCTTGTCGGAATTGGTGTTCCCTACTTGGACTCGGGTGCAGACTCGGGCCAACTGGAGACCCCGGTTCTAACATTGGTGGCAGCGGTGGGATTAGGACTTGTGCTTGTGCAACACCCTGCAGTGACCCAGTGTGCCACTGGATTCAAGCTAGCCTGGCTGATGATGGCAGAATAGCCAGAAACCGGTCCCAGAATGCTTGTTTCCGGTCCAGGGAAGACATGGCTTGGCAGTTCGGGCTGGACTGTTCCCATGAGGCACAGGGTCAGACTGATTTGCATATGACCATGTCTGAACTGGGGTGGTGGAGTGAGCTAAAGAATGATGATGGATTAAACCCAGATCAGTTGACTGGGGGTGAGTGTTTGATTAGCTCAAGCGCTCCGTCCATCATCCCCTTTGGTATCGCTTTGTTCGCCCTAAGTTGGCAGGGTATGCCCAGACGTGGGTCCCTTGCTCACTTTGCCACTGGATTCAAGCTAGCCTGGCTGATGACGGCTGAATAGCCAGAAACCGGTCCCAGGATGCTTGTTTCCGGTCCAGGGAAGACATGGCTTGGCAGTTCGGGCTGGACTGTTCCCATGAGGCACAGGGTCAGACTGATTTGCATATGGCCATGTCTGAACTGGGGTGGTGGAGTGAGCTAAAGAATGATGATGGATTAAACCCAGATCAGTTGACTGGGGGTGGGTGTTTGATTAGCTCAAGCGCTCCGTCCATCATCCCCTTTGGTATCGCTTTGGTGACCCAGTGTGCGCCACAATCCTACACCTGACGCAACGCAAGCTCGAAATTCTCCCTGACTGCCTGATTGTAAGCGCTCTTGTCTAAAGCCTGTTTGCCTAAGTCCCAGTGGTTTTCCCTAAGAGCATCTGAGGCCCTACCTAGCAAGATGGAATTTGAGCTGGCCAACTTGGAAATATACACGGTGGCGCAGCTTAAGGAGTTCTGCCAGGGAAAAGGGGTATTCTTCAAGCGAGGAGCCAAGAGGGAAGAGCTTCAAAAATCCTTGAGAGCATGGGCATTGGCCCACCCGGAAGGGGAAAGGGACGAGGAGCGGGTAGAGCATGATGCTCCAGGAGAGTTGGACCTACTGCATATAGATGCTAGAGACAATGTGTTGTCAGGGCCAGGAAGGCGTTCAAGGGCAGGCAGTAGTGTCTCAGTGAGGAGCTGGTCGTCAGAAGAATTAGAGGACAGGAGGGAGGAGAGACAGCTTAAGCTACAGCTTGCCAGGGTAGAGCAGGAACGTGAGGAGAAGAGGCTGGCTATGGAGGAAAGAAAATTTGCCCATGAGCTCAGCCTAAGGAGCTGGAAATCAGAGCCCTACAAATAGGGGCTAACAGCAACACAAATGGTGGCAGCGTACCGACTGAAGCTTCACGTGAGTCCAGGTTCTATATGCCGACAGATGTTGTGGCCAGTTTTAATGTGGGGGATGATATTGGCAAGTGGCTAGCTGCCTATAAGGTGTCCTTAAAAACCCATGGGGTCCCCAAGAGTTATTGGGGCGTAGCCTGTACAGGTACATGCCTCCGGTGGGGAGGGACACACTCCTTACACTAGACAAGGCAGATCAGACCAACTATCCTGTCATGAGGGACGTGTTAGTCAAGAAGTTTGGTCTTATCCCTGAGAAGTATAGGCAGAAGTTTCGGAATAGCCACAAACTTCCCACACAGAACTGGGTAGATTTCCTGGATTACGCCCGCAAAGCATTGGAGGGTTGGGTGCGGGGCAGCGAGGTAACTGACTATGAAGGGCTGTATGATTTGTTCCTAAGAGAGCAGCTTCTAGAGAAATGTTTTCCAGAGCTGCGCCATCACCTGGTTGACCACAAGCTGACCGATCCGAGGGAGCTTGTGGAGGAGGCGGACACCTGGGCCAGTACCAGGGTGTCCAACAAGGGATCTGGGGGGGACCCCCAAAAGGGTGGACAGGGTTTCCACCAGAAGAAAGAGGGGGAGATAAAAGAAGTAGTTCTCCAAAGGCCCCCAAAACAGATCGCAAGGGAGAGGATTTGGATCCCAGCCCCAATCTGGCTACCAGAAGCCCACTTATCCTGACAAAGGTCAGCAGCCCAGAACTGTCCGGTGCTATGAGTGTGGGGAGGTTGGACACTACAAGGGGGATCCCCAGTGTCGAAAAGGACCCCAGCCCCTACTGGAAGTAAGAACCTCGGGGTGGCGAGTGTAGCGCTGGGGGAGGAGCTGCCCCTAGATAATGGGGGAGTGGGCAGGGCTGACCCTAGTATCCCTGGGAGACAGGGAGATGGTCCCAACGATCCATGTACCCGCAAATACTACCAAGTATAGGCAGTGGGTCACCCTCAATGGTCGGGGGTAGAGGCTCTGCGGGACACAGGTGCCAGCATGACGATGGTAAGGAGTCAGCTGGTGTCCCCGGAGCAAGTGGTGCCTGATGTATTCCACCCAGTTGTGATGGCTGACAACAGGGAGGGCCACTATCCTGTGGCCCAGGTTCCCTTTGAGTGGGGAGGGGTTTCAGGCCTTCTAAGAGTTGCAGTAAGTCCTGCCATGCCAATCGACTGCCTGTTGGGAAATGATCTTGAGCATACTGCCTGGAAGGAGGTAGAGCTCAAAGCGCACGCAGAGATGCTGGGATTACCAGAATGGACCTGTGCAATTACCCGGTCCATGGCTACCCGGAAAGGGAGTCAACCAGGGCTGAAGCCTGGGACAATGGCCCAGCCAGCTGCTAACCAGGAAAATGCTTTGGAGAACGCACCACGTGAGATGGATGGGGCACCTGCGGTGGTCGCACCGGAGTCCACGGAGGGTTGTTCCCGTGGGGGACTTTCCAACCCCTGCAGAGTGGCAGGTGGAAGGAGGGCCTACCCGGGAGGAGTTTTGTCGGGCACAGAAGGAGTGCCCCACCCTTGAGGGCATGCGGCGACAGGCCGAAGCCCAAGCAGCCGGAAATATTTCAGGGAATTACCACATTTATTGGAGGACGGCCTCCTCTACAGTGAGCCCAAGGCTCCGGTGCATGGGTCATCTAGGGCCTTAGTGGTCCCCCAATGCTATTGGGCCTTTTTGTTGGAGTTAGCGCATGAGATCCCCTTGGCGGGACACTTGGGCCAAGACAAAACGTTTGCTCATCTAGTCCCACACTTCTATTGGCCCCGGATGAGGATTTCTTCTGATGCCTTTTGCAGGACCTGTGTGACCTGTCAAGCTAGTGGAAAGACAGGGACAAAATTGAAGGTCCCCCTGGAACCACTACCGGTCGTTGGTACCCCCTTTGAGTGAGTGGGCATCGACATTGTGTGGGCCGATGGATCCGCCGACCTATGCTGGTCACCGGTTCATCCTGGTCCTGGTGGACAATGCCACCGGGTACCCGGAGGCTATCCCTCTGAGGACCATCACTGCACCTGCAGTGGCGCGGGCCCTGATGGGGATTTTTACTAAGCCTGGGCGTAGTTTGCGTAGTAGCATTTCACGTAGCTACGTGAAGTACATTTTGAACTACACGTAGCTATGCAAATTGCGTAGTGCGTAGCTGTGTGCTTGACTGTACTGTACAATAATTGCCAAAGGCATCTTGCACAGTGCAAGTTAAGATAAAACAAATAACTCTGTCTTTATATGCTAAAAATGCATATAGTCATTTCACAAAAGTGAAAATGATAAATTAACAAGCAGTGAGAGAGGTGATGATTTTGGGATCCTCCCTAACCTAGGGAGAGAACCAAGCAGATGCCTTGAAAACAAAAGCACATCTTTTGAACGATTCAGTGGAGGTCACATCCTCTTAGGACCACCCCAAGCACAGTTATTGGCAAAAATACAATCCCAACCAAAGGCCCTGCAAAGCATTATGGGACGAGATTAGCAGTGGGCAGTGAATATTATAGTATCCAATATCAAAATAATTCTACAAAGAGCTGCAGTTCCACTAGTCGTTACTAGATGTCCCTCACGAGTCAAATGCAAAAGCTTCATGAAAGGGTTTCAATGCTTTTGCATTTGACTCGTGAGGGACATCTAGTAACGACTAGTGGAACTGCAGCTTGATGTATTAATAATTTCAATGCTTTTGCATTTGACTCGTGAGGGACATCTAGTAACGACTAGTTGAACTGCAGCTCTTTGTAGAATTATTTTGATATTGGACACTATAATATTCACTGCCCACTGCTAATCTCGTCCCATAATGCTTTGCAGGGCCTTTGGTTGGGATTGTATTTTTGCCCATAACTGTGCTTGGGGTGGTCCTAGGAGGAAGGGACAACCACTGAATCGTTCACATGATATGCTTTTTGTGTTCAAGGCATCTGCTTGGTCCTCCCCTAGGTTAGGGGACCCCAAAATCCTCACCCCTCTCATTGCTTGATATTTTGTTGTCAAAGTTCACTTTTGTGAATTTGTTATATGCATTTTAGCATAGAAAATTGCTTTATCAAAGCATTTGTAGGTGTTTATTATACTACTGCTACGCTACGTCAATTAGCACAGTTTTTCACTCTGCTACATGCAAAGTGCGTAGTAGCACAAACTTTGCATGCTCCGTGAGCGTAGCGAAGTATTATGCCCAGGGTTAATTTTTACCCTAGTGGGCTTCCCCAAAGTGGGGGTGTCGGACAGGGGCACCAACTTTATGTCCGTCTATATGCAGGCCATGTGGAAGGAGTGTGGGGTGACCTACAAGTTCTCCACCCCTTACCACCCCCAGACCAACGGGCTTGTTGAAAGATTCAACAAGACCCTCAAAGGCATGATCAGGAGTCTGCCTGAGGACTTGAGGAAGAAGTGGGACGTCCTCTTGCCCTGTCTATTGTTTTCCTACACGGAGGTACCGCAGAAGGGGGTAGGCTTCAGCCCCTTTGAGCTTCTGTACAGACACCCTGTCAGGGGACCTCTCAGCCTAGTGAAGGAGGGGTGGGAGAAGTCTCCCAGGAGGCTTCCCCAAGAGTAGTGAGCTACATGTTGGCGTTCCGCAGCCGGATGGCGGAGTTGTGGAAAGAGGCATCTGACAACTTAGAGGCCAGCCAGGCGGTCATGAAAGAATGGTATGACCGGAATGCCCATCCTGTGGAACTGGATACTGGACAGAAGGTGTGGGTCATGGAGCCCGGAGAGCTTAGAGCCCTCCAGGACCGATGGACTGGTCCGTATGAAATACTGGAGAAGAAGGGCCAGGCCACTTACTTGGTGGATCTTAAGACCCCACGGCAACCCCACCGGGTGTTGCATGCCAACCGCCTCAAGCCACACCAGGAGAGGTCTGAGCTGACCCTCCTGATGGTGACAGATGGGAGCGAGGAGGAGGAGAGCGAGCCTCTTCCGGACCTTCTGGCTTCCCAAGAAAAGATGGATCGGTGGAGGGAGTGGTTCTCTCCCCGTCCTTGACCCTTGAGCAACAGAGGGACTGCCGCCAGGTATTGGAGCAGTACTCTTCTTTGTTCTCTCTCATTCCTGGGATCACCCACCTGTGTACCCATGATGTGGACACAGGGGACAGCCTCCCTGTCAAAACCAAGTCCTATAGGCTGTCGGATAAGGTTAAGGCCAGCATCCAGAGTGAGGTTACAAAGATGCTGGAGTTGGGGGTGATTGAACCCTCCAACAGCCCCTGGGCCAGTCCGGTGGTTTTGGTACCCAAAGCAGCCCCATCAGGCACCACACCCGAACTTCGGTTCTGTGTGGACTACCGAGGACTCAATTCAGTGACCAAGATGGATGCTCATCCCATCCCTAGGGCGGATGAGCTCATTGATCGGCTGGGAGCTGCCCGATACTTGAGTACCTTTGACCTTTCGTCAGGGTACTGGCAGATCGCCCTGACGGAAGGGGCCAAGGAGAAGTCCGCTTTCTCCACCCCAGAAGGCCACTTCCAGTTTAGGGTGATGCCCTTTGGACTGAAAAACGCTCCTGCCACCTTCCAGCGGCTGGTGAACCGAGTACTGTCCGGTTTAGAGGCCTTCTCCGCTGCCTACCTAGATGACATAGCCGTCTTCAGCGGCAGCTGGGAGGAGCATCTGAGTCACCTGCGGGAGATGCTGCAGGCCCTGCAGCAGGCGGGCCTGACCATCAAGGCTAGCAAATGGCAGATCGGACAAGGATCCGTAGTCTACCTGGGACACCTGGTGGGCGGGGGTAAGGTGCAGCCCCTACAAGCCAAGATCGAAACCATCCTCGCCTGGGAGCCCCCCAAGACCCAGACGGAGGTCAGGGCTTTCTTGGGCCTCACTGGATACTACCGCCGATTTGTCAAGGGGTATGGCAGTATTGTGGCCCCCTTGACGGAGCTAACCTCCAAGAAACAACCGAGGAAAGTGATTTGGACCGAAGCTTGCCAGAAAGCTTTTGATTCCCTCAAGCAGGCTGTGTGCACTGCTCCGGTGCTCAGGGCCCCGGACTTCTCGAAAGAATTCATCGTTCAAACGGATGCCTCTGAACATGGTATCGGGGCAGTACTCTCGCAACTCAATGAGGAGGGCCTGGACCAACCCATGGCCTTCATTTCCAGGAGGCTACTCCCCCAGGAACAACAGTGGAGTACAATAGAAAGAGAAGCTTTCGCTGTGGTCTGGGCTCTGAAGAAGCTGCGGCCATACCTCTTTGGCTCCCACTTCCTAATTCAGACCGACCACCGGCCCCTCCGGTGGCTCATGCAAATGAGGGGTGAAAACCCTAAATTGTTGAGATGGTCCAATGTCCCTCAAGGGTATGGACTTCAGGGTGGAACACCGGCCCGGAGTAGACCACACCAATGCTGACGGTCTCTCTAGGTTTTTCCGCCTTAGTGACGAGAACTCCCTAGAGGTTGCGTAGCTCTCCCCACTTTCGGCTGGGGGGGACGCGTGTTAAACCTGCCAGCCCTGGGGTGGTCTTCCCCTATTTTTTTCCCTTTTTGTGCCTCTTATCTGACCGCCTTTTTGTTGGACATAGGACTCTGGGCACCTTACCGCTGCTAAACAGTGCTGAGGGGCAGGTGCTCTCTCCTAAAAACATGGTTGCCACCGGCCCCTGCTACTGCAGTGAGGCCACCGTCCTGTCTGCGTGCTAGTAGTTGGAATAGGCTGGGACTGGATGTTACTGTAGCCCTTACGGCCCCGCCTCTTGTCACCATAGACAGACAGGACGGAGGGGACAGGGGACACCACAGAGCCCTAGATTATTCCAGAACCTTCCAACCCCCCAGGTTGCCGCCAGATCTTGCCGCCTTTTGGGTCACATGACTTGAGGGTATAAGAGGGGGGTTGCTGGCCATATAGCTCTGTTACACTACTGGACCTGGAGACTCTCTGCTGGAGTGAAGACGCAGCGCGAGGAGGATTGCTACACTACTGAGGCTGACTGCTCCTAGGAACTGCTGCCCCAAGTTAGCTGGGTTGCCCTGCCTGCCTGCTGATCTTGCCCTGCAAGAGGGGAGCCAAGAATAACATCTCCAGTGTGTGTCCACACACCAGGCTGACTGACTGCCTGGTTATGGGGCCTGAAGGTGCTGTGTAGCGCTGTGAGGAAGAAGCACTAGGTGCCCGTGAACTCACCGCCGCTGCCTGGGTCCTGAAGGTGCTGTGTAGCGCTGTGAGGAAGAAGCGCTAGGTGCCCGTGAACTCACCGCCGCTGCCTGGGGACTGAAGGTGCTGTGTAGCGCTGTGAGGAAGAAGCGCTATGTGCCCCTGAAATCACCGCCGCTGCCTGGGGTCTGAATGTGCTGTGTAGCGCTGTGAGGAAGAAGCGCTATGTGCCCGTGAAATCACCGCCGCGGCCTGGGACCTGAATGTGCTGTGTCGCGCTGTGAGAGAGAAGCGCTGGGATTGGTGCAGGCGCGAGGGGTGTTGCCCGGCAACCAGGGCTTCCCCAACGTCACTGCCACGGGGAGAGGGAACCGCCCCTGGAGATCAACGCGCCTAGGCCGAAAGGGCTGCCCCGCTCCAACTCGGGCAGCTGTGGAGAGAATCCAGCGTCCTGGGAGTCCCGCGTAGCTGGTGGCCGCCTCAGGTAACGGACAGCGTGCAGGAAGCTGCCGTGTTGGGGGAAGTTGGATGAAACGAGGTGTGGGCGCCAGGGACTGCCTGTATGGATTAGCGGGCTGCCGGAGGCTGGTGGGACTATCCTTCCGGAAATAGCGGGACCGGGGGGCGGGGGGGGGTACCCGCCCATAAAGACTGCGTGCAGTGTCTAATCCCCTGCAGGTAGGACCTGTTTCTTTTGCGCCAGTACTTCCCTTCTAAGAGACAGCGCCAACATTAGAAGACTCCCACTATTCTAGCCTTCAGCTCGTTTTGCAGGCCAACACAGACCGGAGACTGAACTGATGAAGGCACAAATGGTTGCCTAAAGGAACTGCCAGAACTTGAAGGATTGATTCCTCTCACCAGGAACACTGTCAGCAAGTAGTACAATTCAAGAGTTCATAATTCTTATGGGAAATGTTTATTGTTGATCTTGCCTGAAACTGAGATAAAGATATTCCCAGTGTTCTAACCAACTGGTGTAGGGACCTTTGTGTGTGCGTTACTGTGTCAGTGTGGATGTGTGCTGCACAATCACTTTACACATTGCCTCGTGCGTGCCTACCTGCCTTGCGCCAAGCTACCTTGTCGGAATCGGTGGTCCCTACTTGGACTCGGGTGCAGACTCGGGCCAACTGGAGACCCCGGTTCTAACAATATATATATATATATATATACATATATATATATATATATATACACAGAGACGGCCTTGCTTGAAGCTTGATGTCTCTGAGGTTATTAAAGAGAAATTAGATAGAGGAGGCAAAGTAAGCTGATTTTGCTGGACCTCACCACGGCTTTTGACACCGTGCCTCATGACCGGCTCCTACAGAGACTTCAGGAGTGCAGCCTTGGTGGCACGGTACTCAAGTGGTTCTCCTCCTTTCTGGAGGACAGGCATCAAGTGATTTGGTCTCCGCCTTTTACTGCCCCCATTCCCCCATGAAGGTGGGTGTTCCTCAGGGCTCGATATTGAGCCCAACACTCTTTAATTTATATATGGCCCCCCTTGCTCCCTTGGCTGAGTCATACGGCGCGACAATTATTTCGTCCGCAGATGATACTCAACTCTTGTTTACATGTGACAAGGGTGAGGAGTTTAGGGGTGAGGAGATTAACAAGTGCTTGACAGGGGTGTTCACCTGGCTAAGGCTGAACCAATTAAAGTGCAACCCTGAGAAATCCGAGATAATCTTCTTTGGTTCTTCTTCCTGTGACGTATGGCGTCAATGGTGGCCTTAAGACATGTCACCCCCTGCAACATCAGTAAATACAGTTAAGACCCTGGGGGTCAAGCTTGATGACACTCTATCCATGAAAGCTCAGATTCAGGCAGTTGCCGGATCCTGCTTTGGCCTCCTAAGAGTGCTAAATAATTTTCTCCCCTTACTATCGATCACTCACAGGAAGACAGTGGTACAGGCTCTCATTGTCTCTAGGCTGGATTACGTGAACGTCTTGTACCTAGGCCTCCCGGAATACCTACTGAACAGGCTTCAGGTAATCCAGAATGCGGCGGCCAGGGCGATTCTCATGTTGGGACACAGAGCGCGGGTCTCTACTCACATAAAAGCTTTGCACTGGCTTCCTGTTCGAAAGAGAATTCGTTTTAAAGCTTTGGTCTTGGCTTTTAAAGCTCTACATGATACTGGCGCCCTTTATATCAGAAAGAGAGTTCAGTACTATATCCCTGGTAGAATCTTGAGGTCTTCCTTTCAGCAGCAGGCAATTGCCCCCAATTTCTCCCGCGCCCGTATGGGTGGACGCTCCTTCCAAGTTCAGGCTGCACGTCTATGGAACTGTCTGCCTTTGTCACTCAGACGGGTGCATGATTTGCTTACCTTTAGGAAGCAGCTGAAAACCTGGTTATTTCAGCAATAGCCAATAGCCCCCTCTCGCCTTTATTAACAGTGACAGCTCTGCCCTGAGGTCTTTTAGCGCCGCAACACTTTTCCTGAGTAGCTGTGCGCTCTATAAGTACCAATTTAACATAACATACCATAACATATATCCACGGTTATGCCACCTAGCACCAGACTGCAGGTGGTGCAGGTAAAGGTGCTACCGACAGCACCATTTAAATATCCACTGGCTTCTCCAAACAAAAGAGAAAACCTGCACTCTGAGGTTCGGTCAAATCCAATCTTTTTATTCCATCAAACAGCACAAGCATCCTTTGTGTGATAAATCAGGCAGCACTGAAGACACTAACTCAAGAAGACGCGTTTCGGCTTACCAGCCTTTCTCAATCCTAACTGAGTGCTCCCTTAATTACGTAGAATATACCTGCCAAAAAAATAGATATAGAAGAGTTACTTCTGAATTTATCATGTATATTCCTTTTACTAATACTCCAAATGTCATTGAGCATTTATTAGTCCTTAAATTGGTAATTATAACTTTCATTAACTTTGATTGTGAAAGGAAGTAATATTTAAAGTTTGAAATTAATAGTCACGTTTAGCACACAGAAAAGAGCAATCATTTAGTTACTTCAATGCCGCCGTTGGCTGATATCATGAACTGTGTGCTGCTCGGTTACCCAAAACATTAAAAACTCCAAACCCCCACTGCACATCTGATAACTGTGAAGTGCCCTGCTCCAGGCGTCGGTCCAATTCAGGACGAAGATTTAAACTCCATCCCAGTCCGTACCCGGGGGCTAGCTGGCGTTATAATCGACAGATAAATTGCAGTTATGCTGGCTAGCACCAGACCGCAGGTGGTGCAGGTAAAGGTGCTACTGCCATCACCATTTAAATATCCACACGCTTCTCCAAACATAGGAGAAAGCCTGCACTCGAAGGTTCGGTCAAATCCAATCTTTTTATTCCATCAAACAGCACAAGCATCCTTTGCGTGCCGAACCAGGCAGCACTGATGTCACTAACTCAAGGAGAGGTGAATCGGCTTACCAGCCTTTCTCAATCCAAACTGAGTGCTCTCTTAATTACGTAGAATATACCTGCCAAAGCAATAGATATAGAAGAGTTACTTCCGCATTTATCTTGTATATTCCTTTCACTAATACTCCAAATGTCATTGTCCATTCATGAGTCCTTAAATTGGTAATCTTCACTTTCATTTACTTTGATCGTGAAAGGAAATAATATTTAAAGTTTGAAATTAATAGTCACATTTGGCACACAGAAAAGAGCAATCATTTAGTTACTTCAATGCCGACATCGGCTGATGTTATGAACTGTGTGCTGCTCGGTTACCCAAAACATTGAAAACTCCAAACCCCCACCGCACATCCGATAATTGTGCAGTGCCCTATGTAAACAATTAATAGAAAATTAAAAAAATAATAAGAATGGATATATTGAAACAATATTAAACAATTATTAAAGTCTGGGAATAATAGATATGCTATTCCCACTCCAGGTCATGCAACAGTAGTGAAAGCGTAGGCTTTCAGAGGGGTTATATTTACTATTCCCACTCCAAACAGGTCAATAGTAGGGAGAGTATTGGACTTAGGAGGAGAAAGATTTACTATTCCGTATCCAGTCTGTGCAACAGTAGGGAACGTGTTGGACTTCGGAGGAGTTACATTTATTATTCCCACTCAAGTCTGTGCCACAGTAGGGAAAGCTTTGGACTTCAGAGGGGTAATATATACTATTCCCACTCCAGTCTGTGTAACAACAGTAAAAGCGTTGGACTTCAAATGGGTTAAATTTGCTATTCCCACTCCTGTCTGTACAACAGTAGGGAAAGCAGTGGATTTCGGAAGGGTAAGATTTACTGTTCCCACTCCAGCCTATGCAGCATTAGGGAAAGCGTGGTACTTCGGAGGGATATGATTTACTATTTCCACTCCAGTCTGTGCAAGAGTAGGGAAAGTGTTGGACTTCGGAGGGGTAAGATTTACTATTCTCACTCCAGCCTGTGCAACAGTAGAGAAAGCGCTTACAGCGAAGGGATTTTATATTTACTATTCCCACTCCAGTCTGTGTAACAGTAGGGAAAGCAATGGACTATGGAGAGGTTAAATTTACTCTTCCCACTCCAGTCTAAGTAACAGTAGGGAAAGTACTTCCTTCAAACACATTACATATTTGAATTACCCGAATAATTTAGAGCACATATACAACTCTTAATATGAACATTATTAATTAACCTAAAAAAAAATTATATATATAAAAATAAAAAACAATTAAACAATTTACATGATTATGAAACAATTTAATAATTATCAATTAAAATATATTGTTTTATATTTATTACTCAATTAACCTTCCACACTATACTCCCACACACCCAGCTGCCTGCACTTAAAATATAGCTAAAATAAATAAGTATAGCACAATTTACATATTTGATAATCAATTAACTAATTAATTAACAATTGATAATTGTGTGTTAATTATTACTTAATTAATGTCCTAATCCATACCCCTACAAACCTAGAAAACCCAATTAATATATAACTAAAATAAACCAATATTACATAATGTGCATAATTCATTATCAGTTAAATAATTAATAATATATACATATTTGATCATTAATTACTTAATTAACTTCCCATCCTATATCCCTACAGACCCAACACCCACACCTAAAATATAACTAGTATATACATTTTTCACACAAGTTACATAATTAACGAACAATTAAATAATCAATAATAAATTAATAATTGATAATTATTACTTAACTTCCCATCCTATATCCCGACAAACCCAACAGCCCACACCTAAAATATAACTAATACATAAAGTTATTACACAATTTACATAGCTAATATTCTTTTAAATAATTAATCATTAATTGTAAATAAATTATTACTTAACTTCCCATCCTATACCCTTACCAACCTAGCAACCAGCTACAACACTATAAATTACTATTAGCAATTACATAAAAAATTATAAATCACTTAAAATAACAATCTATATTTTAAAATATTATTAATAACTAAACAAACAATAATAACACATACAATTAATATTTGAACTAAAACACATTAGGATAATTAAAAAACTATATTTTTCATAACTATATTATTGAAAATGATATTAACAACAATGATATTCTTAACAACGATATTACTTGCCTGAAAAAAATCTATATTTTTGCCAACAATATTTCTACATCACAATATTTTTGTAACACAATATTTTTTTATATTTCTGTATTCCGATATTTATAACTAAATATTTTGTCCAAATACCCAGCAGACCAACATGTCTGTGATTGCTTTTAAATAAAGCAATTTTTTTATAAACACATCTTGCTTCCTTAAAGGAAAATGGGATGTGTTTAAAAAAAATGAAAAGTTACGCAAATCATGGGACCACCACCTACTGCTAAAAAACGTTTTTGTCAACATTCACAAATGGCATTAAAAACATGCTTGAGAATGGGTTACCAACTCTTTTGAGTTCCTGGTAAAATAATAATGTTTTGTGATTGCAAAACAGTAATACATACTGTAAGGAATAAGTAATTGGAAGGAGCACTCCTCTAACAAATAAGGATTCCTTATTGTTTTTAAACCAATTTAATGATTCGGAAAACCTTTTCTAAATCATTAATTGTCTTTAGTGCATTTCAAAAAGTGGTGTAGCAGTTGCAATCTGAGTGTTTGCGACTGTTAAAACAATTGTTTACATGAGGCCCTAAATCTCTTTGGATTGAATGAAGACAGATCTCTAAGGTTTATTGGGAGAGTATGTGGTTGTAATATGTCTGCTGTAGGAAGATTTGGGTCTTATGTGTGGCCTGACATGTGGCTGTAAAGTTGTTGCTTTTAGTATGCATACCACTGTTATAGAAGTCTGTAAGATTGAGCAGAGTGTGCATCTGTCACATGGTGGGTGTGCTACTCAATTGTTTTGATCAGAGTTGTTAGATTGGAGCATCAGGTTACGTTGAAAGACTTTGAGGGAAATATGCCAAAAGTTCCTGTTTGTGTAAGGATTTGTTTGGAGTGTCTTATTGTGATGTAAGCTGCTGGTTCAGTGGGTTAATTGGTATTGTCTTGTACAGGAACTACAGATTACACAGAAGCCTTAGGGGTATATTCACAAGAACGTGTGCTAAACATCTCCAAAAAATTTGAACGCAACTTTACACATCGCAGCCTATCGCGGGAAAATAACCCAGTGTGAACGTGGAATTCACAACACGGCGGTACCATGCGCTAGTCCGCCGAAAACGCGGCCAATGTCCGCGATACAACCACCTCGACGGAGATAAAAACACAAACCACAACACAAAAAAACGTGCGATGAGCCCATTCGCAATGAGGAAAGCAGCGATAAGCACCGCCAGGCCCGCGACACACACACGGCAGGCGGGAATAAGCACAACAAAAGCTTGAAAAAGAAAGACAAACCAAACAGAAAACAACAGCCAAGCACAATGGAGGCAACCGGAGCCAGTATACAACCCCACAAGCCCCATTGGCAACAAAACATTGTACATGGCAGGTCATCGTGGACAAAGTGAATGGAGCCGGAGAGCGGAGGAGGACAATGGAAGAAAACCAGAACAGCCGGAATGATGCAAAACGCACAAACAAGCAGAAACACGCCAACAACAAGAAGGCAGCAATGCACACCGGAGGTGGAAGTCCAGCGCCACACCAGGAGCTGGATGACATGGAGGGAATGGTGTCCACCACATCAGTCTGGAGATGGCGGCAGGACTCGGGGACCGGAAACTGCCCAAAACAACAGACACAACAGCAACAGGGAGAGGAATGACCAGGGACTGGGGGGACGGGGGGAGATGGGCACAATGGCACACATGCACAATTAAGCACAGCAGAACTGCAGACAAACCATGCCCAAGAGTAACAACACCAACCAAGAGCACAACACACAACCCGGCAATATCACACCACTGAACAAGCACAGAAGTGAAAACCACACTGCCTGAAAGGGAGAAGGGTGAGCCAAATCAGAGCTGAAGGGACATCTCACACACAATGCAGCACACACACATAGGAAGCAGAGCACCCCAACATCGAACACAATGTGGTACAAACACCAACATTTGCACAACCGAACACAGGACACAAGTGCACCCGCTTGTGACCTGTAAACGGCCATACGCATCTGGCAAAGCACGAAACAGGGACATGATAATGCACAAGTACAAACCCACAGCCCTGATGGGGTAGCAATGCACGTATGGCAGGGAGCCAGAGAGTCCGTGACACACACATTGGTATACAAATCAAGACACAACACAGTTGGAGACAAGTGAAAGTGCGGAAACTTTATCAACAAGTGCGTGTCAGTACGGCCAAGAGAAGTGCCACGATATGCAGACCAATGCAGCAGCATGTCTGAATGAGGAACGTAGGAAAGCGCCCATGTCCACCCCGGGGGTGTCCATCACCAACACAAGTCAGTGCCAACCCGCGTTGGTTGTCCGCGCATGATCAGGAGTCCAGGCCAATGCAGCCATGTCCACTGTCGTCTTGGGACATGTGACCAGGTTCCCAACATGCAACCAGGCGTCGGGACACGTGCAATGGGTCACATCCAGTTGTGGCTGCAGACACCTTGTCACTCGTCCATGAACGCGAGTGCAGCAGCGTAGGCCAACATCTCCAATGAGAGATCGTTGTCCACCACATCTGACATGTCGTCGACGTAATCCATCAGCTGACCCAGGTAGATGTGCTGACTCCAACTCCTGGCCCCAATGTGCACCAAAGCCCAATCGGGTAGTGGCTCAATGTGCTCACTGCACACGACGACTCGTGCAATCTCCCAGGTCCAGTTGCCAGCATGCGTGCCAAACATCCTTGCATGCCATAAACGGGCAACACGGTGACACTCCTGGTCGTGGGCCAACAGGGGGCGCACACGCACGTCGAAATCCAGGTCAGCTACCGTTACGTTGGAGAGGCAGACATCCATGGTCCACTCGAATATGCACGAGCGACAATGCAACACAGGCTGAACGCAGGTGACGTTGGCAAGGTGGAAGCTCAGCCTGTAACTGATCCGCCAATGGCAGTGCCCCCAGTACATGCAGCAGACGTGCACGGTACAGGTCCACGTGACTGGAGTCGAGCATGTGTCCGGGATGGTCTGCCATTGCGTCAGTGGCTCTGCTTGACGCGGCACTGGCTTGCCCTGCACCAGTCCTGTGGATGAAATGGCACAGCTCGGAGCAATGAGCAGTGTCTGTGTGCAACGGGTGCAGGCCTGGGGTGGGGTGGGAGTACGTGTGAAGGCAATCTCACGCACGCTAACTACAACCAAGGACTTCTGCATATGGGATGTGTACACGTTGGTCTCACGTCGGGCAGTGCGTAGTGTGGGAGTCGCAAGTAAATGCTATCATATCTGTCAGGGGGTGCTGGCCACATGCAAGTCCCAGCTCAGAGCTGCAGATGTGCCACCGCCTGATAGTACAGACAAAGGACCCTTCATCCCTACAGTAACTTCGCCATCTGCATGCATTCAGGAGATGTACAGAGGCCTGTCGTGGGTGTGGTGGGATGTCTGCGACCCTGGGAATCATGGATGATATGCCCAGCACGTGGCACATGAGCGGCCTCACAGCTGCTCACCCTCCCACAAGCCCCCACACTTGTGTGTGCTGCGCTGTTGTATCACGTGCACTCCTATGGCATACCATTGTAATGCCTGTCCGTGCATGTCCAGCGGCATGCCAACAACACCGTGACGCTGGCCTCTGAAGGTGTGTAGGCCAATGGTCTGGACAGGGCGGACACAGGTGTACAGTCCATGGCTGGCTGTGATCGCTAACCCTGGGCGTAGTTTGCGTAGTAGCACTACGCGTAGCTACACAAAGTACATTTTGAACTACGCTCAGCTACGCGAAGTGCGTAGCTGTGTGCTTGTCTGCACTGTGCAATAATTGCAAACAGCATCTTGCACAGAGCACATTATGACAAAATAAGTATCTCTGTCTTTATATGCATATCGTCATTTCACAAAAGTGAAAACAATAAATCAACAAGCAGTGAGAGAGGTGATGATTTTGGGATCCTCCCTAACCTAGGGAGAGAACCAAGCAGATGCCTTGAAAACAAAAAGCACATCTTTTGAACGATTCGGCGGTGGTCCCATCCTCTTAGGACCACCCCAAGCACAGTTATTGGCAAAAATACGATCCCAACCAAAGGCCCTGCAAAGCATTATGGGACGAGATTAGCAGTGGGCAGTGAATATTATAGTATCCAATATCAAAATAATTCTACAAAGAGCTGCAGTTCAACTAGTCGTTACTAGATGTCCCTCACGAGTCAAATGCAAAAGCATTGAAATTATTATTACATCAAGCTGCAGTTCCACTAGTCGTTACTAGATGTCCCTCACGAGTCAAATGCAAAAGCTTCATGAAAGGGTTTCAATGCTTTTGCAGCTCTTTGTAGAATTATTTTGATATTGGACACTATAATATTCACTGCCCACTGCTAATCTTGTCCCATAATGCTTTGCAGGGCCTTTGGTTGGGATTGTATTTTTGCCCATAACTGTGCTTTGGGTGGTCCTAGGAGGAAAGGACCACCACTGAATCGTTCAGCATGATATGCTCGTTGTGTTCAAGGCATCTGCTTGGTCCTCCCCCTAGATTAGGGGGGACCCCAAAATCATCACCTCTCTCATTGCCTCATATTTTCATTCTCAAAGTTCATTTTTGTGAATTGGTTATATGCTTTTTAGCATGTAAAATTGCTTTATCAAAGCATTTGTAGATGTTGATGATTTTGCTGCTATGCTATGTGTATTAGCACAGTTTTTGCACTGTGCTACGTGCAATTTGCGTAGTGCGTAGTAGTGCAAACTACGCATGCTCCGTGAGCGTAGTGTAGTACTACGCCCAGGGTTAGTGATCGTGCTGCGAATGAGGCCGCAGGACTGATACACATATCACTTGGCATGCATGTGCCAAGACCCCGAGCGGTCTTGCGCTTGTACATTTCCCTGTCCGTGCGGGCCCGCCCTCCTGGTGCATGCTACATTGCAACATCGACTACTGTGGCCCTGGTGGCGACAACACCCCAAAACAGAGACACACTTACCGCACATCCTGCCCAAGGCCAGGTCTGAGCCAAGCCTTGCTCCCCCTGCCGAATCAGCACACCCCTGCGCTGACCTGACGTACGCCGGACCAGCACACGCCGCATGTGCATGCAGGGGGGGGGCGGGCGAAGCTACATGTCCAAGGTCACTGCCAACCCTGAGGTGACATGGTATCGTCCGCTGAAGACAGCACACTGTGATGTTGCAGGGCCCGTGCCCATAATGCTGATACAATGACCACACGGACACACTTGCTCAGATGGTGTGAATGGCTACGGGCACATGCGCCCGGCCACATTTATTAGCAGGCACACATATCGAGTGACACCTGTGTTGGATGTGTGTGGGGTGTGTGCACACCAGCCGGCAAGGGCTGCCTGGTGCAGTCAGAAATCGACAACAGTGTACATCGTAAAGGACACAACCATTCAAACATAAAGGCCCCATGACTTGTGCTGCACAGAGTTAGTGGCCCCGGATGCTCAGCGTCCTGCACGGGCCTACCGCCACGGGCCGCTGACTTGCGGTGCACTGGGGCATGGTCACGAGAGCAGAGCAGGTTCTTGTAGATGACAAAGGGGGTTGTCGCGGAGTGTCTCGGTGGACAGTGGAAGGTGTACCCCCAGGGCATGATGCAGAGTGCAGAACCACGCAGAAACAGTCACTATGGTGGAGATGAATGGAACAGACACATGTCGGACACCAAGTCTGGCCCAGCCAGATGATGATGCAGACAACCCCCAGGCCATGGACTCAGACACCACTAAAGTCCAACCAGAAAGTGCCCATGACTCATTGCGCACAGAGTTAGTGGCACCAGTGCTGATAGGGGATGCCACCTGCGATGAGGCGTGTCCAATGGTGTGGACTCCTCCACATCTTACCCAAGACACAGTTCCACATGTGTGACCTACTGGACCGCAGTGTAGGCCTGAGGCAGCGGTCAGCACGGGCCATTCACCGAGTGTCGCCGGCTTAGGTTGGATGGTCCCACCGGCCTGCGTAGTTCAGGTTCAGTGGCACCACGGGACGCGGACTTGCGGTGAACAGGGTTGATGGCACCAGGTCAGTTGTTGATAGTGTTCGATCACCTCCGTGACTCTGATCCGGCTTTCGTCCGGACTGAGCCGCATCTTCCTCTTACTCCTCTCCGTGCATTCACTGGTGTGGACTCTGCCATTCATTATTCGCGACTAAGTGCTGGATGTGGGACCTACTGGTCCGCAGGGTAGGCCTGAGCCCTCATCCACGTGTCGCCGGCTTGCATTGAACAGGGTTATTGGCACCACGTGTCGCCGGCTTGCGTTGAACATGGTTAGTGGCACCACGTGTCGCCGGCTTGCATTGAACAGGGTTAGTGGCACCACATGTCGCCGGCTTGCATTGAACAGGGTTAGTGGCACCACGTGTCACCGGCTTGCGTTGAACAGGGTTAGTGGCACCACGTGTCGCTGGCTTGCGTTGAACAGGGTTTCTTGGCACAACGTGTCGCAGGCCTGCGATACCGAATTATGCTTCACTGATCGAAGGGAGTCTGGTGCTGTGGCCGCTGCCACGGACTTGGGGTCACAGCCATTCAAGACTCAGGACACAGTTTCACATGTGGGACCTACTGGGCCGAAGAGGACGCCGGTGGAGTATGTCAATGAGAAAGGAGTAATGTGGGCCAGCGTCGGGGGGGCCAGCGATGGTCTGCGGAGGCTGCAGAGGTCGCGGGACTGGGGCTTGGAGCTTGCACCGGCACGTGGTGGGCCCTCTTTGACACACGCCGGTATCTGCAGGTGAGCGGAGCCTCCTGGTGCACTGGGGCAGGCATGACGGGTCTGGGGACCAGCGGCCCGGGGTGCAGCAGGTGCACAAGGACGCAGGCCCCGCCGCACTCGGCACAGGACTCGTGGTGGGCTGAGAGGTGCCACCCTGGCAGACGCGTTGTCCATTCCGAATGAGAACCACGCCCAGTGTGACGGGCTTTTTGTTCACACCCCTATGCAGGCCTGGCGTACGCAGGTCCAACCCACTCCGCCCGCCCATGCAGGGGGGGAAGTAACGTATGACATTTCCGCATTCTGCCCCACAGCCTGTGGGGACATGGTAGCGTCCACTGACAACTACACTTCATGCACCAGCAGTTGATCTCACACTGGTTTGCACACTGTGGTCTGTCCGGCACCTCCACGCCACACCTGGCATTGGGTAGGCTCACATTCCTTAGTCACTTGCCACTCTCGCACATGCCTGCTCCTCACATCCTGCTATTGTGTGTCTGTGGTGCCATGCCGTGGCTGGGTTGTGAGCATGGCAAGGCCAAGTTCCCAATGGAGTTGTGTTGTCGTGTCTGGTCGGTTGGCATGTTGTGTGGCATGTTGCATGTAGTTGTGCTGCGTGCCCATTGCCAGTGTCGTGAGTTGCATGACTGTGGGCTGGAGGTGTGTGGTGTGTTCATTTTGGACTTGCCAACGAGCACTGCATTTCCATGGGTGCCATCCTGGGAGCGCTGGGTGATGATGGACTGTCGGGAGATGTGAGAATCATGCACTCTGCCTGGGGAGTTGGCCACGACATTGTTGAGGAGTCCCGGGCGGTCCACTATTGCCTGCACATTCATGGGATGCGTGTGCTTTCTGTTGTGGTAGTTGTGTGCAGTGTCGGCAGGGGGCACGAGGGGTACATGTGTGCAGTTGATTGGCCCTGACACGTGAGGGAATCCAGCTATGGCGTAGGGGCCTTGCTTGGTCTCCAGCTGCTCCTGCACAGTGTGGGTGAAGTGGAGGTGCTGGGGTACCAGGCTGATGTTGGCATCCAGGACAGGTGTGATGACCTTGGATGGGGCTGGCTGTGTGACTCCTCCGACTCTGGCAGTTGTGGGTTGGATGGTACCAGAGGCCGACATGTGCTGCACAGCCGGCAGCTTTGTCTGCGGAGGGATGTTGGTTGTCCGCTGGGTTGGTACTGTCAGAGGGTGGTGGATGTGGGTCAGGATGCGGGGGATGGTTGTCCTTTTGAGCCTGTAGTGGGCAATGTCCTCCTCTGGCGTTGGGTCTGGGCGGCAGGTGCGTTTCAGGTGGGTCCGCTGTCTTTGTGTACGCTGCCTCTGTGGTGTTCCCGGGGGGGGCGGGACGGGTCCTGGGGGTGGTGGCGGGCCTGGGGTGGGTGGCGGTGGGTGTTGTGGCCCTCATGGGTCTCGGAGCTGCAAGATCATTGTCTCCATGGCATCTGTGGGTCTTCAGATGTGGCTCTTGGCTGGGCTCCCTTTCATGCTGCAGGTAGTCGTCCTGCTTAACACCAGCAAATGGCAGGTGTTAAATCCCTGCTGCTACCGCGGCTTATCGCCTGTTTTTGGTTCACATCGCAGATCTGGCAGTTCGTTGTGAAAGTGGTGTTGTGGTTTTTTCGTGTGTTTTTGCACAGGAACGCCTACTCTGCATCTCATTAGGGTTAGTTGGTGGTGTCACCCGTGGAGATACATTTTGGGGCAGTTATCGCGGGAATACTGGCGATGTCTGCAGTTTGCACCCGCTTGTGAATGGGGTGTTAAATGGGGGTGAGTGCTTGCAATGTTCAACACTCCGTCCATCATCCCCTTTGGTTTTGCTATGTTCGCCCTAAGTTGGCAGGGTATGCCCAGACGTGGGTCCCTTGCTCACTTTGCCACTGGATTCAAGATAGCCTGGCTGATGACTGCTGTAAGCCAGAAACTGGTCCCAGGATGTTTGTTTCCGGTCCAGGGAAGACATGGCTTGGCAGTTCGGGCTGGACTGTTCCCATGGGGCACAGGGTCAGACTGATTTGCCTATGGCCATGTCTGAACTGGGGTGGCGGAGTGAGCTAAAGAATGATGATGGATTAAACCCAGATCAGTTAACTGGGGGTGAGTGCTTGCAATGTTCAACACTCCGTCCATCATCCCCTTTGGTTTTGCTATGTTCGCCTAAGTTGGCAGGGTATGCCCAGACGTGGGTCCCTTGCTCACTTTGCCACTGGATTCAAGATAGCCTGGCTGATGACGGCTGTAAGCCAGAAACCGGTCCCAGAATGTTTGTTTCCGGTCCAGGGAAGACATGGCTTGGCAGTTCGGGCTGGACTGTTCCCATGAGGCACAGGGTCAGACTGATTTGCATATGGCCATGTCTGAACTGGGGTGGCGGAGTGAGCTAAAGAATGATGATGGATTAAACCCAGATCAGTTAACTGGGGGTGAGTGCTTGCAATGTTCAACACTCCGTCCATCATCCCCTTTGGTTTTGCTATGTTCGCCCTAAGTTGGCAGGGTATGCCCAGACGTGGGTCCCTTGCTCACTTTGCCACTGGATTCAAGATAGTCTGGCTGATGACGGCTGTAAGCCAGAAACCGGTCCCAGGATGTTTGTTTCCGGTCCAGGGAAGACATGGCTTGGCAGTTCGGGCTGGACTGTTCCCATGAGGCACAGGGTCAGACTGATTTGCATATGGCCATGTCTGAACTGGGGTGGCGGAGTGAGCTAAAGAATGATGATGGATTAAACCCAGATCAGTTAACTGGGGGTGAGTGCTTGCAATGTTCAACACTCCGTCCATCATCCCCTTTGGTTTTGCTGTGTTAAATGGATCTCCACTTTTGATGGGTTAAGGTGGAGATAAATCGGTGGTAGGTCCTTGTGAATATGCCCCTGAATGTCTATAGTTTCAAGAGCACGTACAGCCTTCTGAAAAGCAAGGCAATGTTCTATTTTCATTATGTGGAGGAATAGGAAGTTACAATGATTGCTTGCTTGAGCTGTGAAGGAAGGACTTCACAGTCATGATTTTTTTAAACATGCACCTTAATTTGAAGCAAAGTAGAGATTGATAAGAGTGTAAATGTTGACGTAGTAACTTTAGTCCTATTCTATGGAGTGATAGGTGCATTCTGTAAAGTGCCTAAAGACGATCTCATGAGAAACAGAGGGCCATGGCAAAGTCCAAATGCTGGGATTAAGTTATTTAAGGGTTTCAAATGCAGGCGTAGTCTGTCCACTACGCTTTGGACCCAATGCATGTTGTTTGTCTGGAATATTGCTGCATCTAGATACTGTGGTGGTTTCTTTATTTGGTCAATGGGAGCATTGCCCCCTGTTTGTTTTGTTGCCCTTGGGCATGTTGATTCCTTTAAGCCACATCGGTGTAGCCCCACACTGTTTGTCTTTGAGAATCAGTGAGGGGCAGGGGGTGGAGCTTGAATATGGATTGACAGGTGGTTCAGCTGGGCCTGGGGGTGAAGTGCACATGTTAGGTTGGACGGGTGCCTTGCTATGACCAGCCCGACATGCGCACCCGAACCCTCATCAGGCTGCACAATGGTAGGAGCCTGGGGGTCTACAGCCGCAGCCCCCAAGTCTCCTGAGGAGCGTTGCCAGAGCCTGACCAAGCCAATCATTGCGCTGCTCTCATGCTGTTTACTACAGTAAACAACAAGGGAACAGCGTCTTGATTGGTTCAGCAACGTGGGGTTGGGTCAAGGGGCCGAGCCGAGCTGGTGGTGAACTCTCAACTCCATTCAGGCAGCAAGTCACGATTAGGGTTCTTCTCTGTGAGGACACCGGTGACTGTAAGGGGCTGATTATGAATCTGGCAGTCGGAGGGCTGCCAGACTTGAGGGGCGTGGTGGTCTCCCCACCACCCTATTATGAGCTGGGTGGTGGGACCGCCACAGTCCCGCCACAGCCGCCAGGGAACCGCTGCTCACTGGTGGTGTTGGGGTAGTGTAGGGCATCAATATGCTTGGAAGGACTGCCGTGGTCCCGCCACACATATTAGGAGTTTTCTGTCCGCCAGGGTTTTCATGGCGGTACCTCCTCCAGGAAAACCCTAGCGGAGAGGAAACAAAGGGGCCCCTGTGCCTCTGTGCCCTGTGGTTGCACACAGGAGGGCACAACATATGCCCCCCCCTGTGTGCATCCACACCAGTTCCTGCACGGCATGGACTTCTGTGTCCATGCCATACAGGAACTGTTTTTGGCATTCCCACTGCAGTGCCATTTTTTGAGGCACAGCCTTGGGAACTCCTAATCTGGTGGGCAGCCTCACCACGGGTTTGGCTGTTCAGCGACGTGGTGGACTTGACGCCGCACCGCCAAACTCGTAATCGGGCCCTAAGTGTCTCATTCATTACTTGTGAATCATTTTATTTTCATGTTACTTTGAACCCACGACAAACGTTGTGTAGTTTGTGTATGTTCAATATTTTCTGACACACACGTGTATGCCCAGATTTGAGAGAAACCATTTGCACCTTTGTGAAAGGTGCACTTTGAGGCACCTATCTTCATGGGGGAGGAGGGTGTTCTGCTGGTGACGGGAGCAGAAGCAGCCACTGCACCGCCCTCAGTGTGCCTGCCTTTCGTGCTCTGTGATTTTCCATCACACATCTTAGGGTGACTGCCCCTGTAGTAGGAGGTCACAATCTGAGACTGCGGCGTGGTCTCGGGGTAGCATCAGAGAACAGTTTGCAGACACACCAGAGAGTGACTTTAACAGACTCCGACTGAAAGAGAATGAGTCCAAAAGCAAAGCTCTACAGTTGCTTCATGCCATGTGCAAGTGGCTCATCTGTTTCAGACACTCCGGTGCCCGCAAACCTCCATTTACAGTATGAAGAACAGCACCACCAGGGAAGGAGGGAGGTCTTTATCTGCTCCCAGATTCAAACCTAGTGATCGCTTGTTAGCCAGCATCACTTGACTATGGAACTGTATTTTCTCTGTTCTTTGAGCTCACATCACTTCTCATTCTAGCACTTGCAGGGTAAAGGAGAGAAGTCTACTGTAATCTTCCCATTACAAACTGACCCCCCTTCCAAGTGCTTCTAGGATGAGCACAGATAGGCAGTTTAGTTAGGTACGGAAGGCAAAGCAATCAGAGAGAGAACAGACAATGTGGAGCAGCCAAGTTAAAACCCAGATGTCACATACCAGACAAGTTAGACCACAGCTGGTCATGCATTTACAGCAGTAAAACGAAAAGTATAAGAATGCAGTGATGTGAACAGAGCGGCAATGACTGGCTGAACACAACACACTGACGCTAATTAATTGTTTTAACATTAAATCACCTTAATAACTATTAAAGCTAGATACATGCTACAAGTTTTCACAATCTCTGTTCACTGCTGTTGTCACTGTGCATTGTGTTAAAGAAGTACTTTATGCACCCATTCTACCATCCACATGCATCCATCCATTCAACCTTCCATCAAGAATCTATCCACCCTTCCATTAGGGATCCATCTATGAATTCACCTCTTCCATCATCCTGTCCATCCCTCTTGCAACCAAAACTATTCATTTGACCATCCATTCACTCATCAATCCATATGTCATCTTTCTATTTCTATTTCTATTTAAGAGATTTGTAGAGCGCGACAGCTGCCCCAGCCAAGAGGCGTCCCGGCGCTAACAGCAAATAGGAGACCACAACGCAGGGGGGGACCAGAGCGACCTACACAGTGGGAAAGAGAAAAGTTTTGATAGCTTTCCTGAATTCGAGGAAGTTACTGAGACCTCGAATATGGAGGGGCAGTGAGTTCCAGAGAATAGCCGCTCTGTACCGGAAGGAGCGCCCTCCGGCCCGAGACCTCCTGACCCGAGGGACCACTAGCAAATGTTGGCCCATGGAGCGAAGCTGACGGGAGGGGACGTAAGAAGAGAGCAGATCAGTCAAAATGTTAGGGGAGGTGAACTTCAAGATTTTAAAGGCTATGCAAAGAGCCTTGAACTCAATCCGTTGAGCCACAGGCAGCCAATGAAGGCGGCGGATTGTGTTAGTCACCAAGTTATCTATCCTTCCACAACACCATCTGCTCTACTATCCAATTCATCCATCCATCCACCCCTTCCTGCCTGCATCCGTCTATTCGCCCCAGAATCTCATCCATTCACCCATCCATCACCCACACATCCATTCATTCATCCATCAGCACATTTTCCCATTCATCCATCCATCCACATCACCAGTCATCCATCATTACATACAAACCTGCATGCATGCATCCACCAATCCACCCATCCACAACTAGCAAATAACACTGATCGATTTCTAAACAATGAATATATAAAACGTTATGGAAGTCCATGGCAGTGATTCAGTTCCTGTATATTTCACACATTTTACTTAATCTTGCATTCCTTAAGAGTGCTCACTATTTCGAGGAGGTTGTATTTCTGTATTTTTTTGTGTAGCATATTTCTCTTGTACAGTGCATACTTAGAAATGAGTCGTCTTCAGGCATTTTCAACTGGTCAACATTGTGAGCTCTAGAGCAAAGGCAGCGCAAATTTCTCTCAATGCCAGTGGGTCAAAAAAGTGTTCAAAATACTTAGTCATCCAAACCTTGACCTCAAAGCTGAACAAACAGAGCAATGGTCACTTATTCCAGTTGCAATTGTGATTCTGTGCAACTGTGTGTGAAGGAGGTACACAGTTGCCAGACTATTGAGAAGGCAAAAGTAAATGAAAATACAGTGCTTACTGGTGAGTCAATGCGTTGTGTGTTTGGAGGTTATAATGTGAAGTTCTCTGGTTATACTGAATAAGCATCTACCTGCGTCATTATCATTTGAAATCTCTTTATTGATGTCCTCACTACATGTTCACAGTTGCTTTATTAACCTTCTTGCTTTCTCAAATATAATTGAAAATGCACCATTTCCCCACTCTTTTAAAAAAAAAAATCCAGGGGGAGAACACCCCTCCCCCACCAAACCCTCTTGAGACGGTCAGGCTCGGTCGAAACAGGGCACTCATCCCGCACTTTTACAGCCCACCACTTTCAAATGTCACTAGCCACCACTGTCTAGGGAAAGCAAAGTATATTGTCTGCAGGTGTGTGCAAAGGAAGTTACAAGGTCTTATGCCTTACAATTCCTCGTACTTTGAATTATTTGAACTTTGCAATATGTACAGTTAATGGAACTAATGGAGCTAAAACAAAGTGGCAAAATCAGCAGCCCTGAGCTGCAGCAAACCTTTGCAGCAACCTGAAGCTGTTCCTGTTGCATCAAAGGCCTACACACCACAATGGGTATATTGATGGCTGCTCGACAGTAGCTTGACCTCTGTTCTGTTCACACAAACACACAGAACACAAACAGATTCATATCATCAATAAAACTAAGCCACCAAAATGTACAGTTATTAGCCCTGAAAGATAACATGGGGAAGAGAAGTTGGAAAGAGGCAAACTATGTGGAAATTGTGTGCACAGAAACCGATAGAGCATGGTACGTCCTATCATAGGGGCATATCAACAAAGAATAGCGATAAACATCGCTTAGCAGGCATAGCGCGGATTAGCTTAACGCCGGCTATCGCCGGATTTAATCGCCGAGATATCGCGTTATTAACAACGCATATCTCCACAGCGATATTAAATCCGGCGATAGCGGCGAAATCCGCTCACATCGCAGGAAATCCAGCGCTACAACGGAAGCGATCAGGTAATCCTTGCTAATAGGGAGATGTGGATTCAGCCATAGAATCCACCTCCCATCATATGTATAGCTAAGTCTGGGGCATATTATCAAGCGGCAGCGATAATTATCGCTGGCCGCTGTTAGCGCGAGGAATCCTATCGCCGGCTATCGCTGAAAATTATCGCCATGCTAGCGCTGTATTAACAACGCTTAGCGCAAAGGCGATAATTTTCCAGTGATAGCGATGTTTTCCATGGAACATCGCTGGTTTTCCAGCGATGTCCCATGGAAAACGGCGATATCCTTGGTGATAGGGCCTGTGGTCTTAGCCACACAATCCACCCCCATGTTAGGTATGCCTTAGTCAGGAATTTAGCAGACGTTAAATTCCTGCGTTAAGGCATACTTAACGCGATTGAAAATATCGCTAACCCACGTTGTTGATATGGCGATACCTGGGTTAGCGATATTTCCCCATGTTGTTTTCACAGGCACGCCCCTTTGCATCTCATTAGCGATGCGATGGGAGGCGTGCAGAAAACGGACGCTAATGCAGGAATCACGCGCTAGCGTGTCCTTGTTAATTAGGTGATAGAATTATCGCCGCTTTTCGTCCGAAAACGGACGCTAAAGCGGCGATAATTCATTTACGCCGCCTTGATAATATGCCCCTCTGCTTTTTAGCAGACGTTAGCTTTCGGCGTTATCCGCGGTTAGCGCGGATTCTAACGTCGGAATTGTTGTCCTGGGCCAGCTTGTTGATAGGGAGTAGTGCTGTAACTCGTTGATTCCCGTGTTGTGTTAGTAGGAAACGCCCACTTTGCATCTCATTAGAGATGCAAAGCGAGGCGTCGGTAATAAGGCTGCTAACATGCGCTAATGCATGTTAGCACTGCCTCGTAAATAGGGCGAAAGCATTATCTCTGCTTTTTTGGCTTTAAAAGCCAAAAAAGCGGAGATAAGGCCCTTGATAATATGCCCCTTAGGAACTCCTGTGGGCGTTTCACACTGGTGAAAGAGCCCTGCGGTATAGCTATTTCCAAGGGGTTACTTTTGCAGCCAGTGTTTCCAGCAGGCTTCTAATGAGGTTCCGAGTTTGGAAATGTAAGTTCAATTCAGGACTTGTTAATTACCATGTCCAGTTGTGAAGGCTACCCTGCTTGGGGTTGAGACTACGGATAATGAGAACAGCGGGATATTATTTTGATTTGCTCAAACTAGTGCTCATGGGATCTTTACAAAGTTGAACAATGCATATTTTAATTCGCTTTTCCTGTCTTGTTCGAAATCATCCAACCTCTGGACATTGCTATTGTTTTCGACTTTGAATGTATGTGGCACACACTGCTAATCAATCTGTTCCTAGTCCCACGCTACTTAAATAAAACAGACACATGGCGGCTGAGCATTACTAGCATACTTAAAAAGAACTTTAAGGTCCTTAAGATTTGTAACAAAGGGGCCTATTAGGATATCTGGCGGATTGCCACCGCCGGCCCGGCGGTGGTGATCCGCCCGCCAAATATCCTTTTTCACCCCCGCCATATTAGCATTGCAAGGGGCACCGCGGCGGACGGAAAGACCGTCCGCCGCTTTTAAGCCGGTCGAACTGTCGAGCGGGCGGAATAGGGTCACAATATGGTGGCGGTGTCTGCAAGACACCGCCATCCATATCATGATGTATGCGGTGACAAGCCTTTCCATGGCGGAGACTCCGCCATGGAAAGGCATGCGGAGAATGCCTTTGGGTGCCCATTGCGGCCCCCGGGTGCGTGGGGGGGTGGATGCCTGCACTTGGGGGGTACCCATGGTACCCCCCTTCATTGGCATGCCCAAGGTGGCAGGCACCGCGCGGTGCCTGTCACGTTGTGCATGCCAATGCACAACATGCATATATTGCATTGTGGCGGGTGCTGCTTACAGCACCGCCGCCGCAATGCAACATATGCGGGCTGCCACCGCCACCATGGCGGTGGCATCCTAATTGTCATTGCGGGACCGCTGCACCTCTTGCGGGCGGTCCCGTTTGCCGTTGCGGTTTGTCCGCCCGCCATCGTAATAGAACCCAAAGTTAGGTGGCTGTGGCTACTGGGTTTGAAAGGAAATATTCAAGGTAAATGGGCTATTACTGAGACACGTTATTAATCTCTCCTCTTGAAACACATTTTCGGAAAGGCCAGCAATACCTGTTCTATTTAGCTCGAGGAATGCCCTTATTTGTATAACTTTATCGTAGCCCTTAAGCCTTGCAGGACTAAACATTTCATGCATTTAAATACTAAGGGGTCGATTCCGATTCGGGCCGGAAATTTCTCCGACCGAGCCGGACCCGGAGAGATTTCCGACCGAATCGGACCCGTGCAGTCCGACCGAACGAGTACGATGCGTCCGTATGTTATCGGACTCGAGTCGGTCGGACTCCCATTGATGTCAATGGGAGCCGGTCGTACAACGCGTACGCGGGCTCCCATTGACTCAATGGGTGCGAGTCGGACAAGGGCGCCCCCTACAGCGGGTACGCGGCGAGCGACTCGCGCCGTACACGCACAGGTAGGGGGACCCATGGGTCCCCCCTGTGTGCGACTCGCGCGGCTACGCGCACAGGGGGTCCGACACGGACCCCCAAAGTACAGCTCCGACAGCTCTTACGAGCCGGAGTGCGCGGCTCGGTCGGACTCGCTCGCGGCGCGCATCGTACTTACCCGGCCGGGAAACGTCTCCATTGCGCGGTGCGAGTCGAGTCCGAGCGAGTCGGTCGGAGCGGTTCGAGCCGGGAGCGAGTCGGTCGGAGCGGTCGGGACGCCCGGACGAGTCGGTCGGCGATTTCGCATCGTACTCGCTCGGCCGGACCCGCGTACGGTTCGGTCGGGAAACAGGGCTCCGAATCGGATCCGGTAAAGCCGAATCCGATTCGGAGCCCTACCGGCCGAGATCGGAATCGGCCCCTAAGTAAAGTGTTTTGCAAGGAGTCTTTCTTAAATGTCAACCGGTGCTGCCGTCTTAGGGTTGTAGATATCAAATTGCACCATTGGTAAAAAAAAGAAGTGTCAATGCACATTTTGGACATTCTAATGTCAGTTTGTGTAGTTTGTTGGCAACACCTCAAACAGTCCAAAGAGTATTCACGTAATCAAATTTGGTTAAGCTGTTAATGCTGATGTTACGCTGATATTCACGTAATCGTATAATGCAATATATGCACTCATTAAATGCCACCAGTCCAGTTTAGCATTTACAAGACTATTTATATATTGGCGGAAAGCATACTGCCACGATAATGATCTGCCCGCCTATCTCCACCATGGCCAAACCTCTCCCATGGCCCAACAGAGTAAGGGCAGTTGGAGAAATGGCTACTTGTCCGCCCGCCCAGTTTAGATGGGCAGACATATAGCCGCTTTTAATTGCTCGTCACCACCAGGAAAACCCTGGCGTTAAAGGGTAGTGAATACCAAAAGATGCCACCGTCGCCATGGGAGTTACTCTCCCACCGTTGTGAGGGCGGGGGGGTGTTCTTATTTTCTTTTTACTTTTAAAAAGAAAATCTGAATTCAGGATTTTCTTTTCAAAATTAAAAAATAAGTTTGACAGATAGCTCAGTCATGCTGATTGAGCTGTGCGTCAAACATAACAAAAATTGGAGGGACCACGTGTATTATCGGCGTGTACATGAATTTGAAGAGCTGCAATAAATAATCCACCACATCGGGGATTTTGGCATACGTCTACAAAACAGTTGAATTCTTCCTTCCAGTCCCGCCCTGAGGAGAACCCTTGAACAACACAGGGTTCGAAACGCGTTGGCATTTGGGTTGAGGCAAATTAACTTTGGGGTGTCTTTGGGATTTGTTTAAATGGTATCATTCCCTACAACTACACGACCCCTCGCTTAGCATTGCCTTTCCAGCCCAATCCAGGCAGGACCGTTAGAACTGGTAGAGGTCCGCCTGTGTTTTTCTGAAATACATATGGACTGGAGCCTCCCCTATTTTTAGGAGAGTGCTTGTTAGAAAAACTTGGTGTTTTTTGTTGTAAATATTCAATGTCACTTTTTTTGTATTGCAATGAGATATGTACAGTTTTATGTGTAGTTAATGTTGTTATAATGCATAATGTGTGTCTATGTTCATCACATGTTTTTTTGAATACATTATATCGATAAAAAATAATTGAATTTTGGTAAAATAAAACCAAACGCACTTTTCAATTATTGGTTTAAAGTGCTGTTGAATTATAAAAGAAAAAACTACCTGGTCATTTTGCTGTTTTTGATAATTGAGTGGTCCTGACAAGGTAGTAGTGGACCCAAACCTTTTTTCGTGGTTGGTGTCCATAACAATGACATCTTCTTATTTTCCTTGTTTAACTTAAGGCAACCATTTTTCACTAAGCTTGCGTGCCAGTAGCCCTACTCTGAACTGATGGCACACACATTTAGAGGTAGGTACCACCTGCATGTGAATTATACCAGCAGTACGCATGTATGTGTGCATTAGTAGCATAGCACAAACTTAGCCAAAAGGCATGAGTTATATACAGGGCCACAAGCAACGTTATAGTCAACTAATGAATGAAGAGGTGCTTGGATTCTAGAAGAAGAGTACTGCACTTCCAAAAGTCCATGAGGCTGAAGGGGTGGCTGAATTTTGGGAGTAGGACTTCACTGTCCCTATTAGTAATGAAAAGTTATCCATGTTAGCGGTGGTTGCAGAGTCAAATCCAATCAAATTCTCTTTATTTCGGTTAATAAAAACCATATAAAGTACAGCCACACAAGTCATGATTAAAAACATTCTGAGCTAAAAGGAACGTTCAAATGGCAAATGGGCAATTGGAAGGTAAGAAATGGCTCTGATTAACATAATAAAGCAACAAAAAAGCATGAGTGTTACAATTCCAAAGTGGGTCATCATAACTATGTTGTCTTCGGCAATACAAGGCGGGGCAATAAAGTCACATTACTAAGGTACTAGTGCATTTACATATATTTTATAGAACAACCACCAAGTTTCTATATAATATATGTAAATGCACTAGCACTTTAGAGGCTGAAGGGGTGGCTGAATTTTGGGAGTAGGACTTCACTGTCCCTATTAGTAATGAAGAGTTATCCATGTTAGCGGTGGCTGCAGGGTCAACATATCAGCCAACTGTCTGTCTGTCTGTGCTTTCTGTGCTGGGAGAGTAACAAATCAGAACAAGAACAAGATGGGCAAAGTCCTTCAAGTAGGATTGCGAAGCAGAAGGAGTCTCCTGCTCAATACAAAAATATATACCTGTTCTCTGATTGTAAGGTTAGCTTCTTGTCCTCTGGTGTCCTGCGTACATTACTAGACCCTAGATTGCTTCTTTTTGCCATAAACAATTGTTTAGGGATGTTCAACTCTTCTTCTATTTTTGCTGTTTCTTTTGCAATCTTATCTGTGACAATTTATTATGTGTCCAGACACAAAAATATAAGCGCAATAGAACTCTTGGCTTTTTTCCTGCCACTTTTAAACATCCCAAATTTATAGTAATTGAAACACATGATAGAATTCTTTTAACAAAAATCTTTATTTGATAAACAATTTGGCTGGTTATTAGTCAGAGAACTGCAAAAATGGGGCACTGAGGTGGATCATCAAAATGCCTATCCCAAACGGTGCAAATATGGCTGAAGAATGCTGTGTCCCTCTTGCATTTACTTGAAACTGTCAATCACCATGAATGCCAGTCCACTTTCATGTTTGACAAATTCTGTTAATTACACTATTCCAATATCTAAGTATTTTTCATATTATAGTTTTAAACATATTTTGATATGCATGCTATTGCACCCTGTTCCCAGTGATACTCATTGTACCATGCATGGGCCACATGTGGCCGAGAGACCATTTTCTGTGGCCAGAACCGCCACTCCCTCCAGAGCCCACCCCAGGTAAGGGCATGGAGAACCCTTTGGGTCCTCAGGTGTCGTTGTCTTATTTGGTGCCTGATCCTTCCAGCCCCCACCCATGTGACGGTACAAGGGGACCCCTTTGGGTCCTCAGGTTTTGTCTTCGCTGCCCTTGTCTGTTCCGTCCAGTGCAGCATAGTCACGCAGAAGACTCCTCCCAATCTGGTTTCAGGAAAAACCACAGCACTGAGACCGCCCTTCTCGCCGCGACAGACGACATCCATTCCCTGCTCGACAGAGGAGAGACTGTGGCCCTCATCCTCCTGGACCTATCCGCAGCCTTCGACACAGTCTCTCACCGTACGCTAGTCCGCAGACTTCACAACGCAGGAATCCGGAACAAGGCCTACGACTGGATCCGCTCATTCCTACCTGGCAGAACGCAGCGGGTTCCCATCCTTTCTCTTGGATCCCACACCGACCACCTGCAGAGTTCCCCAAGGATCCTCCATCAGCCCCACCCTGTTCAACGTCTACATGGCCCCGCTAGCACCCATCGTCAGACACCACGGACTCAACATTGTATCATACGCAGACGACACCCAACTAATCCTCTCCCTATCCAACGAACCCAATGTCTCCAAACTAAACATTCAGGAGGGAATGGAAGCAGTCGCCAGGTGGATGAAGAACAGCTGCCTACAACTAAACATGGACAAGACCAAAGTACTCATCATGGGCCCACAACTAAATGCCTGGAACGACACCTGGTGGCCCCCCTCCCATGGGAACCCGACCACCCCCACCCCCACAAACCATGAGTGCAGCCTTGGCATCATCGTAGACTCCAAACTCAAAATGGACCACCAAATCAACACTGTCTCGTACTCCTGCTTCCACATCCTCCGACTCCTACGAAAGACCTTCAACTGGATTCCCCTCGAACACAGGAAAATCGTCACCCACTCCCTCATCAGCAATAGACTGAACTACGGCAACACACTCTATGCCAGAATCAACAAGAACCTCACCCGCAAACTCCAGAACGTCCAGAACACCTCCGTCAGACTAGTCCTCAACCTACCGCACCACTGCCACATCACCCAACACCTGCGGACACTACACTGGCTCCCCGTTGAGAAGAGAATCCCCTTCAAGCTTCTCACCCACGCCCACAAAGCCCTTCATGACAACAGACCTGCCTACCTGAACCACCGCCTCTCGTTCCACGCACTCCAAAGATCCCTCCGCTCAGCACAGCTCTCCTTCTCCAAGGGGCCACGCATCAAGAAGACTAGAACGGGAGGACGCTTCTTCTCCTACCTCATGGCCAAGGCATGGAACATCCTCCCTCTCCACCTCTGACAGACGCCAACACTTTCCAAGTTCATGAAGGACCTCAAGACTTGGCTCTTCGGCGAATCGCCATGAACTCACCTGGAGTTGCGCCCCCCTCCACCACCTTGAGACCCTCTTGGGTGAGTAGTTGCACTTAATAAGCCCTTATTGATTGATTGATTGACTGTGGATCATCTTCCGGCAGGCCAGGGTCGATGTCTCCTTTTTCCATACTTCCAGGTGGTTTCTGGAAAACAGAAGAACATCTTTAAAGCAGCACAGGATCCTCCAGAAGTCCTGGAGGTCCCAGAGTGTGTGTGTCCCTGGGAACAGACAGTACATCACCGAGTCCACAGTGATGCATGATGTTGGTATACAGGCCCTAAGCTATGTGCCTAGGGCCTTCAGCAAGTCCTGCGTGTACGCACACTCCCAGAAGAGATGGTAGGTTGTCTCATCTGCGGTGCACCCTCTCGGGCAGGACTTTTATTGGTTGAGCCTTCTAGCGTGCATGAAGGGTCGCACTGGCAGACCTTATTTGATGTGCATCCAGGCGATGTCCTTACGGTGGTTGCTCTGGCGCTTGAAAGAGATGTTCTTCCACACGTGGTCTGCTGTGGCAGAGGGGAGGGCACCGATCAGTTTGATGACTTCCCTTGCACGTACCTGCCGTTAGGAGATCTTCGGAGTCCATGTGGCAGTAGCCTCCATTTCAATTTCCTTGCCAAATTCCTTTGGCGTGCACTTGGCTGGGACAGCAGACTCCAGACTAAACTCTTTATTGAACTTTTCCACTACCTTGTAGAACCATGGGGTGTCTCAGTTGTAGGGAATGGCACTCACCCACTTTGCCCATTAGAGGCGCCTCCATATTGGCAACTTGAAGAAGCGTGCCATCAAAAAGCCAGCATAGCTTTCCACTTCGGTCTTCAGGGTGCTCCTCACATAGTGACATACGAAGATTCCCCTTAGGATGGTGGCGATGTCTGGCACTACCTTGCCTCCCTTAACGTAGGTCTTGAACATCACCTCCCTCTTCTCTCTGTACATCTTGAATCTCCAAATGAAGTAGAAGATCATTCTCATCATGGCCTTGACCATTTGAGGCTGCACTGGCCACACTTGAGTGATGTACTGGAGCACTGGCAGGGTCTTGTTCCGCAGGATCAAAGATTTCCCCTTCGATCGTCAGCTTCTAGAGGCTCCAGAGTCGCAGCTTCTGCTTCATCTTTGCAAGTCTCTCTTCCCATGCCTTCTCCGCTGCACCTTCTCCACTGAACCAGACTCAAAGGATCTTCAGGAAATCCTGTTGATGGGGAATGGCAGTGGGTCTCAGGTGGGGGTCCAGTGGCCGAAGAGTAGATTTTTCGAATTGGCTCTGTTTATCTTTGCACCTGACACCTCTCCAAACTCGATACAAGCCCTCTCCAACTATTCACAGCCTGCCCATCCTTGCAGATGACCGAAACATCGTCCATGTGGAGGGAGTATTTCACTTTGCCCTTCCCGTTTCTTCCTGGTACTCTCACTCCTCTGATGTTCCTGCTCTGCCTGATGCGTTCGATGAGGAGCTCTATCACGGAGATGAACAGAAGAGGGGAGAGTGGACAGCCCTTCCTAACACCTGACAGGTTGAGGAAGAGGTCGGTTTTCCATCATGAACCTACGCCGTGCTACTGATGTCACTATACATTGTGGTCACCACGTCGCAAAAGAAGTCTCCTAGTCCCAGTGCTCTGAGTGTCCGGCCCATGAACTCATGGGAAACGTGGTAGAAGGCCTTTTCCTGATCCAACTGACCAAGGCCGCCTGAACCCTGCAGCTCTTGACATACTCGATCATGTCCCAGACCAGGGCCAGACTGTTTGTGATTTGCCGACCCGGTATCCCACAGGACTAGTCAGGGTGAACTATCTTCGCTATCATTTTCTTTAGGTGGTTGGCCATTGCCTTCACTAGAATTTTGTAGTCCAAATTGAGGAGCGAGATGGACCTCCAGTTATTGAAGTCAGCTCTCTCTCCCTTCTGCTTGTTCAAAAGCGTTATCATGCCCTCACACAAGGATTGAGGCATACTGCCCTTGCCCAACATTTACTTGTAGAGGTCCAGCAAGTCCGGCCTGATCACTTCCCACAGTTCGACATAAAGTTGCACTGGGAGACCGTAATTTCCAGGTGTCTTGCCTCTCTTGGAGGTCGTAGCGGCCAAGTGCAGCAGTCCAAGGGTGAAGGGTGCGATCAGGCCCGCTCCCTCTTATGGACCCAGCATCTTTGAAAAGCCCTACAGGATACTGTCTGCCTGGGATCTCTCCGACGACTTCAGTGAGTAAAGCTCACCTTAAAAGTTAGCTACGACTCTCATGACGTGCTCTTTCTCACTTTGGAGGTTGCCCTCCGAGTCCCGAAGCTCTACCAGTGGTGTATGGGCAGAGTGAAGTTTCTTGAAGAACAAGTTGCATTTCTCGTCCTTCTCAAGGTTCTTGGTTCTGATCTGGAAGATGATCTTCTTGGATTCTTCCCTACAGTGCTCTGTGTGCCCTTTTCCGGTTGCCTCCAGTTCATCATCCATGTCTCATCCCCTGAGATCGAGTTCGTACAGTTTCTGCAGTTTGCTTTGCAGCCACCTGAATGCACTGTTCTTTTGTCATACAGCAGCTCTGCTTGCATCCTGGAAGAAGCTCTGGAACCTGTCCTTCACCCATTCTAACCACTCACTGGTAGAGTAAAAGAAGTCTTCAAGTCCCTCCATTCTACATACATGACACTGAGGTTTGCTACTAACTCCTCGTTTTTCAGCAACAAGCAGTTCAGCTTCCACAATCCTGGGCCAGCAGGGAACTTCCCTGTAAGTTCCCCCTCAAAACTGACTGCTCAGAGAAGTGGACGGCGATCATGGTGCTTCACCCAGGATTTACCATTGGGGTGGTGATTAGGAAGGTGATTCATGAATGCACATATCTGCCCGGCCTACTCCAGGAAATATTCCTGGTGTTCGGCCCCATGTGTCCGATGACATCCCACAGGGAAGACTCACCTATTATCCCTGTAGAGTCTGACCCAGTGCGTCCATCCATCTCTACTGTGCAATTGAAATCACCACACATCATGATGGTCCTGGAGGTCACGATTTTCATCCTGAGCACCCTGAACATCTTGAGCCGATCGTTCTTCTCCGGCGTTACTGACCTTAACGAGCTCACCAGCCCACAAGCCGTCCATGGCCAGCACTCTGCCGTTGACCTGCTCAGTAACCCTGTTGGTGGTAAAATGCATTCCCTTGATCAGAATGGCGACTCCAGATCATTTGTAATAATTTTCTCCGGACCAAAACGATGGCCCGTGCATCCACTGCCGTTTGAGCTGGCTGTACGACTTGGCGTATGTATTCCCGTATTCCTGCAGAAAGCAGATATCTTGGTTCTGGGCAGCCAGGAAGCTGAATGTACCAACCCACCTGACATGATTCTACGCACTCCTGACGTTTAGGGTGAACAATGATACAGCCATTGTCTCAGTACTAGCTGTCAGTGTCTGAGTTTAGAACCAATATGAGGGGAGGGCTACTCTAAAGCTGAGTGCTGAGCCACCTGCAGGCCTCATGTAGCTGGTACTGCTTCTTCTGTGATCTCGATGAAGATCACTGCTGCAACATCAGGGACTTCTACCCACTCAGTGGGTTCCTCGTCCACCTCCTCCTCGTGTGCTCCGGTTTCCAGCACTTCGTTGACCCTCCAATTCAGCCATATCAGATCCTCCAGGACTGCACTCACGGGGTCTCCTGGGGTGCTACCTGTGTCTTCCATGTCACTGTCTTCTATTTCGGAGTCAATGGTGGCGCACCCATCCTCTGTTTTTTCTGCCTTAGCCTTGTTTATCTCCTTCCTTGTGTAGAAGTCATCCTTCCTCGGCCTCAACCTAATCCGGTTGACCCAGAGGAGGGTCTAGTCTCCCTTCTCTTCCTCCTCGCTGGTCGTGGGGTCTGCTTTGGCATCAGATGGTGTCGGTGAGGTTCATGTTTTACTCCCAGATCTGGTGTGCCTCCTTCGCTCTTCTTTCTTCTCCCTCTTCTTCTTGCATTTGGCACGCAGCGTGTGGGACCTAATCTGGTTCCATACCTCTGGCAGTTCAGCTTCACTGCCACTGCTTAATCCTTTTTTCCCTCCTTTTTTTCCTTTCTTTCATTTCTTCTTCTGGTGTCATCCTGCCTTTGCTGGAGCTCCTTGGGCTGTTGGTCCTTGTTCCTCAGCGTTGGTTGACAATGTCTGGGTCTGCTCTGTTTGGGCTCCGTGGGTGGTGGTAGTCCTTGTGGGGCTTCACTCCCTTTGGCTTCCTCTGGTGGAGAGGTGTGGTGCAGCGGCCAGGGCAGCTGACTTCGGAGCACAGGGTTCACGGTTCGATCCCCGGCTCCGGAGGCAGCTCAGCTCAGCACCATGTGACTCTGGGCAATAGCTCACTTAATTTCCACTCCGGCCCCCAGCGCCTTGAGACCCGTAAGGGTGAGTAGCTGCGCTATATAAAAACGGACTTACATTTACATTTCCTCTGGGCAGGGTATCTCTGCTGTGGCTGCCTCCTATGATGGGCCTGGTGGGCCTGCGGGGACATTCCAACTTGCCTCTGGTTCCCTCACAGTCTTCTCTGTGCCAGTTCATGTTGGCGCAGTCTTTGGGCTTGGTCATGTTGGTGGAGCCTTCTTCCTTGGTGCTGGCTTATTCTCTTCCTCCACTCTTGAAGCATCCACCCAGGCGATGGCTGCCTGGTCCAACTGGGGTCTGGTGGTCTTTAGTGCTGGGGCTCCCGCTGCCACGTAGGACTTTGGACTATCTGACTTAGGGCACCAGTTGTAGGTGTGTCCTACGACTCCACAGAAGTTGCACATCTTCTTACCGGTGCATCCGCTCGCCTCGTTCCGGTTCCCTTGCAGATCCTGCAGAACTTCTCAGGACAGTCCTTTCCCATTTATCCCAAGGCGTGGCACTTCCTACAGGTGAAAGGTTGTCCTGGTTATCTGATCTTGCCCTCGTTGGTTCCTAGGTAGAATCTTGCCGGTGGATGCCTTAGTCCGTCCCTTCCTGCTGGGTCTTTGTGGAGTTTGATGGTTGCTTGCCAGGTTGTGTTCCAGATTCTTCTCCTGTCACGGACTTTGCTGTATCTCTGGAGCAGTGATGCGATGTCTTTGTCAGTGTTGTGCAACTTTTTTCACCTCCACCATGACCCTCTTTTCTTTCCAAAACACACTTGCTGGATTAAAAGAAAAATAACAATGTTTCTTCTGTAAATAATGCCAAAAAGGAAATAGCAGCTTTTACGACCAGGTGCTCATTTATGGTATGATGCCTACAACCGAACTAAATGCCGCCTTTGTACTTACCTTTACTAGCAGCATAATTCCAGAGAAAATACTACAATATTAGATTTACACGTTTTTAAGCTGCAAAACATTGTTTCGTGTAGAGGATTCTGGGTGCGTAAATGCAAATTAGTTGTTGATCCATGTATCTGATTTAATTTACATTTTTCTTTAATTTATCTTGCTGTGTCACTCTTCCTTGAGAGAAACTAGGCACCGCTCCACTCCTAATATGCATTCTGTATTTTCTTGCAGCAAAGAACAATTCCGTTGCAAATATGCTGTGTTTCCTGGGTCACCAGTCCACATATTATTGGAGGAGCGAGGCACCTAGTAAAAGAACAGTATGATAACTCGTGTTCCTCTTTTAACCTTGGTCATGTTTGTGCTCAAGGAAGAAAGCAAATAATAAATACACGGGTGGATACAGTCTCTACATACAAATTTGCAAATAATGTATCTATCATACAATAAAGCAACAAGTACATAAAGTAAAATTACTGGAGAACTTGTAATAGTATTGCCAGAGCATTTCTTTCGTAACAGCACAATGCACCGACACGTTTTCTACTTTCTTTTGGCCTTCACGAAGAGAATCGATGTCCACATAAAATGTGTAAATAAGATCTTTATTTCATTTTTTATCCTGTCAGGATGAGTTAGCGAGCTATGAGACTGCTGCTGTCATGTAGAATGACATCCTGGTCACCTGCTCGAATCCCTGCAGGACCAAATCCGTCCTTCATCCATGTTAGGTTGATTAATCGAGTCTCAGAAATCATACTATTGTTGAATGCTGCTGTTCCCCTTGCTCGGAAATGACGAAACTGTATAAAATAGTGCATAAAAACACATTCCAAAGCTGAAATAATTGTTTATGCCTCACTTAAACAACAACGTTTGCAGATTTTGTGCTGCAAGAAATGTCATGCTTATTTTTGTTGATGGAGCCTGCACTTTAGGAATATAATTGTGTAAGTAGATGGTTCTAAATACTTATCAAAATCATTTAAATATTAGCATGATAATATTATAGCGCTGTAAACCGGGAACTAAAACTAGCCCTAGCAAAATACAAGTCTCAAACTGTACTGGACAAACGAGCGCAGGGCCTGCTGCTCCCCATTGGCACTGTGTCCCAAACATTCCTGGGGAAGAGCCTTCAAACACCTACAAATTATCGTTAGTTCCTTCTAAAGTTGTGTTTACAAAGAGGCCATTAACATTGGAGAATGAGAAGTTATTCGTTGGCGACCACACTACCATTAAAAGGAGGAGGCTAGTCCCTTGGGGCAAGGGAAATTTAAGCTGTTGCCAATGGTGAATGTGGCCCACAGGTAAAGACCAAAGTGTTTTGCCAATCCCCCCGCCACCCCCAGAAAATGTAAGTGAGTACCTGTTGCTCACTGATATAACCCTCTGGTGCAAGAAACATAGGGGTCTATTAGGATGGCGGGCGGAGGCACCACCGCGGTGCTGGCGGGGGTGGAAAATGCAATTTTCCGCCCGCGAACAGCGGTCCACACATCTGCCATATTAGCGTGGGCAAACCTAGGCCATTTCCCATCCGCCGCGGTGCGACGTGAACCGCCATCCAAAAGCGCCCGCCACCGTGGCGGTGGGAGCCAATGGAGACCCACCGCCGTGCAGAATGATGTCCCGTCCGCCGTACAAATCAGGATGCCCCAAATAGCCAGCCGCACCGCAGCGGAGAAACCTGCCCACCAGAGATGGCGGAAACACCACAGCGGAGCGAGCGCAACCAGATTCACGGCCCCCACCACCCGGTCACGACCGCAATGGACCCAGCCTTACATGTTTTCCCGGCGCTGTACGTGATACACCACCAGCAAGTCATGAACCGTCGCGGACCCCGCCGCAGGTACGCAATGACACAACTCCGCCCACAAACAGAACACACAACTCCCGGGATGACACAGGGTTCCTGTCCACACCAGACACCCTGGTGGGGACAGGAACAAAACCACAAGTGCACCCACACATGTCCTACCTGTCAGTAAATCACCCCTCCGCATCCAGGCCACCCATCCACCGCAATCTTGCTGTAATGTCCCGGTCACGTCACCGCATCGGTGAAGACGCGGGAAAACATGCGCACAATGCAGGAAGGCAGGGCCTGCGTCAGGCATGGGATGTGCACAAAGATCACAGGGCCACACCTCCACTCTCCACACACTAGCCCCCCCCCCTCAAGGGACATGCCATGTGCCCCACCTGTGCCACCCCATGTACAACAACAACCCAGGTGACCCCACAGCCTGCACCACACATTCCAAACAACTAGGGAGGCAGCCTCAGCAGGTAGGGCTGCAGAGGAACACACAGCACAGAAACATGGCCAGGGCAACCCTCACACCACACAGACACTACACTCATGGCAGCACAACTGAGTCCAAGCACAAAATGAACACTGATACAGAATAGGAACAAACACTGAACTGGACACACAGCCTGTCAAGTTACACAGACATACCCCACACTGACACACAGTCACATACACAGACCACATGTCAGCAGCAATGTAGGACCACAAATAGGAAAGCAAAAGTGAGGTGCACACCAATGGAAGGCCAAGGAGACAACCACTAAGCATGTGTACATCACATGCAAGATAAGGAACATTTGATGACACCCTCACCCCATCAAACCACACATGGCTGCCACAGTGAGTGAAATTAAACCACAGCCACCACATCTGCAACAACTCAGGGAGACAGCAAGGCAAAACATGTATAGGTGCAGGAATGAAAGGAAGTCTCAGAAGTCAAACAGTCAACAGCCACACATCTGCCTCCAACTACTTGATAGGTGTTGGTCAGCAGCACCACACACAGTGCCCATTGACAAACTCCACAACTGTCAAACACAAGTAAGATCCTCCACACATACCCCCACCCAAACCACACCGACATAACACAACACCAGTGTCAAACACACATAAGGGGGCCAATAATGTCCAGTCAATACATTGACAAACAATCACACTCCCTGAGGGGCAGACACAAACATCACACACACTCAGGGATGCCTGAACCAATGCTGACACCAAAACAAAAGCCATACACCAACATCAATACCAACACACACAGGAGTACAACAAGACCAGACCAGACCTGACCTGTGCAGCAAAACTGTAGAAAGGCAATGGGAGCACAGACAGAACAGGAGAACCCAACATCATCACCCAGCAGCACTGCACATACTACATACCCCAACAAAGACATGAAGTGCAGGGGCACACACACACATCAACACCACTGACAAAGTCACCCCTTCACACTGCACACTTCATGAACACCCAAGTGCACACATTGAAATCAACACATGTGACTAGGACGCCTGGACATCACTAGATGAGCATACACCAACACTGCTCTGCACACATCAAGAAAGGACACACAGACATGATTACCCTGGCCTGCCAGCCTGCAATACTGTGTATAGAATCCCACTTTGTGCTGGCACTGCATACACATATGACATGTGTCCAATATAGCTAAGATGACCAAAGAGTGACCATTACAACAGTAGTCCATCACAAACCAACAGCATTGCACCCCCAAGCCTCAGAGTCCAGAAGAACTGAAGTGCATGTCACCCCTGTCAAACCCAGAATGAAGTGACCCAAACCATTGGCAATATAGAGCATGTGTCACAGTAAACCATACCCACACAGAATAACGCTTTATTCATGAAGGACACTGACAATGCAGACAACAGGAGTAACTTTGTTTATTCACATATCACAGTGATAGGCACCAGAAGTGGACAAGAGCAAGGCCAGTGGCCATGACAAAGTACTGACTGTGTCCATGAGATCCTGCACAGGGAAGAGGGAAACAGCAAGGCCAGTGGCCAGTCCAAGGTGCAGACTGTGTCCATGAGATCCTGCACAGGGAAGGGGTAAACAGCAAGGCCAGTGGCCAGTCCAAGGAACAGACTGTGTCCATGAGATCCTGCACAGGGAAGGAGTAAACAGCAAGGCCAGTGGCCAGAAGAAAGTGCAGGTGAGGTACATGAGAAGCTGCACAGGCAAGGCTCAAACACCAGTGAGTAACAAGGCCAGTGGCCAGGAGAAAGTGCAGGTGAGGTACATGAGAAGCTGCACAGGCAAGGCTCAAACACCAGTGAACAACAAGGCCAGTGGCCAGGAGAAAGTGCAGGTGAGGTACATGAGAAGCTGCACAGGCAAGGCTCAAACACCAGTGAGCAACAAGGCCAGTGGCCAGGAGAAAGTGCAGGTGAGGTACATGAGAAGCTGCACAGGCAAGGCTCAAACACCAGTGAGCAACAAGGCCAGTGGCCAGGAGAAAGTGCAGGTGAGGTACATGAGAAGCTGCACAGGCAAGGCCCAAACACCAGTGAACAACAAGGACAGTGGCCATGAGAAAGTGCAGAGTAAGTACATGAGATCCAGCACTGGGAATGGGTGGTACTGTACCCTGCCATGGTCAGCAACACACTCAGGGCGTCAACAATGGGAAGTCCATGGCACCACTGTGGGAGAGACATGTGTGTGAGGGGAACTAACACTCAGACTTGGCTGACAGTCTGACTGGGAGGTGGCTGTGTGTTGGGGACAGTTGGGGGACTGGACCGGGGAGAGAGAGGCCCAGCTGGGGTTGAGCCATCAGTGGTTTGGGAAGCCTGAGGGCTGCTAGGACCAGGTGGGGTGGTGGCACGTGGAGAGGGACTCATGCTGCCCTGAGACACAGTGTGTGTGGGAGATGCTGGAGGGGTGCCCTTCCACTTCTTTGGGATTCGAAATGGCACCCCTGTCTTGGGATTCATGCCAAGTGGCGTGTACACAACAGGCACACTCACCACAAAAGCAGGATCATGTGCAGACGGTCGCCCTCCCTCTGGGGATGTGCTGGATTCAGCGGTGCGCTTGGCCCGGGATTACCTCTGCCCCTGCATCCCCTGTTCACCATGTGTACCCCCTACAGTGGGCTCCTTCCCCTGCTTCACAGGACTCTGGCGGGGAGTGGATGTTGTGGGTGAACCTGCCTTGCAGCTCTTTTTACGTGTACTCTTTACAGGCACATGTTTCTTACTGGGCACGGAAACTGTCTGTTTGTCTGCGCGAGACACTTTTGGGACAGGTGAGTCCTTGGCTGGGGATGCCTTTGAGGCATGTGATCCTGAGGCATGCTTCTTGGCTTCCTTGCCCTGGGTGTCGCCTGAAGGGCTTTTGCCTCTGCGGTCTAGGGTGGCTTTAGCTTTCTGTGGGGATGGTGTCTGCGCCCTGGACTGCTTGGGCTGCTGCTGTTGTGTGCTGCGTGTGCTGTATCTCTCCCTTGATGTGTGGGGTCTGTGGTCACTATCATCAGACGTGGCCACTGGCAGGGTGGTTGACCTAGGGACTGGAGGTGGACCAAGAGATTGGGCCAGTTGAATGGCTGCCGTCACCGCAGAGGACAGAGACTGTACAGTACGGTGTAGCCCACCCACGTCTGAATGAACGCCCTCCACGTAAGCAACCAGCTGTGCCAACTTCTTGTCGTGGTCAATGAAGGCATTGAGGAGAGCTGTCTGCCCCACACACAGCTGGTGCAAAAGCTCCACAGACTCACCACCGATGGCAGCATGGGGAACAGGGGCAGGGGCAGCAGTGCCTGCGGTGAAGGACACCCTTCCCTTTTTGGTGGTGCCATACATTGGTGCCTGTGACCGTGATTTGGGTGTCGGAGCATGCCAACCGCCATTTGTCAGTACATATGTTTCTCTCACTACCGCGATTGTGTCCCAGGGATTGGTGGTGACACACCGCTGGTGGCAGGCGGTAGCTTCCGCGATTTGGGTGCCATACTTTGGTGCCTGTGACCGTGATTTGGGTGGCGGAGCATGCCAACCGCCATTTGTCAGTACATATGTTTCTCTCACTACCGCAATTGTTTCCCAGGGATTGGTGGTGACACACTGCTGGTGACAGGCGGTAGCTTCCACAATTTGGGTGCCATACATTGGTGCCTGTGACCGTGATTTGGGTGGCGGCACACTTTGTCAGCACCTATGGACACATGATGCTGGGTCAATGGCCAATGGGCAGTCATCTACAGTGCACAGTGGCCACATGATTAATGGCACCTCATTGTGCACACAATGCCAATGTGACATTTAACACACTGCTGACTACACATGCCATGTTTGTGTATGTGATTTAGTGCATTGGCATGTACTCCCTCACATGTCACTTGTGATATTGATGGGCATGTACACAGAACAGTGTTGTCATGGACTCTCCAATGTGTACACATGTCAATGTGTGCAAGTGCTGTGAACATCACAGTGATGTATGTCTTAATGAAGAATGTGCAGATTTGACTGTCTTGTTTTCTTGGTTCATGCACACACTTGTTGTTTACGCTCGGCCTGTGGTCATTGTGTTGTTGATATGTGCCATGTTCAACTTACGCCTGAAGGTGGGTCAGGTACAGCAGCTAGGTATGGGACAGTAGTATTGCAGTTTTACACATATGCTGTATGAAATACTCTCAGGCCTGCTCATGCTAGATGTGGCCATATCCCTATGTGCATTCGCATAGTCAGATGTTGTTTCAGAGGTACTTGCTGTGTGAGAGGGGACAAGTGTACGAGTAGTGTAGCTGAAGGTGTCCCTACATGTATGCTGCTCTGTAACTCAACTGTGATGACAGTGATTGTTGGCGTTGTGTCAGTCAAAACGTAAGATGTCGTACACATCTCATGGTGTATTGCATTGACATGTGTCCACTTTCATCTCAACTAGGAGGAGACCAAATCTGCATCATCCCTACACCGTGCTGGCAGACATGGAGGATGAGGAGGTCATCCGGAAGTTCCGTCTGGACAGAGCAACCCTATAAAACCTCTGTGCTATGTTGGAGCCCCACCTGCAGCCTCGCAGGACATATCCAACAGCTTTCCCCCCAACATCCAAGGTGATGGCGGCTCTGCATTATTTTGCCTCTGGGTCATTCCAGCACACGGTGTCCAGCGCAGGTGGGATGTCGCAACCCATGTTCAGCATGGTGCTGCGTGATGTCCTGGCCGCCATGATGATTTACAAGGACAGGTACATCCATTTCCCCAGGGTGCCAGAATTGGTGGCCGTAAAGGGAGACTTTTATGCCCTTGGACACATCCCCCATGTTGTTGGGGCCATTGATTGCACCCATGTTTGGCTTGTTCCACCACAGGCACGGGAGCACATTTATAGGAATCGCAAACATTTCCACTCTGTAAATGTGCAAGTGGTGTGCCAGGCGGACATGATCATCACGCACGTGTGTGCCAGATATCCAGGCTCAGCCCATGACTCCTACATCATGCGGAACAGCATTGTACCCCAGCTCATGGCCAATCTGCTTCCTGAGCGTGCATGGATTGTGGGTGAGTACGAAGAGTCCAGTAGCATGGTGTGTGTGTGACATGCTGTCCTCTGCCACAGAATAATTACAAGGTTTATCTGTGTCTCTCACACCTAGGTGACTCTGCATATCCCAACCGTCCGTGGTTGCTGAGCCCACTGCGTAATCCCAGGACACCAGCTGATGTACGCTACAATGATGCCCATGGGAGGACACGTTGTGTGGTGGAGCGGACTTTTGGTCTCCTCAAGTCACGATTTCGCTGCCTTGACAAGACGGGAGGTGCACTCATGTACTCGCCCAGGAAGGTGTGTCAGATTGCTGTGGCATGCTGCATGCTCCACAACCTAGCCATTCGCAAGGAGATCCCCCTGATCCTGGATGATGATGAGCAGCCAAGGCCCCCACCTGCAAACCAACCCATGTCCAGTGATGAGGACAGTGGAGAGGAGGAAGGTGTTGACCTGCGTCAACAGCTCGTCATCACCCGCTACTTCACTTGAAGGTGAGTGACAATGTACAACGGACCCATTGTCTGATGATGTTGCTGTTGTTGTGAAGGTGTATGTGAGCTTTGTGACTGCAGCCGGTTGTTGACTCAGTGGTGGCTGACAATGTTTATGGGACAGTTTGGTTTGGAACATCTACAGGATGTGTGTGTTGGCACTTGTTGCTCTTTGTGATGTGTGCATGTTGTATTTGCTTGATGGTAAGTGTTGTATGATGTCTGTGATGCCACACCCAGACTAGTGAATCTTGTTCTGTTGTGTTTTCCTAGGTCCCTTCAGCCTCTCCTTGCGTACATACATTCCATGCTCCTGGTACATTGTAATCATGGTGAAGACTGCACATCAATCAATCAATCAATCACAGAATTTGTAGAGCGCACTACTTACCCGCGAGGGTCTCAAGGCGCTGGGGAGAGGGAAGGGGGGATGCTGCTACTGGTCGAACAGCCAGGTCTTGAGTAGCCTCCTGAAGGTCAGCAGGTCTTGGGTCTGTCATAGGCTTAGTGGAAGGGTGTTCCAGGTCTTGGCGGCGAGGTGTGAGAAGGATCTGCCGCCGGTGGTTGTTCTTCGAATGCGAGGGACGGTGGCGAGGGAGAGGTCGGCGGAGCGGAGCTGGCGGTTGGGGACGTAGAAGAAGAGTTGTCTGTTGAGGTAGGCTGGGCCAGTTTTGTGGAGTGCCTTGTGTGCGTGGATGAGGAGTTTGAAGGTGATCCTCCTGTCGACGGGGAGCCAGTGCAGGTTCCTCAAATGGGGGTGATGTGGCTGTGGCGTGGTACGTCGAGGATCAGTCGTGCGGAGGCATTTTGTATGCGTTGCAGTCGCTTGATGAGCTTGGCCGGGGCTCCCGCGTAGAGGGCGTTCCCATAGTCCAGTCTGCTACTGACGAGGGCCTGGGTGACTGTTCTTCTTGTGTCTGTCGGGATCCACCTGTAGATCTTGCGAAGCATGCGGAGGGTGTTGAAGCAGGAGGAGGAGACTGCGTTGACTTGCTTGGCCATGGAGAGCGTTGAGTCGAGGATGACTCCCAGGTTGCGTGCATGGTCGGTGGGTGCCGGGGCTGCTCCCAGCGTCGTTGGCCACCAGGAGTCGTCCCAGGCTGAGGGGTTGGAGCCGAGGATGAGGACCTCCGTTTTGTCCGTGTTCAGCTTTAGTCGGCTGATCTTCATCCAATCGGCGACGGCCTTCATTCCTTCGTGGAGATTGGCTTTGGCGGCGAGGGGGTCCTTGGTGAGGGAGAGGATCAGTTGAGTGTCGTCGGCGTAGGAGATAATGTTGAGGTCGTGTTGTCTGGCGATGCGTGCGAGCGGGCCATGTAGATGTTGAACAGTGTTGGGCTGAGGGACGATCCCTGGGGTACGCCGCAGATGATCTCGGAGGCTTCGGATCGGAAAGGTGGGAGGCGGACTCTCTGGGTTCTGCCGTCGAGGAAGGAGGTGGTCCATTCCAGGGCCTTGTCTCGGATCCCTGCGTCGTGGAGGCGTGCGCGTAGAGTGCAGTGGCAGACAGTGTCGAAGGCGGCGGAGAGGTCCAGCAGGATGAGGGCTGCGGTCTCACCATTGTCCAGCAGGATCCTGATGTCGTCGGTGGCGGCGATGAGGGCAGTCTCAGTGCTGTGGTTGCTGCGGAACCCCGATTGGGATGGGTCCAGGATGCTGTTTTCTTCGAGGTATTGGGTTAGCTGTTTGTTGACGATCTTCTCGATGACCTTGGCTGGGAACGGAAGCAGAGAGCTGGGCCGGAAGTTCTTGAGGTCTCTCGGGTCCGCCTTGGGTTTTTTGAGTAGGGCGTTGATCTCTGCGTGTTTCCAGCTCTCTGGGAAGGTCGCGGTCTCGAAGGAGAGATTGATGACGTTGCACAGGTGGGGTGCGATGGAGCTGCTGGCTTTGTTGAAGATGTGGTGCGGGAAAGGGTCTGACGGGGAGCCGGAGTGTATTGTGCTCATGGTCTTGATGGTGTCCTCGATGTTCACGCTGGTCCAGGCTGGCAGGGGGTCGTTGTCGATGGTGTGTGGCGGGTCTGGTGCATTGATCTTAGTTGGGGCTGTCAGGGTGTTGAAGCTGTCGTGGATGTCGGCGATCTTGCGGTGAAAGAAGGTGGTGAGGGAATCGCACAGGGGTTGCGACGGCGGGATGTCGTTGGTGTTGGAGCTGGGATTGGAGAGTTCCTTCACGATGTTGAAAAGCTCCTTGTTGTTGTGTGCGTTGTTGTCGAGGCGGTCTTTGAAGGAGATCCACTTGGCGGACCTGATGAGGTGGTGGTGGTTACGGATGGCGTCTTTGTGGGCTGTGTGGCTGTCCGGTGTCTTATCACTGTGCCATTTCTTCTCTAGTTTCCGGCAGGTACGCTTGGAAGCTAGGAGTTCCGAGGTGAACCAGCTTGCTCTTTTGGTGGTGTCGCTGTAGGTGAGCTTTTCAGCGGGGCGAGGGTGTTGGCACAGTCGTCCATCCATCGTCTGAGGTTGCAGGCAGCGTCGTCGGTGTTGGATGGGTCGGAGGGAGGGCTGAGAGCGAGGGTTGCCCGGAGTTGGTCTTCGGTGACTTTGCTCCAGCAGCGGCGTGGGATCTGTTGGGTGCGGTGGTGTGTGGTGGGTTTCTGGAAGGTGAAATGGATGCAGCGGTGGTCGGTCCAGAGGAGTTCCGTGGTGTGGCTGAAGGAGACGTGGGAGCTTGAGGAAAAGATGGGGTCAAGCGTGTGGCCGGCGGAGTGGGTCGGTGTTGTGACGAGCTGGCTCAGGCCGAGGTTGGCGAGGCTGTCGATCAGGGTGGTGGAGTTGCTGTCGTTGTTGTTCTCCAGGTGAAAGTTCAGGTCTCCGAGGAGGATGTAGTCGGTAGAGGTCAGGGCGTGCGTGCTGATGAAGTCGGCGATGGAGTCGCTGAACTGGGGTCGGGGCCCAGGGGGTCTGTAGACAAGGGTGCCTCTAAGGGTGGTGTTGGGGTCCGTGTGGATCTGGAAGTGCATGTGTTCGGCGGTGCTGAGAGTGTCGTCGGTGCTGGTCGAGACCCTGATGGTGTTCTTGTGGACGATGGCGATTCCTCCTCCTACTGCGTTGATGCGGTCTCTGCGGGTGATCTTATAGCCGTCTGGGATGGCTATGGCGATGTCGGGGGCGGAGGAGTCGTTCATCCAGGTCTCTGTCAGGAAGGCGACGTCTGGTGATGATGTGTCGAGCAGGTCCCAGAGCTCGACGGCGTGTTTGCGTGCGGAGCGGGTGTTCAGTAGGATGCACCGGAGGTGGTTGAGGTCCTTCTTGGCGGGCGCCTCGGTGGCTCTGAGGCTGGTGTAGCTGCAGTTCCGGCAGGTGAAGGGACCATGGGTGCGTTTTGGGGCGGCCTTGAAGCAGTTGTGCGTCCGTCCGGGGTTGAGAGCGTGGAGTGTGGTGGCATCGTATCGGTGTCGGTCCTCGAGGCTGGTGCGGGGGGCGCGCGGCCCAGGGGTTCTGGCGCTGGACGCGGTCCAGTCGCGGACGGGCGCAGACGGGCTTGCCTTAGGCGCGCCTTCGGCGCGCCAGCGGCGCGGCCGTGCAGCGGCCGCCATATATGGGGAGGTGGGAGGGAGGAGCAGCTGGGAGGCAGGGGCAGCGAATGGGCAGTCAGGGGGGCAGGGCCGCAGGGGACGCAGCGGCGGGAATGGAGAGAGGCAGCGAGGGGCACAGAAGGCAAAAAGGAGCGAGAAAACACAAGAAATACGGGCACAGTACAAATGGGGCAGCGGGGGCACAGAAGGCAAAAAGGAGCGAGAAAACACAAGAAATACGGGCACAGTACAAATGGGGCAGCGGGGGCACAGAAGGCAAAAAGGAGCGAGAAAACACAAGAAATACGGGCACAGTACAAATGGGGCAGCGGGGGCACAGAAGGCAAAAAGGAGCGAGAAAACACAAGAAATACGGGCACAGTACAAATCGGGCAGCGGGGGCACAAAAGGCAAAAAGGAGCGAGAAAACACAAGAAATACGGGCACAGTACAAATGGGGCAGCGGGGCACAGAAGGCAAAAGGACAGAGAAAACACAAGAAATGCGGGCACCGAGGCCACAGGCGGAGGGGCGAGCTTACCAGCAGCAGCGGGCGGACAGCACAGGCGGAGCTGTGTGGTGGGGGAGCGACCTACCTGGCAAGGTCAAGGGTCGCTCTCCTCACCGCGCAGCGGCCGCCATATATGGGGAGGTGGGAGGGAGGAACAGCTGGGAGGCAGGGGCAGCAAATGGGCAGTCAGGGGGCGGGGCCGCAGGGACGCAGCGGCGGGAATGGAGAGAGGCAGCGAGGGGCACAGAAGGCAAAAAGGAGCGAGAAAACACAAGAAATACGGGCACAGTACAAATGGGGCACGGGGGCACAGAAGGCAAAAAGGAGCGAGAAAACACAAGAAATACGGGCACAGTACAAATGGGGCAGCGGGGGCATAGAAGGCAAAAAGGAGCGAGAAAACACAAGAAATACGGGCACAGTACAAATGGGGCAGCGGGGGCACAGAAGGCAAAAAGGAGCGAGAAAACACAAGAAATACGGGCACAGTACAAATGGGGCAGCGGGGGCACAGAAGGCAAAAAGGAGCGAGAAAACACAAGAAATACGGGCACAGTACAAATGGGGCAGCGGGGGCACAGAAGGCAAAAAGGAGCGAGAAAACACAAGAAATACGGGCACAGTACAAATGGGGCAGCGGGAGCACAGAAGGCAAAAAGGAGCGAGAAAACACAAGAAATACGGGCACAGTACAAATGGGGCAGCGGGGCACAGAAGGCAAAAGGACAGAGAAAACACAAGAAATGCGGGCACCGAGGCCACAGGCGGAGGGGCGAGCTTACCAGCAGCAGCGGGCGGACAGCACAGGCGGAGCTGTGTGGTGGGGGAGCGACCTACCTGGCAAGGTCACACATCCTGGAATAAAGACGGAGCAGTGACAACGACATGTGTGTAAGGAGTATTTATTTACAATGGTGACATGTGAGTGGGGTGAACATTTACATTGAGGTGATTAGTGAAGCAGTGAGTTGACAGTTATGGTAAATGAGAGTATTGAGTAGTCACCACATTGGTGTGGTGACCCAGTCCAACAGACAGATACCATTCACAAGGCAGTGTGGGGAAGGACAGTCCAGAAAGTCAATGCAGTGGTGAGGAGTGTTGCCATCATGGCTGGCTCCGTGACGGACGTTTGGCAGGTGCTTTGCCACGGGATACTCCCAGGGATTTCTTGGGCTGGCCCCTTCGTCGCTTGGCAGGGGGGACTCTGCTGTAGGGCCAGTGGGGTCTGAGGACTCACCCCTCTCTGTGGCCGCAGGGGAGGATGTTGAACTGTCATCCTGCGGCACAGCAGGGGGAGGTAGAGGTGTTGTTTGTGGCGCAGGCCTGTCTCTCAGTGCTGCCACTATCTGGCCCAAGAGGCCCACAATTTGTCCCATGCAGGTATCCATGGACCTCCTCAGCAGGAGGAGCTCGCGGGAATCTTCTTCTGCCCGGGCCGTTCGTCCCTGGGCCCGTTCATATGCCCCAAGGACTCTGTTGATGCTGTCCAGGGCTTTGGTCCCAGGCTCCGGTTGTCTCTGAGTGACCCTGCCCCTCCCACCTGCCCTGCTGCTACGGACCTGTTGCCTCACCACTGTAGGCACCCGAATCCTCTCCCTCCCTCCTCAGTTGTTGGTGTGGGGTGGTCTTCCTCTGGGACAGGAAGAGTGTTGCAGGCAGCACTGGTGGTGGTGTTGGTGGTGGTGTAGGACGCACAGGCCATAACAGCAGGGGTCTGCATAGCTGTTGGAGTTGCTGCAGATGTGGTGGGGGGGACAATGGGTTCCTGGGACCGGTTGTGCCCTGGCACATCAGATGGTCCGTCTACAAGCTCCTCGTCCTCTGAATCCCGGGAGTCAACATCCGAGAGACCATGCTCCGGGGGCGGGGGGGTGTGACTGTCTCTGCAGGTTGCTGGTGTTGTCCTCTGCAGTCAGTTCTTGGTCACCTGTGGGACAGATGGGAAATGGTCATTGTAGTACACCACGCAAGCTTTGTGTTAGCTGTGTATTATTCACTGTTTGTACACCACACAGTTGACTGATCATCACATTGTTTGTATGCGCACTACTGTGCCTCCTGAGATGATGTTGAGGTACATGCATTACTTGTCCATGGTGTGAGGTGTCAAGACATACCATGCGCCACGTGCATGTTTTGTGATTACAGGGACATGTTGCCATCTAGGGACAAGCGCAACAAAGAATTTCTGTGACGCCTCTTTGTTGATTACTCTGCCCTGGCAGATGTTACATCTGAGCATGAACTGGCCATTTACATCTCATGCATACCTTTGTCATGTCATGTGCAAATATGAATTTGTACCACCAACCATGCTTTCTTTGTTTACATATGGTCCTTGCAGCTCTGGCCACATGGCACTTACACATGTCAGTCAGTGCTGTACATGATTGTGCACAGACTTTCTTCTACATGTGAATTGGTGTGTCACACTTTTGTTGCTGTGGCCATTACATTTGCTTGGCTGTCTGGACACTGTGAGTGGCAATTGGATCTGTGGGTATTTTAGTGTGATGAGAGGGCTGGTGTTGTCATATGGCACCATGCTTTTTGGGAGGAATGGCTGGGTGCATGTACTGGCTACTTACCTGTTCTGTTTAGACATTTGGGTTGGATTTGTGTCACATCTTTGTGTGTGTGTGGTGGAGGCTTCCATCCTGCTCAGGGATGGGACAAGAGAGCATGAGATGTCTACCTACCTGTTAGTTTGAAGTGGACAGTGCAATGACTGACACATGCATCTGGGTGGGAGGGAGTGCTCCATCTTGATGCGCTGGGGGACAGGGGGTTATGGTGGGAGTGGTACTGCAGGCCTCCCATCCCCAAACAGCCCTCCCTTTTAAGATGGCTACCTACCTGTAAGTTATGTTGTTGTGATACAATGGCTGCCACATGCTTCTGGGTGGGAGGGTGCTCCATCATTCTCAGGGGTGGGACAGGGGGCATGGTGGGAGTAGTACTGCTGGCCTTCCACCCCCAAACAGCCCTCCTAGGGAAGATGGCTACCTACCTGTTAGTTTTGTTGTTGTGATACAATGGCTGCCACATGCTTCTGGGTGGGGGGGTGCTCCATCCTTCTCAGGGGTGGGACAGGGGGCATGGTGGGAGTTGTTGTGCAGGCCTCCCACCCCCAAACAACCCTCCCTTTTGAGATGGCTCCCTACCTGTTAGTTTTGTTGTTGTGATACAATGCCTGCCACATGCTTCTGGGTGCGGGGGTGCTCTATCCTGCTCAGGGGTGGGACAGGGGGCATGGTGGGAGTTGTTGTGCAGGCCTCCCACCCCCAAACAGCCCTCCCTTTTAAGATGGCTACCTACCTGTTAGTTTTGTTGTTGTGATACAATGGCTTCCCAATGCTTCTGGGTGTGGAGTGCTCCATCCTGCTCCGGGGTGGGACAGGGGGCATGGTGGGAGTAGTACTGCAGGCCTCCCACCCCCAAACAGCCCTCCCAGGGAAGATGGCTACCTACCTGTTAGTTTTGTTGTTGTGAGACAATGGCTTCCCAAATGCTTCTGGGTGTGGAGTGCTCCATCCTGCTCAGGGGTGGGACAGGGGGCATGGTGGGAGTAGTACTGCAGGCCTACCACCCCCAAAACAGCCCTCCCTTTTAAGATGGCTACCTACCTGTTAGTTTTGTTGTTGTGATACAATGGCTGCCACGTGCTTCTGGGTGGGGGGGTGCTCCATCCTGCTCAGGGGTGGGACAGGGGGCATGGTGGGAGTTGTTGTGCAGGCCTCCCACCCTCAAACAGCCCTCCCTTTTAAGATGGCTACCTACCTGTTAATTTGTTGTTATGATACAATGGCAGCAACATGATTCTGGGTAGGAGGGTGCACCATCCAGCACAGGGGTGGGACAGGGGGCATGGTGGGAGTAGTACTGCAGGCCTCCCACCCCCAAACAGCCCTCCCAGGGAAGATGGCTACCTACCTGTTAGTTTTGTTGTTGTGATACAATGGCTGCCACATGCTTCTGGGTGGGGGGGTGCTCCATCCTGCTCAGGGGTGGGACAGGGGGCATGGTGGGAGTTGTTGTGCAGGCCTCCCACCCCCAAACAGGCCTCCCTTTTGATATGGCTACCTACCTGTTGGTTTTGTTGTTGTGATACAATGGCTGCCACATGCTTCTGGGTGGGGGGGTGCTCCATCCTGCTCAGGGGTGGGACAGGGGGCATGGTGGGAGTTGTTGTGTAGGCCTCCCACCCCCAAACAGCCCTCCCTTTTAAGATGGCTACCTACCTGTTAGTTTTGTTGTTGTGATACAATGGCTTCCCAATGCTTCTGGGTGTGGAGTGCTCCATTCTGCTCAGGGGTGGGACAGGGGGCATGGTGGGAATAGTACTGCAGGCCTCCCACCACCAAACAGCCCTCCCAGGGAAGATGGCTACCTACCTGTTAGTTTTGTTGTTGTGATACAATGGCTGCCACATGCTTCTGGGTGGGGGGGTGCTCCATCCTTCTCAGGGGTGGGACAGGGGGCATGGTGCGAGTTGTTGTGCAGGCCTCTCACCCCCAAACAGCCCTCCCTTTTAAGAAGGCTACCTACCTGTTAGTTTTGTTGTTGTGATACAATGGCTGCCACATGCTTCTGGGTGGGGGGGTGCTCCATCCTGCTCAGGGGTGGGACAGGGGGCATGGTGGGAGTAGTACTGCAGGCCTCCTACCCCCAAACAGCCCTCCCAGGGAAGATGGCTACCCAGCTGTTAATTTGTTTGTAGTGAGAAAATGGCTTCCCAATGCTTCTGGGTGTGGAGTGCTCCATCCTGCTCACGGGGGGGACAGGGGGCATGGTGGGAGTAGTACTGCAGGCCTCCCACCCCCAAACAGCCCTCCCTTTTAAGATGGCTACCTACCTGTTAGTTTTGTTGTTGTGATACAATGGCTGCCACATGCTTCTGGGTGGGTGGGGTGCTCCATCCTGCTCAGGGGTGGGACAGGGGGCATGGTGGGAGTAGTAATGCAGGCCTCCCACCCCCAAACAGCTCTCCCTTTTAAGATAGCTACTACCTACCTGTTAGTTTTGTTGTTGTGATACAATGGCTGCCACATGCTTCTGGGTGGGGGGGTGCTCCATCCTGCTCAGGGGTGGGACAAGGGGCATGGTGGGAGTTGTTGTGCAGGCCTCCCACCCCCAAACAGCCCTCCCAGGGAAGATGGCTACCTAGCTGTTAATTTGTTTGTAGTGAGACAATGGCTTCCCAATGCTTTTGGGTGTGGAGTGCTCCATCCTGCTCAGGGGTGGGACAGGGGGCCTGGTGGGAGTTGTAGTGCTATTTGCCTGGGCACCTACAACCCTGTAATTGTTGGCTACCTTTTGGGGTGAATCAGATGTACTGGAGATTACTTCTGTGGGACATGTGTTGGATATTGTGGTGTATATGGATCTACTTGTGCCTCAGAGATGTAGCTTTGTAGTTGTGCTTGACAGTACATTGCTGTATAATGCTCTACATTTGTTTGTACTTACCAGCCTCCACTCCACCGGGTATTCCTGTGAGACTCTCTGGATGCAGTATGGCAAGCACCTTCTCCTCCCATGCAGTGAATGTTCTTAGTGGAAAGGGAGGGCCACCGCCAGTCCTCTGAGGCAGCTCATGGTTCTTGCTCCTCTTCTTTTTGACAACACTCTTCAGGTCATGCCACCGCCTCATGATTTCCTGTCTGTTGCGTGGGATGGTCCCTACTGCATTGACCTTATCGACTATCCTTGCCCACATTTGATTTCTTCTGGCTAATGGTGTCTGTTGGACCAGGTTACCAAACAGTTGTGGTTCAACTCTGACTATCTCATCTACCATGACTGTCAACTCACTGTCTGTGAATTTTGGCATTTTCTGTGGTGCCATGGTGTGTGATGTGCTAAGGGGTTTAAGGTGCAGGTGTGTGAGTGGTGGGGGTGATGTGTATGGTGTGTGATGTGCACAGGGATTAGAGGTGCAGGTGTGGATGTGGTGGTGGTGCTGTGTGTGGTGTGAGTAGTGATGGTGTGCAGATTTGCCTCTCCTTTGTGTTCTGGTGTTGGGCCCTTCAGTTGTGGAGTTTTGAAAAAGATTTTGGTCAGGGAAGGGGCTGGTTTTATGCTCAGCTATGTGGGTGTGTCCAAATGGGGTATTGCTGTCAGGTGTGTTGTGTGGGTTGTCCTGGGATTTGTATTTTTGTAGTTGCCATGTGGTTGTGTCATTGGGGTGTGTTATGTATTTTTGGGTGCATGGCTAGTTTGCTGTGTGCACTTTGTGGCCTTGTTGTGTGTTTTTTCTGTCGACCGCCATATTTGTCACGGAGCGTCCGCAGCGGTGGCTCGCTGCAGTTCTTCCGGCGGCTCTCCCATTCATCACTGTTGGCGTTTTCGGCAGTCGGATTCAGCGGAACGTACCGCGGTCACATCAGGGATATCCTAATGTTCCGTGCGGTGTCTCCGCAGTCGTGGTGGCTGTTTAATTTGTTTCCTCCGGGAATCCGACCTCCGCGGACGGGTTTTCTCCTTCTCCGCCCGCTACGGGCGTTTTTGTGGTGGCTCTCACCGCCGCAGTCATTTTTTTTGGGCGGGACATCCTAATCTGGCCGCCGGCTTTGCCGTGGTACCTTCGGGCGGTTGTTTTCCACTACCATGGCGGTCGGGGAGGTTTTCCGACCGCCATCGTAATAGGCCCCATAGTTCTTAGTATAACGTTGCAATGTGTTGTGATGTATCCTGAACTGTTCTGTGAAAGCAATCCCAAAAGAAAGTCTGAACAGTTTATGTTGGGATGAAAGTCCCTGCACCGTCTGTGCAAACAGCTGCACACTCTGTTAGTTTTTCCTTTTTTCCTGACTGACTATGTTTTTCCCTCAAGGACATCAACTATCTGGGATTGAATTCACCGTGCTCAATGTTTTTCAACATTCTGCGATCAGAGCACTAGTCTGTTGTCCAGATGGTACAGAAGTGTTCCTTTCCCCTCAGGACGCACCCAAAGAATTTGTCTACCAGCCCTTCGCCTCTGAACCCAAGAGCATCATCTGCAGCATGATCATGTCTCAGCCCCACCTTGTTCAACACCTACATGACACCACTGGCCGACATCGTTCGATCCAGTGGACTGGACATCATCTCCTATGCGCATGACACCCAACTCATCCTCTCTCTCACAGAACACCCCACCACCACCAGAACAAACTTCCGAAACGCCATGATGAGCGTCACCAGTTGGATGAGGACAACTGTCTAAAGCATAACATGGACAAGACGGAAGTGCTGATTTTTGGGAAAAAACCTCATCGTGGGACGACACCTGATGGTCCCCCGGGCTCGGACCCGCACCCGCCCCAATGGATCACATCTGCAACCTCAGAATCATCCTGAATAACAAATTCAAGATGAAACGACAGGTCAATGAAATGTCCTCCTCCTGCTTTCACACCCACCTCATGCTTCAAAAGATCGTTAGCTGGATTCCTACCAACACCAGGAAAATGGTCACACAAGCCTTCATCACCAACTGACTGGACTATGGAAATGCACTCTATGCCAGTACCACCACCCAACTACTCAAGAGAATTCCGGCCATTCAGACCGCAGCTGGCAGACTCATCCTCAACCTCCCCAAATGGACCCAAATCATCCCACAACTCAAGAACGTCCACTGGCTTCCGGTCCAGAAGAGATGCCTGTTGAAGATGCTGACCCATGCCTACAAAGCCCTCCACAGCCAGGGTCCAGTCTACATCAACCACCACCTGAACTTCCATCAGCCCGCCAGAGAACTGCGCTCTGCCTTCCTCTTTCAAGTTCCCCCATCCGCCGGAGCCACAGTGGAGGTCGTTCCTTCTCCTATCTCGCCACCAAGTCCTGGAACGACCTCCATCTACAAATAGCACCCTGACTGGCAGACTTCAATAAAGGACTCAAAACCTGGCTTTTCGAGACCTCAGCGCATGGATACCCTCTGGGATGATTAGCTGTGCTCTACAAATACGGTTTGATTGATTGATTGACTGAAACTGAATGGGCACTATCTTGCTTGATCCAGGTTATCTGGAAAACAACGATCAGTAGTGTCTGACACTCTAGTGAAGGGCGAATGCCTTTTCATGCACTCCTGGAAGAGGAGTCTACTGACTGTTTCTATGAAGAGATCAGAGAGGCATTAGATCAGGGAGGAGCCGCAATACTGATTATGCTAGACCTCTCGGCGGCCTTCGACACGGTCCACCACGAAGTGTTGATGGACCGGATAGTCGAAAGGGGGGTTCAAGGCAAGGCCTATGACCTCCTAAAATCTTTTGTTACCGACAGAACCCAAACGGTGGACTTGGGCAAGGATCGATCGAGGCCCTTTTCCCTGCCTTGCGGGGTACCTCAGGGGTCTGCGCTGAGCCCTACACTATTCAATGTGTACGTGTCTCCGCTGGCAGCCCTTATAAGATCTTTTGGGTTCCAGCTGACCTCTTATGCCGATGACACGCAAATTGTGCTGTCAATACAGAAGGGCAAAGATGCTGAGATAGGACGAGGCTGCCATGACTGCATGCAAGCCATCGCGAGCTGAATGTCAGCAAACTGCCTTAAGCTAAACGCAGGGAAAACTGAGGTTATCATCTTCGGTAATTCCACTAATCTCTGGACACCTGACTGGTGGTCTGATGCTATGGGCATGCCCCCGGCTCCCACCGATAAGGCGAAGAATCTGGGGGTGATTGTGGACTCAAAACTTTCCTTTGGGGACCAGATTAGCCGGGTCGTATCCTCTTGTTTCCACCTCCTTAGGATCCTGAGGAAAATAAAATTTCTTCTTCCTGAAGATAGCCTCAGGACAGTAGTCACAGCTCTCATTTTGTCACGACTGGATTACTGCAACAGCCTCTATCTTAACATCCAAAAAAGACATCTCAACCGACTCCAGGTCGTACAAAATGCAGCAGCCAGGGTGCTTCTGGGCACCCCAAGGTTTGTTTCAGTGAAGAAGGGACTCCAAAACCTTCACTGGCTTCCGGTGAAACAACGCGTAGAATTTAAGGCTCTATGTACGGTTTTTAAGGCCCTTAAGAGGTCTGGTCCTGCTTACATGAGACAGCACCTACAATGGTATGTTGCTGGCAGAGCACTGCGCTCGGCCGAGGCAAAACAAATAATAATTCCTCGCGTCAAAAAGGCCAGCTGGGGGTGTAGGAGTTTCTTCAGCTGTGCCGCAAAAGCCTGGAACGGCCTACCCTTCGATCTCAGAAGTGCAACTGAGCTACTTTCATTCAGAAGGGGGCTTAAAACCTGGCTTTTTCCCTGATCAGTCAACTCATCTCAGCAACCAAGCAGGCAGCTACCAGCGCCAGGACACCTTTGGGTAACAGTGCGCTTTTCAAGCATCATTAACATAACATAACATAACATAACATGTGAAATTCATTGACTCTGCCATAAATGGAGTCCTGAGCTGCCCCCAGTATGTATGCAGTTTGTTGGGTGTTTGTGCTCATGCATGGGACTCTTGGAGACCCTGTGCGTTATAAATGGTCTATTCTGCAAGAACATATTGCAGACAAGACGGTTGGTCCATGCACTGTGTTAGACCAATGCAGCTTCTCTATCCTTGCATTAGTCCTTTAAAGACCCTGTGTAGTTGCAGTCCTATCTGGCTTCCACTCCTCCTAGATCAGTGGCATGTTTTCACTCCCTCACCTTCAACAAGGTGGAAGATGAGCAGCTGGAAATTCCTGCATCAGGACAGGGTGTTTGGGAGATGCAAGGGAAATGAGCTACATAGATATGTTGCATAACTGCATCATCAGTTCCACTCTCTCACAGACCCTACTGCTGCAATTCTCTACCCAATCAGATGCCATTGTGAAAAGGTAGGACCTCTTTAAAAGTCTCAATGGGTGGGTGAAAGGAGAAGAAATTAAAGTTTTTTTTTTTTTTTAAATTTGTTTATTAAGTTTTGAAAATGGTACACACTCAGTATCATGTTATGTAGACTGTAGAAGGCAAGGATATCTGTGTTTCGAGCGTGTGAATATAATAAATGAGTTACAGAACATAAAGAATAAACCTTAACAAAAACAGACAGGAGGCATCATATATATCATACAGAATCTAGATAAGCACATAAGACTATGGGCTAGTTTGCCAGTGATCTGCAGCATATCAATACCATTTGCAGAATTAAAGAACTGTGGGTCCGCCTTGGGAGGGCGGCCAATGCCATATCAAAACAACCGCCCAGAAGAGTCAGAACAAGGAGGGCATGTGTGTAACAATGTTTCTGATGACTGTGAATCCTGAGCAGCAACATGGTTAGGGGGAGCGGAGTTATCTTCCTGAAGCGTTTGTAGCCAATCGCAGAAGGGGGCCCATATATCCTTCGGTCTTGAGGCTGCGGGCATTAACTCCCAATAAGTTGATAATTGTGTATGGCTAAAGGTGACGTCCTGGATCCAGGCCCTGGTTGTGGGTGCCTTCTTATCGCCCCAATGAATGGACACTCTTCGCTTGGCAAGCAAGAGGAGTAATGCATGTAGTTTGCGGATTTCGGCCTTAGTGTCCCTGACATATCCCAGCAACCCTATGAGTGGCTGAGGTTCGTGCGATACCCCTAGTATAACATGGATTTTGTTGAAGATGTCAGCCCAAAAGGCAGCTGTAGGTGGACAGAGCCAGGACATGTGTAGGAACGTGGCAGGCAACCACCCACACCTCCAGCATTTCTCGTCTGGCCGTACTCCCATGCGATGCAATTGAGAGGGGGTTCTGTAGAACCTATGTAAGTACTTAAAATGGATTAGTCTAAGTCTGTAATTGGGTGAGAGCAACTGTAGTTGGCCACAACAAAAGGTCCATACTTCATCAGTCACCTGCCCGTCAATGTCCGCATTCCAACTGTGTTGGGCCTTGGGTGTAGTTAATGGTGCTGCAGTTTGCATGGAACAATATAGTTGTGTTATTAGCCTGCGGGCGATGGCAGTGGCTATCATCTGCTCGAGTGCTGGTAGCTGAGGAGGGGGGCCAGAGAAAGCAGAGTGTAGTTGTCTGCATGTGGCTCTAATTTTGAAATATAGAAAAAGCTCGGAGAAGTATCTCAAACCCCCGGCCATGGGTGCTGGCGGGGCACAGAAGGCATCCCCTGGGTAGAGATCCGCAAAGATTTCCAGACCCATCGCCGCAGCTAGGCCCACGTTTCCGCCATCAGCTAATGCTGGGATCTGTGGGTTCCGTGGTAGAGTAATAGAGGGGGCATATAAAATTTCCAAGTGAGCCCTGGTGCGTAGTCTGTCCCAAGCCCATCTAAGGTTCTCCACTGTGTCTATCCCGTCTCTTGGCTTTCGATATTTTTGGTATATGGCCACCTGAAGCTGAACTGGAGCTGCTATGTCTGTCTCAACAGCTACATGGAGCTGGAACGGGGTGGAATGCATCCAATAATGCAAAAACTGAGCTTGCGCACAATACGCATATAAGGACATGTCCGGGGCCCCCAGCCCGCCCAGAGCGAGAGGAAGTGTGAGCAATTCCCAGGCTACACGTGCTTCCCGCTTCGCCCAGACTAGGGAAATCATGAGAGAACGGAGAGTTTTGAAGAAAGCTTGGGTGAGAGGAATCGGAATATTAACAAATAAATATAAAAATGTAGGTAGTACGACCATTTTAGCAACGGCGATTCTGCCAGTGAGAGAGATCGGCAACTTAGCCCAGATCTTGATCTTCCCTTCCAGCCAAGAAATAGCACGACCGTAGTTTAGATTCCATATCTCTTGATCATCCCGGCTTAACCAAATGCCCAAGTATTTTACCGGGCCTTCTGCCCACTTCAGCGGGTGTTCTAGGTCAAAAGGCTTAGTGGCAGCAGTGAGGGGGAATAAGGTGGATTTGGACCAATTTATAAAAATGCCTGACAAACCACCAAATCTTGTGAGCTCTCTGAGTAAGGGGCTTAAGTTAACCTCTGAATCAGTGATATATAACGTCATATCATCAGCATACAACGAGATTAGGAGCCCTCTGGTGCTAAATCCCAGCCCTCTCGCTGCGTGGTGCTGGCGAATTCCAGCTGCTATTGGTTCCATCGCTATGGCGAACAAGAGAGGCGAGAGGGGGCAACCCTGTCTGGTTCCACGAGATATCGCAAATGGGTCCGAGGTCATGCCGTCCATGCGCAATCGCGCCGAGGGAGCTGTGTACAGCAATTTGATTTGTGCAATAAAATGTGGGCTAAAGCCAAGCCTTCCTAGTATGGCAAACAAATATGGCCATTCCAGTGCATCAAATGCTTTGGTAGCATCAAGGAAAGCCACAAGTGCCTTCGCATCTGGGTACAAATAATGTAACACTGTGAAAAAGGTGCGAAGATTATGAGTAGTGGATCTTCCGGGGATAAATCCAGACTGATCGGGCTTCGCTATCAGGGGGAGAAGAGGCTGCAGCCTATTGGCTAGCAATTTGGCATAGACTTTTACATCAATGTTTATTAAAGAAAGTGGCTGTTACGAATCCACCTCCTGGCTAGGTTTCCCAGGTTTTAAAAGCGCATGAACAACCGCCTCGGGCATAGAAGGGGGAAGTATGCCAGCAGTCTGGGCCTCCACAAAAACTGCAAGTAAACGGGGCTCAAGCAAGTCTGCGTAGGCCTTGTAAAAAGCAGTCATAAGCCCATCTGAGCCTGGCGCCTTGTCTGCCGGCAGACTGTTAATGACTTGCAGGACATCATGGGATGTGAAGAGCACATCCAGGTGTTCTCTATGCGCCCTCCCCAGCCACAGCAGTTCGATAGAATCCAGAAAGGGTTGGAGTTCTTCTGGTTCTACTCGATATGTAGCCGTGTAGAGCTTGGAGTAAAAAGTGGAAAATCTGTCCAAGACTTCGCAAGGACCTCTAATGAGAGCAGAGTCTTCGCCCATGATTTCGGATATATAGGTGACTGTGTGAGGTGTCTGGAGTAGATTGGCTAGTGTCTTTCCAGACATATCTCCCTCCCATATCGTCTAGCTTGAGTATGTTTGCCCAGAAAAAGCACCTCTCGCTGTGCCTCTTCTTCAAATTCAGAGATTAGCTCTCTGATGGAAGACAGGTGTTTAGGATCCGCACCGGTATAATAATTAGTTTCCAACTCTTTGATTCGGGTTTCCAAGGAAGCCAGCGTGCCTCTGATGGCTTTGAGCACCCCCGCGTGACGGGATATGCACTTACCCCGTAGAACCACCTTGAATGCTTCCCAAAGTGAGGCATAAGTGAGAAACAGAGCCAGAGTTAGTGTTGAAGTACTCCTCTATATCTCTATGTATCTCCTCTCTAAAAGCAGAGTCTAGCAGAGCGTTCGGGGCCAGTCGCCAATTAAACATTTTTCGCGGGGTGTCAGGGATCGTCAGTTGTAACATGCAGGGTGGCGTGATCTGAAAGTGTCTTAGGGAAATGTGCGATGTCTGAGGTCTAGGCAAGCAATGTCCTGCGATACAAGCCAATAATCTAAACGGGACCAAGCTGCATGATACGTTGAAATGCATGTGCCCTCCTTGACCCCCGGGTGCCTCAACCGCCAAATGTCTGTCAACCTCCCATCCCGTAATATCGCATTTAATGCATCACAAGAATTGGGGTGCATAGTGTGTGAGGTGCCCCATCTGTCCAAGGAATCGCTCAATACCGCATTAAAGTCGCCTCCCCATATTATTGTCTCACAACCCAGCAGTTGGATCTTGGCCCATAGATTTTGAAAAAATTCGGGGCAATCAGTATTCGGACCGTAGACTGCTGCAATCGTCACCTTCACTCCCCCCGGTAAGCCAAAAATTATTAGAAATCTGCCATCCGGGTCTAACTGTGAATCGAACGTTTTCCAATCAAGACCCTGTCGAATCAGAATAGCCACCCCCCTAGCATAGTTGGAGTAAATAGAGGAGAAGTTGTGCGCCCAGCATCTGTGGTGTAGCCTCAGGTGAGATGTGCTATTTAAGTGGGTCTCCTGAATTAGACATATATCTATATGGTGTCTGCTTAGGTATGAATGAACCAGTCTGGATTTCCTACAGTCATTCAGCCCACGAATGTTCCAGGTTAAGAACCTAAAGTTAGTCATGCCCACCAGTTGGTTATGTCCATGGTGAATGTGAGTGGCATGAATAAAGGCGAGAGGTTGGTAAGTGGTGTGCGTGGTGCCCTTTGGGGCTTAGCCCTCACTCGCAGCCCCCAGTTATTGTTGATTGGCATGCTGTAGTAATCGTCAGTGCATAAATGGATACACATTGCTCTCCTGTCTAATTTCCCAACTGCAATATCCCCTCCCCACCCCCCACCCACACCAACCCCTCAATTAGGTTGTGCAGAACTACCTCTCTCACAAAACAAACTCAACAACATGCCCCAGGCTAGAGCCTGGTAGCGGAATTTGGGAGCTCTGCCCGGAGGCATGGGGTCACCGGCATACAGCCCTGGCCGGAGGCGGGGTGGCCGAGAAGGATGCAGAGTACCAGCTAGGAAAAAATAACATCAGACATACAGTTCCCATGAACTTCGTAAGATAGATAAAACTAAGACTTTGACAAATTTCTAAGCACAGTATGTCTCTGAATCAACATAAATTCAACGGCATTCGGCTTTAGAGAACACAGATAGCGGCAATGGCTTTAGACAATTAGTCATTGTTACTTAGGTGTTCGTCGGGACTTCGGTTATCTTTAGATTTAGCAGTTCGTCGTCTTTCGCCCGCATGTTTGGCAAATTTCATCGCTGACTTTGAATCGGTAAAAAAGTGAGCGGTGCCGTCGTGTGTGACTTTCAATTTGGCAGGATACAATAGAGCGTATGGCACTTCCGCAGATAGGAGTAGGCGTTTGGCTGGTACAAATTCACGCCACGCAGCTTGAACGGCAGGCGTGAAATCTGGGAAAAATTAGATGGTATTACCTTGATTCTGAATGGACTCACGTTCCCTGGCCAGGCGCAGGACAGCATCCTGGTCATGGTAATTCAGCAGCCGAGCCAGGATCGGGCAAGGAGTGGATCCTACTGGCGGCCTAGGCCCTAAGGTACGGTGTGCCCGCTCGACAATGAAGGCTGCCAATAGGTCAGGCCCAAACAGATCTCTCAAGAGGTCCTCCACATAAGTTTCCATTTTAGAAATGGCCGTCGTTACCGGAATGCCCATTATGCGAATATTATTGCGCCGTGATCTGGCTTCCAAGTCATCATTTTTAGCCCTTATCAGAGTTAGGACTTTGTCCATTTGCAATAGCTGCTCTTTGGCCTCAACCTGGAAGTCGTTCGCATCCGAGGAACGATTTTCAAGCTGGTCCAGCCTTGTTTCATGTGTGTCCACCTGTTTTCTGACCTGGTCGAGCTGAGAAGTAAGTACGTCTAGCTTGCTATCGATGGTCTTGAGGCTGGACCTCATTTCCAGCAAGAGGGCACAAAGATCCTCTCCTCCATCATCCAGGGGCACCGTGGAGGGATTGTCACCCTCTCCCTCAGTTCCAGAGTTCGTTTGTCTTGTGAGTCGTTTATTCTCAAATGATAATTTAGATTGTTTAGCATCGGTTTTTCCCATATCTGCAGATGCCTGTGGCACTTGTCACATCCCGGATTGTGCAGCCTGGAGCGTAGTGCGCAAACTGACAATAGCCCAACCTCAGCAGTTCTTAGAGCAGTGGCAGAAAGCCTCTCCTCGGGGTGGAAAGTCACTGCTACTGGAATGCAGCACCAGGCTCCCAGGATAGCATAGACAGCTAATAGCAAGGGGGGGTTGATAGGCTCAATAGGGATGCAGCCACCAGGCAGATAACCAGGGATCCCTGTCTTTGCCAGCAGATGTAGACGGTAGCACTGGTAGCTATTACCCCCTGCACCTGAACAGGTCACAGAGTCCTCTGGCAGCCTGCGCCAACAGGCAGATTTTCCAAGTGGCAAGGATTGCAGGGACAGCTTTTACAGAACAGGTAGCCAAGCACGCAGGACTCCCAGGAGCGCAACAATCTCCAATGTCCTGCGCTCCGCGTGCGTCCCCCGCCCGGGGCTTCGGCAATCTCTCAGCTGTCTCAGAGGCCCAAATGGGTGCTGGACGTATGGAGCCAAACGCGCACTTTAAATGCCCGCTCAGCAGCTTTCATATATTACGCTGCCTGAGTCAGCCCGGGGGAGAGCTCAGCGCCCGCCACGGAGTGTGCTGCAGGCACGTCCTGAACCTCCCGACTTTCCCCCGTACCTTCCCACAGCGTGGAGGCTCGATCTCGGGCAGGGACGCACCTGTCGCTGCAGGCAGTACAACCGCCGGGTCATCAACCGCTTCGCTACTGGCCGGCCCAACTTTTGTCGCGGCAGCTTCCTGTCTGGATATCCAATGCGGTTCAGAGGACTTGCAGCGGATGTAGCGGTGGGGCTCTACTTTGTCCGCAATTGCAGATCATGAGTCTCCGCCCCCAGGAATCAGTGGCAGTCCGGCCCGATGCCAGTATCGCGGCAGCTTCACGGTCTTCCCAGCGCCACACTGGGCCTGACATAGTGTGCATTTAACACGGCATCCAGGAGCCGATATCCCGTCAAAGAGACACCGTGGCGATCACCGCAACTCCGGGAATAGGTTATGCGCTGTTTCAAGCATGCACGGATCTTGAAAGGATGAAATCTCGGCCGGCAGAGCGCACTCAAAGAGCGGCCATCTTGCTGCTCGGCGACACAACGCCCGAGAAGAAATTCATGTTAGCTGGTGCAAATGAGGCTTCAGTGAAGATTGAGGGTTACAACTGAGCACGCATCCGCAGCCCGTGCAGGTAAGAGCAGTGGGTCTCGGTGGGGGGGGATTTTGATGGACAATGACAAGGAAAAATCAATTATTTATTTAATTTTCCCTTTTCATCGCCTGTCAAAGCCCCCCCCCCCCTCACCGGGTCCCACCACCCCACCACTCTTACTTGCATGGGCCGCAGCTGTGAGCACATGCAACTATATCTGTGTGGATGAGACTTTGCTGGTGAAATTGGGCGACACCTAAGCATAGAAACTGTACCTGTACATGGGGTCTCTGCTGACCATGCAGGTCTTTACTTCAGCCTTGAAATATGTAGACTATACTTTTTGGGCTATGCGTATGCATCTTGGGCTATGAGGATTTATTGCATATATAAGGCTGTACTGAGCATATGCTGCTATATCTGTGTGTATAAATCTCACTCAGCTCCTCCCTGAGTCCAACTCTTTTTAATATTTATATGTCCCCCCTGGCGGATATTACCTCCCCCTGTGGGATCCACACAGTGACATACGCCGACGACACTCAGCTTGTCGTCGCACTTAACCGGAGCGATAGGACGCCTATCGACCTCTGTTCTTGCCTCGAAGAAGTGGCAAAATGGATGAGCTCATCTCATCTAAAACTTAACGGCGGGAAAACCGAACTGCTGCTGTTAGGCAACCACTTAAATTTTAAATCAAACAGCATGTGGCCATCCTGCATGGGTCCGGCACCATCCCCAAAAACAGAGATCAAAAGTCTTGGCGTTTGGTTAGACCAAGAACTTTCATTTAAAACGCAAGCCAGGAAGACGGTAGAATCGTGCTATGGGCTGTTAAAAATGATACGCAAGGTGCTTCCCCTTCTACCCAGCCAATCCAAAAAACTGCTGGTCCAAGCTCTAATTTTGTCCCGAATAGACTACGGCAATGCCCTCTACTTAGGCGCCCCCAGCTCAGCAGTTATGAAATTACAGATCGTGCAGAACTCGGCCGCAAGGCTGCTTACGGGGACCCCCAATCGGTGCTCAGCAAGACCTTCTTTGCGTGCCCTCCATTGGCTCCTGGTGCAGGAAAGGATCCATTTCAAAGCCCTGTGTGTAGCCCATAAGTCTCTGAGAGGAACCGGACCACCTATTATCAAAAATCTGATCCGCCCCTACAGAGCCAACAGAGGACTACGCTCAGATGAGCTTTACTTAGCAGTAACACCTAGGATCAAGAAAGCCAGAAGCGGGGGACGGCTCTTTTCCTACAACGCCGCTAAACTTTGGAATGCCCTCCCTCTGAACCGCCGCAAAGAAACCAACCACCTCACGTTTCGAAAACATTTAAAGACCTGGCTTTTCCCGTAGAGGCGTGCTCCCTCTTTGGTTACTGCTATAGCGCTGGGATGCCTCCGGGTAGCCATGCGCTTTATAAGAACCTTTTTCATTTAATTTAATTTAATTTCATTTAATTTCATTTCATAACAGACTGTACTTGTGCATGTGTGGTTATGCCCAAGCCCAAACAGACTGTACTGTGCATGACTACACTTATATAGGGGATATAGGGCACTAACTTAGCATACAGACATATACCTGACAGTATGTTGCTACGCCTGTGTGCATGAGTTTTTACTCAGCATATGGAGCTAAGCACATGGAGCTGTAACCGATCATATGGGCCATAACAGAGAATATGAGACTACGGATTGTAACCGTGCTACCCCAGAGGAAATGGACAAACACACCCATGTGGTTACACTCAATGCATGGTGCAAAATAATATCCTACCCGCCATCAACAAGACGGAAAAGCAGTCAAGCCAGGCCCGGGAGTGGTGACATCCGAGGGCCTATGGGGGGAAAAAGCCAAGGAGGTCAGAAGTGTTATTGACAGGAGCCTCACATGGCCTAGAGTGCAGAGGACTGACAAGAATTGTTCAGTCAAACTCTTAAGAACAAAAGGAACAAAAAGAACTTCCAATCCCCCCAACTCCCCCCGCTCCATACTTCTACCCTGGAAGCATCTGTCACCCTAACACCATGCATAACATTAACAGTCAGACCTAAGGCTAATCGCCCCAACAGCCCTAGAGGTCCTCCATAACAATAGGATCCTGTTGCCTTGCAGTAATCAAAACTACAGTCCCGTAAGAGGCCTGCAAGGAAAAGCATCCAAATAAAACAGTACAAACCAACCTAGGAGCTCAGGAACCCCCACATACACACACCTGTTCACTCCCCCCCCAGCATCAGCAGGAGTCTAAATCGACGCTCTGATCGCCGTGAGGGGAACTGCTTTTCCCTGCGCCAGCACATGCCGTGAGGGGAACGGCTTAAATCATTCATCACAGCGCCGTGAGGGGAACGGCCGGGCTAAACCACAAGCCCCAGCAGCCCCCTGCTGCCAGCGACACCTTCCTGACGCTGCTCTTGCGCCCGGAGGCGCTTTAAAAGCAACGAGCGCCCCCCGCAGCGCGGGACGCTCTGATCACCGTGAGGGGAATGGCTTTTCCCTGCGCCAGCACACGCCGTGAGGGGAACGGCTTAAATCTTTCATCACAGCGCCGTGAGGGGAATGGCCGGGCTAAATCACAAGCCCCAGCAGCCCCCTGCTGCCAGCGACGCCTTCCTGACGCTGCTCTTGCACCTGGAGGCGCTTTAAAAGCAACGAGCGCCCCCGCAGCGCAGGACGCTCTGATCGCCGTGAGGGGAACGGCTTTTCCCTGCGCCAGCACACGCCGTGAGGGGAACGGCTTAAATCTTTCATCACAGCGCCGTGAGGGGAATGGCTGGGCTAAACCACAAGCCCCAGCAGGCCCCTGCTGCCAGCGACGCCTTCCTGACGCTGCTCTTGCACCCGGAGGTGCTTTAAAAGCAACGAGCGCCCCCCGCAGCGCGGGACGCGCGCGGGCGGTGCCCGGGCGAAACCCGGGCCAAGGGCGGGCCCGTCCTTGCCCGTCATTGCCAGGAAGAGGCAGGGCAGGGCCACCCCTCTAACTCTAAAGGACCAAGACCCTCGTGTCTTACTAGAGGCGGCAGAAAAGGTACTGTGAGATTTTCACTCTTAACAGCTCTTCCACTTGTTACTGCCACTTCCCTTCATGTAGATACTTGGAACTGGTCAACGGCATGGTTAAGCTGATATGGTACATTACTAATAACTGTTTTTTTATTCTGGCATTGGATTACTGGACCCTATTGGACTGGTCTTTTATCTAATACTGGGACCTTATATAATGTGTTTTACTAGCAGCAAACCGTCTACATGCCCATTATAGTTGCCAAATCCATCAACCATCCTGTACTTTTGTCTATAGGGGCATGATACAGCTACCCTTCAGCACTTTGCACTTTATGGTCCATGTTTACATTTTTCTTATTGCTGCTAAATATTTGATCACGTTGCACTTTAGGGGCCTGACACAGTTAGCCTTCAGCACTTTGCACTTTCCGGTCTAACTGATAATTAAGGTTTTATGTTTTTAATTATAAAGAGCTTCTAAAGGACCGCATACTTTAGTTTTAAACCCTACAGGAGTTATCTTGACAGCAGTGCCAGCTGCCAGTGAGTCCTCAAGCTTCTGCCAGCAAGTTCTTACGCTTTTTTGGGCCTCTATTCCGGTACAATGATCTTGTTTTGTTGAATTTCTGTTTTGAGCATTCATGCACTTGGTTACCTAAATTAGCTGTAGTATAGTAGCTTTCCCTCCACCTTGAGCTTTAGACAACTACCAGCACCCAATTTAAAGCCATCGACAGTATTAAAGATAACTGTCCTAACTCAAACAGAATGGGGAAACGAGCATGCACAGAAAAGAAATTAAAGGCCCCTCCCAGCCCTATACCTAAAACCAAGCCGACCTCTATAGATAGGATGTTGGAAAAGGCTTTAGGTGTAGTTGTCACTGAAATTGAACGGACAGAGAGACGATTATCCCTAACTCCCAACCTGGAAATCCTCACGATAGACCTTCATACCTCACCAATATCAGGAACCCCAGGAGTCCTAGCAAATGAATCCCCTGGGGCCCAAACTTCAATAGTTGAAGTAGGTAGTCCTGATCAATTAAGGGAGCAATCTCGTATACAACCCGTCACAAAGGGGAGATCCAAGCCGCAAGTAAAAACGGCGGCAAGAAGGAAGAAAACTATGGTAGAAAAGACTGATAATAGGAATACCGGGACGGGAGGGATAGTCAACAGTATTGAAACAGCTAATGAACAGCCAGTGTGGGTTACCAAGTTAGTGGTGGATCTTCAGATGCAAGTGAGGGACATAGTCAAGGACGAACTTAAATCGCTTGTGGGAAGGGTTGACAAACTGACGTTACTTATTAAAAACTGGACAAGCAATAGGGGGGTAGTTGACGGGACCGTTGAAGTGGACACTGGCCCTGGAGACGAGGTAATTGCGATCTCCACAAAGGCCATTTCAACTATTAAACATAATGACCACCCGGCCACTCAAGCATTAAATACTGAGAGACAACAACCATTAGCCCCATTTGCAGTCAACACAAAGAGGGCACCTATCGCCTCCACTAGCATAGAAAGTCCACCCCCCCTATTTAAACAATCCATCAGGCCTTGGCAGCCGAATAATCAAAGGGCAGGGGTAGATTTACAAACATGCACAGAGGCTCCAAAGGAATATGCCCCCCCCAGCTACTAACCTACCACCGGCTTCAACCCCATATGTCCTCATCCTGGCTGGCATCCCTGAGCTGCGAAAGGAGCAACATGAACCACACCAAGAACTAAAAAATAAATGCATGCACTGGCTAGCGAACCACAGGTACTTTAGGTATGACGACGTTGACGAGATTTTAACTACACGTAGAGTGGGATAGCTGGGTTGGAGGCCCAAGGATAAGAAAGGTGATTGCATAGTGATCAACTTTAGAAACCCCCGTGTTGTCCAAGAAATTCTAAATAGAGAGGACGGGAGACCAATGGGTTCTATTTTAGCCCTCCCATTGGGCTACTTTTATCCCCCTGAGAGGGTTTATGAAGACACAAGGCACTATGGGTGGGACCGGGGACACGAAAACTATAGCCACAACAAAACTGCCATAGAACATTATTGGCCTAGGCAACAAATGTACAATATACCTACAGCTAATAGGTTTAGTAGCCTAGAAGGAGTGGATTGACTTGAGGCCCAAGCCATTGGCCCTGGAGTACAGTTGGGTGAAACTCCGTTGGTAACTGAGCCTCGCAAGAATGATGTAGGGAACCGTATGATGTTGGGGGAATGGGAAACCTGTAGGTGCATGAGCGGATCACCAGGGAATACCCATGAAGGCCCAAATACGACTTTGATTATTAACCAACCACTTTCATCGTTCTGCGGGTCTCCCTGCAGTCCTCCCCTTCAGTTGCCCAAAAATTATCTCTCCTGACCGCCCAAGGCTACGCGTTTTATCCTGGAACTTAGCAGGCCTGAATAGCAAGAGTGACGACCCCGAATGGGGTCGCTTCATTGACCAACATGAGATCTGCATGTTCCAGGAGACATGGGCAAGAGGGGATGTCTCAAAAGGGGGTTATGCTATATTTAATATCCCTGCAACATCAGGGGGGAAAGGGAGACCTTCAGGAGGCCTGAGCACATGGGTGGCAGTCCACCTAGGCTGCTCAGCAGAGTGGATAGAATCATCTTCAAACGACATTCTGTGTGTTTTTCTGCATTTTTCCCCCAAGATCTCCATTGCCCTTTTAAATGTGTACTCTAGACCAGTCAACCAGGGCCAGGTGTCAAAAACTCTTGAGGAACTAACGTCATTTCTAGCCACCATCACAGATAATTGTATGGTAATCGTAGGAGGGGATTTTAATTGTCAGTATGAGCCGCTAGATGGCTTGCATAAGGATAGCCTCTGCGAAGAAGACAAATACTGGGCCATCCCAGAGTCTTCATGCCCTCTAGTTAAAATGTGGTCCCCTTTGGTGATCCAGATGAACTGTTTTGTTTGAAAATACTCTTTAAGGGCGTGTAATGGGAGAACACAATCTGACTCATCCAGTAATTACACTTTTATCAGAAATGGGAGAGGCTCCCTACTGGACTACATTCTAATCGATTGTAAATCCTGGCACAAAGTTATTGATTTGAAAGTTATGGCACAACAAGATAGTGACATCAACGCCCTTGTGCAAGAATTACACGAGCCCAATCCTGGGAGTGTAACAAGTGTCCATTCCCTTTCTGATGATAGGTTGTCCCTCTCAAATTGTAGGAGGAGAGTACACTGGGCTGACATAAACCAGACACAGGATAAAATAGGCTCCCTGTATGAAGCCCTCATCCCAGTGCTCTTGACCGCAACTAATTCTGTACCCATTAATGGAGGCAGAATTGATCTCTCAATGGTCACCCAGAATCATACTAGGCTACTGGCTATTACGGTAGACTTCTTTTTTCCTATCAAAAACTCCAGGCCTAATAGGAAATCTTCCCACCCCTGGTATAATGACGAATGTCGTAAGGCCAAAACAGCCCTGATTGCCTCCATCAAGGCTAATGATCGTCCTTTAATTAAAACATCTACAGTGGCCTATAAGGTTAGTGTTAGTGAGGGAAAAAAAAGGTGGGAAAGCAGCAAGTGGGACATCTTGAGAAGTTCTCTGGGTGCCCGGGATATGAGGACCTTCTGGAAAGTGGTCAACACAGGCAGTTGTGAGGCAAAATCCCCGATAGAGCCAAACCTGGAGACATGTGTATGGAGGGACCACTTTGAGTCCCTATACTCAAGGGTGTAAACATCGGTTGAACCAGCTGTCAATGTTTGCCCTGAGGGGATGGACCCCCTGACTGTATCTATGCTCACCCCCATAACATCGGCCGACACTCCTGTGATATCCCTCAATGAGATAACTTGCGCCCTTTCCAAAATAGCACCGGGCAAAGCCCCCGGACTGGACAAGATCCCAGGGGACCTTCTCCATAGTGAACCCATTGTCTGGACGCCATACCTTTGGGTACTATTCAATGCTATCCCTCCTAGCTGGGCTGGTGCGGAAATAATCCCCATCTATAAAAAGGGCTCACCGCTGTTGCCAACAAATTACAGGCCAATTAGCCTTATAGATATCACACAAAAAATCTTTGCACGCGTGTTGTTGCTCCGGCTCCAGAGCTGGATGGAGGAGCATACGATACTTACTCCCCTTCAGGCAGGGTTCAGGGAAAAATTGTCCACAATGGACCAAATCCTCAGGCTACAAATATTACACTGGAAGATCGTGTGTTTGGAGGGTGGCAGCCTCTACCTAATATTTGTAGACCTGAGGTCCGCGTTTGATTTGGTCCCCAGAGAGAAGTTGTGGGCAGTCCTGCATGAGTTGGGGGTTCCGCCTTACTTGTGCCAAGCTATAAAGCGTTTGCATGAGGGAAACTACGCCCAAATCAGATATGGGAAGGAAGGGTGCCTTACGGCCCCCATTCCCGTAAACAGAGGTGTCCGACAGGGATGCGTACTTGCCCCGACCCTATTTAGCCTATACATAAATGGGTTAGCAGATTATCTGCTCAGCGAGAAAGATTTGGACATCCCTAAGCTGGCAACACGCAAAATTCCAGCTATGATGTTTGCTGACAATACTCTACTAGTATCTAAATCACCCATGGGGATACAGAGGGTATTAAATAGGTTTGACGCATTTTGTAGGGAAAGAGGGCTTGAAATCAACCTCCATAAAACCAAATTCATGGTGTTCAATTCCCCGAAAAGCACCCAACCAAATCCATATTTATATGGCAAACCCCTTGAAAGAGTATCCTCTTTCGACTATCTAGGCATTACAATTACAGATTCTATGGACTGGGGGGCTCAAATTAAAAAATCATCCCTTAAGCTCTCACAATCATCTGGAGGCCTAATGAAGGTTTTTCGAAAATCAAGTTATAAACCTGTGAGTCCAGCCATAGAAATCTACAAGGTCCAAGCTAGGGGAGGGGCACTGTATGGGGCAGAACTGTGGGGACACCGTAGCTCTGAGAGTCTTACACAGACAGAAAACATCTTTCTCAGGCAACTGTTTAGTCTCCCACAGAGTACCCCACTCACGCCGCTACGTCTGGACCTGGGGGTAAGGCCCATAGCGGACGAATCTAATCTTAGACCCCTCCTATTCTGGCGACGTCTGTGGGTTACCCCTGAACTTGTAGCATACAGAGATGAATTAAGAGAGGTGCTGAGCCTACCAGGGGCGGGCAAATTACCCTGGCTTTCCTATGTCTGTCATATGTTAACAAGCTTGGGACGGGGCAATCTTTGGGATGACCCGGAGGTTGCCTGTGCCTCAATCTCTAGGAAAATGCTGAGGGATTCCTACGGTGAATTCAAAGTGGCCCAGCTTCAATCAAGCCCCTTAGCAGGTAAACTGACTGTAACCTTCCTAGAGTTCAAGGATAGGTATAGCTTAGAGCCGGCCCTAAATGACATTAAGCCAGCAACCGCAAGAAAGCTCTTTTTGCAGTTTAGATACGGGGTCTTGCCTCTCCGCTCCTTTACAAACAACTGGGGCGGCTCACAAACTTTGGGGTGTCCGGCATGTGATTGCCCAATAGAATCTGACCTTCATGTATTTTTTAGCTGTCCCGGATACCACAAAGGGAGAAAACGGTGGCTGGCCCAGATTTGAAGAAACCTAGGGACCAGACGCTGTTGCGAGGCTTTTAGGATATTTAAACACGATACCAGCCTCCTGATAGTTTATTCGGTAGCTGGTTTCCTATTCTCCATGTGGTGCACTCGTAGGGCCCTCTTAAAAACAAAACAATAGCAATGAATGAGGGCCTCAGCCATGCAGAAATGTAATGAGGACATTTATTGGGCCACTAATTTTTATTGTTTATCTGAGATCACCTGCTTTGATACATCAAATTTACATTTGTTTTTTGTATCGTCAGAACTGTTACCAGTTATGATCAATCAATTGTTTTATATGATCAGGCTCTCCCATGCGTGGAACTAGTCGAAAAGACTATACCATATATTTGTGATAGGCCACATTTGTGTATGTTTTATCTAAACTGTGCTTACTTTATGTAGCCATCCTTGCTCTATCTTTTTTAGCTTTCTTTTTTTTTAATTGTAATCGATTTTAAAAGGAAATGAATTGAATGTAATTTTAAGTTGTACTTTTAAGGTCTAATTGACCGAAATAAAGTTATTACTGACTGACTGACTAAATCGAGCCCAAGCTCCTACATTGGCTCATGGAGGAACACCAGCGACATCATATTCTCTGGATCCAAAAAGCTCTGTTGTGCCTGTCAAGTCATTGTCTGGGGCATTGCCAACAGGTTCCACACTCCCTCTGTCTGAGCCAGAAGAATCCAGAGGCCCACCGGGAATGAGCAAGTCCACCGGGAGTGAGTACCTTACCCCCAGGCTGACCTGGGGTGGAGAGCTTGATAACCCGGCCCATTCAGTCACCAAAGATCCCTCTTCTCCACGCTTGATCCGGGGTATCAAAGAAATAGATGTCTGAGTTCAAGATCACCTTTAGCTCCGTCAGGAAGAGTTTCTGTTTGACATCCTCAAAAGAGCACCAGCGCTGCTGGACCGCCCCGGTACAATCAGGAAAGATCATAATCCTTTGGTTTTGAAAACGGGGATCTGTGTAGGCCCATGCCTGTTGAAGGACAGCGTATTTGTCACAATAATTAGGAAGATGCGCAATGAGAGGGCGGGCCTTGGCCCCAGGAGGGGGTTGGTAGGCCAAGGACCTATGTGCCCTCTCTACCACAAACCAGAATCCAACAAACTGGAGATTGTTCGTCCATGAGCAATTTTCGACATCTTTATACCTGTCCTCAAAAACCGCCGGAAAACCTAGAGTTTAAGGGTGGCCAACTCGTCCTCCACCGTTGACATCCTGGTCTCCGCCTCTGTTACAAGGCGGCAACATTTGGAGATCCTGGTGCAATAACGAAAATGGACATGCACCTCACCCACCTTACCCTCACTGCCTTTCTCATGTCTTTGGGTCGCCTGACGGATTGTGGTGAAGTCTGAGTGTGCGGGGGCGGGTGCGGTCCCTGAGACCCACCAAAATCCCCACATGGGCCGAAAGCCGGCTTAGTAAACTGGTCAATCTTCATTGGAGGTGTCCTGACCCTTCTCCACCAAGACACCTCCGACTGGATGAGAAGCAGACTTCACTCCACCACTTGTGGCCTGCTTATTCTCAGGTGCAGCACAAGCAACCAAGGGCAGCAGCAGACAATTAAGGCAGCTATGTGAGGACCAGGGGGAGCAGAGAAGTTTGTTGCCAGCCAGGAGTCACAGTGCCTCAGGAGAACCTCATCAATGAGTCCCCACTGCCTAAGTAGAGCCTAAGAAGATACCAGTGTGGCATTTCGAGGGGGGAGCCAAACAGGTAATGTCCGGGGGGGAGCTGCGAAGCAACCATAGTTAGTGTCAAATGCACAGCCTGGGACAGGTGCAGCCCTTGCGTCTAGCTGGCAGCCTTTCACACCCATGGCCCGGTACAGGAAGATAGAAGGTGCCGGTGCCCTGGTCCAAGAGTTCGGGGCAGTTTCACTCACCAGGCCCAGGGAGGTACAGGTATCATCCGCAGGGGTCTATGGCAGACCCTGGTTCATTGTTCCCCTCAGCAGCAGCTGCCCCAGCAAAATGATGGAGAGGGGGAGCAGGGCCAAAAGTACACCTGGAGCGGAGCAGGGTGCGATAGGGACTCCCAGCTCTTAATCCATTTTACAAATGTTATTCATCAAGGCCTGACTGAGCCCCGGGCCCTGTCCCCTCAAAAGCAGTCAGCAGGCGCCCAAGGGCCTAACTACGACTCGAAGGGCTTCAGCAGGCCCGGCACCAGCTTTGCAGCAGTCTTGTGAGGGGTGGCCTCTCTCACCACCTTATAGCGGTCTCACCTACTCCTGGGCCAAGGACCGCGTCCCACAGCCCTCCACCAACTCAGACCGCTTGGACAATGATCACTACTACACCATGGCTTGCGCGGCCCCTGCATGGGCCACCATCTTAGAAATGGCCGTGGCAACAAGGAGATCCTCTGAGGGGCTGAGGCAGGGCCCAGTAGCTCCCATGCCGCAGCCTTCGTGCTCCAAAGTTCCCTGTGGCCACCTATAATTAGAGAGGGGGAAATTAAAGCTGCTGCCAATCTGGATGGGCGCAAACAGGAGAGAGACCTGTGGAGATAAGTCAGCTCACAGCTGCTATCTTGGCCGTCATGGCCATGCCCAGATCTTCCGCAAATGGGGTTTTAATGGGTCACTTGAGGTAGTATTTGATGCTCTGATGGAGACCTCTATAAATATTTATATATCGTTATTTGTTGACAATTTATGGTGGGCTCATTTTGCAATCTCATAGGTATATTTTAACTTTCAAAATGTGAATGTGTGTCTTTGCAAGACTTCGTAGAGAAACATCAGGCACTCACAACGCAATGATGCCAAAATAACTGATGTGCCACAAGCAAGCAAACCAGCATAGTTGCTGTACTCTATAAGTGATGTACTCTCAGAAACCTACTGCCTTTGGAGAGATGCAGAAAGTTCTGTAGTCCAATTAGTAATCCTACACTAAGAGCAACCAGAATCCCTTCATCCATACTTGGCAGGCTCATGTTATGAATTTGAAACCATTAAAACGATGGTAAGATAGAACTTAACCAGAGGTATGAGATGGTATGAGGATGGAATAATTGGGCAGCGCTATATAATGCCTTTGTGTATTATTGCTAAAACTGTACCTGCTGCAGAGTTTGCATTCCACATCCCACAACCCAATCCTGCACCTCTTGTCATGACTAGGGCTGGGCGTAGTTGGCGTAGCGCCACTACGCAGAATTTTGGAAAAAATGTGTGGAAAACGAGCGCACTTCCTGAGGGCCCGTGTGCCTGGGACAGGGGTCCCTCGTGCCTGGGCAGGCTCCCCGATCTCCCCGGCCTGGCTGGGTTGAGAAGCACGGACCGGCCCCGGGGACTGCGTTTTGGTCAGGGCCTGGGGTTTGGGAGCCCCCGTCCTGCTGCCTGCCAAGTGTCCATCTGCCCGGGACAAGGGTCCCTGGTGCAGAGCCACGGAGACCTGCAAGGGCATGCGGGAGCCCTACCGCTATGGCTCGGCTCGGGGCGGGCAGATGGCAGTCCTTTCGGTCCCGGCCATCTGGTCGCACCTCTCCCCTCGGCCCTCTGGTCGCACACAATGCTTTCCAGGGCCCGAGCGCTCCGGTGGTCCTCCCGGTGCCTGAGGCCCAGCCGGGCTCCCCGAGCCCCCCGGGACGCGGAGCCCTGCGTGGGCAGGCGGGAGCCCTACCGCGAAGGCTCTGCTCGGGGTGGGCAGATGGGAGTCCTTTCAACCCCGGCCATCTGGTCGCACGCAATGCTTTCCAATGGGGCGACCAGATGGCCGGGCTGCCCTGGAAGTCCCGATGAGGGCTCATTTGCCTCCCGGATCCCAGCCAGGGCTCCAGGAGGTCGGGCACATTCGCGCCCAGGGTCCCCTGAGCCTCGCGGTGCGCACGGATTCCCAGAAAGCGGGGTAGCCTTCCTCCGGATTACTAGGGGCAGGGTATGCCGGGACACCCCTCCCGGGCTGGCGGTTCTCTGCCGGGGACCAGATGGGCTATGCCCGGACAACACCTCCTGAGGCATCTAGGGCTCCCTCCTCCAGCCCACGGTGTGGCAAGGTGCCCGGGACGGGCTCCATGGGTCCCGGGCAGTCCTCACCCGGGCGCCCGGGCCTGAGAGCTCCGGTGGTCCTCCCCGTGCCTGAGGCCCAGCCGGGGTCCCCGAGCTCCCCCGGGACGCGGAGCCCCCGAGCCCTGCGTGGGCAGGCGGGAGCCCTACCACGAAGGCTCTGCTCGGGGCGGGCAGATGGGAGTCCTTTCGACCCCGGACATCTGGTCGCACGCAATGCTTTTCAATGGGGCGACCAGATGGCCGGGCCGCCCTGGAAGTCCCAATGAGGGCTCATTTGCCTGCCGGATCCCAGCCAGGGCTCCAGGAGGTTGGGCACATTTGCGCCCAGGTTCCCCTGAGCCTTGCGGTGCGCACGGATTCCCAGAAAGCGGGGTAGCCTTCCTCCGGATTACTAGGGGCAGGGTATGCCGGGACACCCCTCCCAAGCTGGCGGATCTCTGCCGGGGACCAGATGGGCTATGCCCGGAAAACACCTCCCTAGGCATCCGGGGCTCCCTCCTCCGTCCCACGGCATGGCAAAGTGCCCGGGACGGGCTCCATGGGTCCCGGGCAGTCCTCCCCCGGGCGCCCGGGCCCGAGAGCTCCGGTGGTCCTCCCCATGCATGAGGCCCAGCCGGGGTCCCCGAGCCCCCGGGAAGCGGAGCCCCCGCACCCTGCGTGGGCAGGCGGGAGCCCTACCGGGAAGGCTCGGCTCGGCTCGGCTTGGGGCAGGCAGATGGGAGTCCTTTTGACCCCGGCCATCTGGTCACACCTTTCCCCTCGGCCATCTGGTCGCATGCAATGCTTTCCAATGGGGCGACCAGATGGCCGGGCCGCCCTGGAAGTCCCGATGAGGGCTCATTTGTCTCCCGGATCCCAACCAGGGCTCCAGGAGGTTGGGCATGTTCGTGCCCAGGGTCCCCTGAGCCTTGCGGTGTGCACGGATTCCCAGAAAGCGGGGTAGCCTTCCTCCGGATTACTAGGGGCAGGGCATGCCGGGACACCCCTCCCGGGCTGGCGGTTCTCAGCCAGGGACCAGATGGGCTGGGCCCGGACAACACCTCCCCAGCGTCCGGGGCTCCCTCCTCCGGCCTGCGGTGTGGAAAAGTGCCCGGGACGGGCTCCACGGTTCCTGGGCAGTCCTCCCCCGGGCCCGAGAGCTCCGGCTGTCCTCCCCGGCCCTAAGGCCCGGCCGGGGTCCCTGAGCACCCGGGAAGCGGAGCCCCCAAGCCCTGCAAGTGCAGGCGGGAGCCCTACCGCGAAGGCTCAGGGGTGGGCAGATGGGCGTCCTTTCGTTCCCAGCCATCTGGTCGCTCCTATCCCCTCAGCCATCTGGTTGCACGCAATGCTTTCCAATTGGGCGACCAGATGGCCGGGCCGGCCTGGAAGTCCCGATGAGGGCTCATTTGCCTCCCCGATCCCAGCCAGGGCTCCAGGAGGTCGGGCGCGTCCGTGCCTAGGGTCCCCTCAGTCTCTCGATGCACACGGGTTACCAGAAAGGGGGGTAGCCTTCCTCCGGATTACTAGGGACAGGGCACGCCGGAACCCCTCTCGGCCTAGCGTTACTCAGCCGTCAGCTGGACGGGCCAGGATGCTGCACCAGCCTGGGGTCCGTCCCCGGGCCAGCCGTGTGGCAGGATGCCCGGGACGGGGTCCCGTGGGCCCGGGGAGCCTCCCCCTGCTCGGCTGGGTTCAGCGGCTCCCAGGGACCCTGGGGAGGGTGGCCTCCCCACCCTGGGCTCCGTCCTCGGTCCTGCCGCATGGCAGGGTGACCGGGATGGGGTCTTGCGGGCCTGGGGAGGCTGCCCCTTTGCTCCGGGAGCCCCGGCTGGGTCCAGGGGCCCCACCAGGCCACGGGTCAGGTGCTCCAGCCCTGGGCCCCGTCCCCCGGCCTGCTGCCCTGCCAAAGGCCCGGGACGGGGTTCTGTCGTGCCCGGGGAGCCACCCCTGCTCGGCTGGGTTCAGGTGCTCCCAGGGGCCCCAGGGAGGGCGGCCTCCCCACCCCGGGCTCCGTCCTTGGTCCTTCCGCGTGGCAGGGTGCCCGGGACGGGGTCCCGTGGGCCCGGGGAGGCTTCCCCTGCGCCTTTGGGCCCGGGAGCCCCGGCTGGGTCCAGGGGCCCCTCAGGGCCCCGGGTCGGGTGCTACAGCCCTGGGCCCCGTCCCCCGGCCTGCCGATATGCCAAAGGTCCGAGACGGGGTTCCGTTGTGCCCGGGGAGCCCCCCTCGCTTGGCTGGGTTCAGGAGCTCTGTCCGGGGCCCCTGAGGGCCCAGGGGAGGGCGGCCTCCCCACCCCGGGCTCCGTCCTCGGTCCTGCCGCGTGGCAGGGTGCCCGGGACGGGGTCCCGTGGTCCCGGGGAGGCTTCCCCTGCGCCTCTGGGCCCGGGAGCCCCGGCTGGGTCCAGGGGCCCCTCCGGACCCCGGGTCAGGTGCTCCAGCCCTGGGCCCTGTCCCCCGGCCTGACGCTATGCCAAAGGTCCGAGACGGGGTTCCGTCATGCCCGGGGAGCCCCCCTCGCTTGGCTGGGTTCAGGAGCTCTGTCCGGGGCCCCTGAGGGCCCGGGGGAGGGTAGCCTCCCCACCCCGGGCTCCATCCTCGGTCCTGCCGCGTGGCAGGGTGCCCGGGACGGGGTCCCGTGGTCCCGGGGAGCCTTCCCCTGCGCCTCTGGGCCCGGGAGCCCCGGCTGGGTCCAGGGGCCCCTCTGGGCCCCGGGTCAGGTGCTCCAGCCCTGGGCCCTGTCCCCCGGCCTGACGCTATGCCAAAGGTCCCAGTCGGGGTTTCGTTGTGCCCGGGGAGCCCCCCTCGCTTGGCTGGGTTCAGGAGCTCTGTCCGGGGCCCCTGAGGGCCCGGGGGAGGGCGGCCTCCCCACCCCGGGCTCCGTCCTCAGTCCTGCCGCGTGGCAGGGTGCCCGGGACGGGGTCCTGTGGTCCCGGGGAGGCTTCCCCTGCGCCTCTGGGCCCGGGAGCCCACGCTGGGTCCAGGGGCCCTGGCTGGGTCCAGGGGCCCCTCCGGGCCCCGGGTCATGTGCTCCAGCCCTGGGCCCTGTCCCCCGGGCTGACGCTATGCCAAAGGTCCGAGACGGGGTTCCGTCGTGCCCAGGGAGCCCCCCTCGCTTGGCTGGGTTCAGGAGCTCTGTCCGGGGCCCCTGAGGGGGTGCACATGGGGGGTACCTATGGTACCCCCCTGCATCTGCATGTACAAGGTGGCAGGCACCGCACGGTGCCTGCCACGTTGTACATGCAGAAGCACAACAGATATTTTTAAATTGCGGCAGGTGCTGCTTGCAGCACCGCCCGCCGCAATGTAAAAATACGGGATGCGCCCGCCAGTGTGGCGGGCGCATCCTGATTTGTGTAGCGGGACCGCCGCACCTATGGCGGGCGGCCCCTTTTGGCAATGCGATGGCGGGCAGACTTTGTCCGCCCGCCATCGTAATCGACCCCTTAGACTTATGGTAGGGGATGATGAGGAGGATGACGACGACGAGGAAGTCATTGTGGAAGGTGACACAGAGGAGTCTGTCATTGCTATTCAACCTGCTCCGAGGGATGTGGTACAGATAGCACCACCACCAGCTCCCATATTTGCAAAGCCCCTGCTGAGACCTGCACGAACCCCTACCTCTGGAGAAGCAGAAAGGCAATCGAAAACAAGCCCACCTAGCTCCAGTTCTTCTTCAGGCATTGGTAGTGGCACAGTAAAAAAGTACTCCTCCCCAGTTTGGGACATTTTTTATGGTTAGCAAAGAAGGGGAGCACATTGCAGCATGCAGCACTTACAACACGAATGTTTGTCAAGGTAAGCTTGGTACACAGTATGGTACTGGAGGCCAAATGACTAATATGAAAAAATACCACACAATCAAGTGGGAGGAGCACCTTAAAAAAATTGCTGAACATGGGCGTGGTGCTGAGGAGAGCCAGGGAACATCAGCTACAAGTCCAATCACGGTAAAAGGTGATGATGAGGAAGAAGAGGGTGACATCTTCACATGAAGCAGCCCTGTCCCCAGCAGTGCAGCAGCAGAATCACTCAGAATCACCCACCTCAGCGACTGTGAATAATTTAATTTATATGTCTTGTTTGGCTTTTTATGCTGTGCTTTGTTTTTCCAGATATTATTCCTGACGGTGGGAACCGTAAGTACAGTAACATCACTACACCACAGCACACCTTAGCGCGTGTGCTGTAATGTATTCACAATTCACCTGTTTTGGTCCCGAAGAAAGCCTCAGCACCCCTTGTCGAGGCTGAAAGAAGTCGACCATTTAAGGAGGCTAGAGAAGATCAATCGTATCTTCACAATATCCCGCCCTGTTTTTAACCGTGCCCTAGAACCTCAAGAATAAAGGTAGTTATTGAGTATCCTAGAGGTACTTTTAAACCACACTTTGAGCACTCCCTCCTCACTCAAAAAAACAAAACCCGCTCCGCTGTAACTCAGGCGTCGCAGCACAGCTGTGTTGCATTCAGCAGCCCGGCTGGGAACCCGATGATGAAGCATGACACCAACTAGGTTACTGGGTGAGGGTTCTTCTAAAAAACCCAATGGTTTTTTTCCCCATTCCAGGGCATGACATTGCGACATCCTTGCATTTGGATCCCCTATTGGGTCCGTCTACATTGTTGTTTACTGATTGAATCTGTGGAGAAGGATGTTCCCTTTGTTTTCCTCGTTCTCTCTTTGTTGTTCTTTTTCAAAGTTCGTAAATAATCACCAGTTCTAGAAACTTTTAAGTTGTTATGAGGATTAAGACTCATCATGATTGTTTTTGATAATTTATTAGAAATTCGAGCAGGGTGACTTTTCTGGAGCCAGTAAGTGCATAGTAGCATGCATTGAGGCTTAAGTAACTTGCATGATAGTCGGTTTTGGGATAGATTTCACAGTATGGTGGCTGATTACCACTGGGGTCGGATTCATCATGAACTGCAGATTTATGGTGCTCTTTGCAAATCCAAGCATGGTTTGTTTCTGTGAAATTTTCTCCACCTATTGTATTAAGAATAATGGTTGGGTGAGCACATATCATTATTTTATTTTGAACACAAGAGGATTTTCTATCGACTTGCTATGTATCTCTTCAATACACGTGAAAGCTTCCAAAATATCTTTGATTCACTTTTTATCTTCATCTTTGGCTCGTTCATCTTTCACACACATCTTGGCAAACATACAAAGATAATTGTTTGTTGCGTAACAAAAAAATCAATTTGCCATTTTTGAAAATGTTTATGTCTGTTTTAATTTATTTATTTTTTCTAGTTACAATTTTCCAGCCCCTAAAGAAAGGAGTGCATCCGGAAATGCATTGGGCTATGGGCTATTAAATTTTGTCAGCAGTGACATTGTATAACTGAGAGATCATAACTATATAATGTTTGAAGGATGATGATGGCACATTGCTATTTCCAAAAAATCGCTATATGTTAATGTAGGAGTGGCGTATTTTAGGTCATCGTAGAATATTGACTTTTTGTTTGGACTGAAATATACATAACAGAATATGAAAAGCATGTATGCTTATATCAATTTTTGAGAATGTTTTATATTGATTGATATATTCATTAAGCTGTGCTCGCGGGGTCCAAAGAATTTTGTCCTTTGGCTCTATTGTCAGGTCCAGTTTGTGTAGTTCAGACAACACACACACCCGCAGATGCACGCTCTGTGTAGAATAAACAGTATTAGATAAGGAGTGCACGATCTTCCATTATAATGTTTCAGCACTAATGACCCTCCACAGGATGTTCCAGGTGTATCTGGATGATCCAAAAGAGTTCGATGTGGATCAAAATCAATTGATGTATTGGTATGGGAAGATGCACCAATGGCCAGAGCTCAGCAGGCTAGCAATAAAATATCTGGCTTGTCCTGAAACCAGGGTGTGTGTTCAGTGCAGCTGGTGTGGTTGTTACATGAGAAGGACCAGTCTCTCACCTCAAAATGTGGAGAGATTGACTGTGATCAAAATGAACCAACATGTTATACCACACAATTACACCATTCCTAAAACAGGACAGGAGGAGGAGGATGGTTAGTCAGAAATTTAATCAAGTGTGTCAGCTGACCAACTTCTGGGTGAACCACCTGAGTTTGAGGACACACTCTCCTTCCTGAACTAAGTATGCCAGTGCCCCTGTAGAACTTTGTAATTACTTCTCATCGAACTTCTATCTTTGCAACAAAACAGTATTATTTTTGTGCCAGATTTTTGCTTCCCCACCATTTTTTTAGTCACTTATAATGATGGTTAGCAGTTGGACCAGTGTGCATTGAAGAAGCCTCCACAATTCCTTCATGACATTGGAGACAATGCCTGCCCCCCTAGAAATGCCCATTGCCTAACCCTTGGTGCACCACTTAGCACTAGCAGGTCTGCCCACGAAGATCTTTGATTTACAAAAGTACCTGCCAATACCAAATTCCAATGTGTTGCCTGATTCAAAGATGAATACCTAATACCTAAACTACCCGTGCTTGGATTGGAAGAGGTAACTACAACTATTGCAACGGTGAGTGATTAATTGTGTGAGTGATGATAATGATGATTGATGTGGTGGCTGACAGTGATGGAGGGTGTGTGCTGAACTGTAATGCAGGAACTTTCTTGAGATGTTTGATTTGCAATGTTTGGGGCCTGAGTGATAGGCGATCATTTTTTCCCTGAAGGTGATTGGCCTTTACCAACTTACTTGGCAAGAATTAATTAACCTGTATGGTCCAATCCTATGATCCTTCTGTTTTTTCCATCATCTAGGATGGCTGCCCCAGCCAATCATTTGGTTTACAAAACTGCCAAATTCCAATCTGTTGCTTGCATCAAAGGGGAGATAGTGTACCTACTACCGTGCTTGGATTGGAACAGGTAACCATTGCACCAATAGGTGATATGATTTGCCAAGTGACTGTGAGTGATGATTGATGTGATGGCTGACAGTGAGGGAGGGTGTGTTGTGGGAACGTTCTTGGGATGATTGAGTTGCAATTCTTGTGGCCTGAGTGATGGGTGAACATTTTTTTCCCTGGAGGTGATTGGCCCTTTCACACTTAGCCAGATTTATTTGCATGGTCCTCTCCTTTTTATCTGGTTCTGCAGAGACCAGACCAGTCACTTCAGTTAACAAACAAAACCTATGAAAAAATACTGAAATTCTGTTTCTCTACTTGTTCTTCAACAGCAGTGCACTACAAGTCTATCTTGCCCAGATGACTGATTTGGGATGGAGTTACTCGGAGTCAGAAGGAGGATGTAAGAACTCAGGGGGGAGCTGCTGGACTACCTCACCAACAGCTAGAAGCAAGAGGTTATCGACTTCAGTGCAAAGGTAAACTAAGAGTCTGAGGCCTAGTTCTCAGCTATGTGGAATGGAAAGAGGTGTGTTTATTTGTGAAATGCTGGTGTGTGTGTGTGTTGGACTTGTGGCAAAAATGAAACTCTGAGTCCCCCTCTTGTGTTTTTTGCTCTGCCTCTGAGATTTCTTGATACAGTTCAAAGCTTAACTTCCTCCGGTCCTTCTCCTTGACTCTAAAATACAGTTTCTGTTTTATAATCTGGAGGCCTTCTAGTCTCCTGCATGAACGAAAGGAAAAAGCTAAGCTCAACACTCCTGCTTACCTACCGGACCAGTCCAGACAAGCACCGAAGAGTGGACATTGCCAAGGAGAATGCAGATGCACCACCTCATTCTGCAATACAGTATCATTTTTCTTTTAACAATCATATTTGGAGAACTGGGTGGGTGGGTTCACTCCCCAACCTAGAAGACAGAACATTTAGATATCTGATAACTTGGGTCTCAGGGGGCAGAAGAACTATCTGCAATGCATTTATCTGTACCAACGCCAGCACTGCACCCGACATCTGAACCACCATCCCCGACGGGTACAAGATCCAAAGGAAAGACCGCCCCCGGAGGTGGCTTCGCCATCGTACACAAAAACTCCCTCCGACTCACAACCACCATCTTGAATGACTCCTCGCCCCCCATGGAACACCTCCACTTCCAGATCCAGATCAACCCAGAACGACTCTATGTGGAACTCTCACCTACAGAACTCCTGTACCTCTTGCCCCGTTTACCAACACCATTGCAGACCTCATCGCACCCCATGCCCTCTCCTCCACGGACTACGCACTGCTCAGAGACCTGAATTTCCACCTCGATAACCTCAGCGACCCCAACTCCACCACCCTCCTAGACAACCTCGCCAACATCGGACTGCAGCAGCTCATCACCACCCCCACACACAAGGCAGGACACACCCTCTACACAGGTGGAAACAACATTCGATTCAGTCACACCACGCAGCTCCTCTGGACAGACACCACTTCATCCACTGCGCCTTCTCAAAACCCACTGCACACAAGCCTACACCACGCCCTCCATGCAGAAACTGGACAAGATCACTGAAGAACACCACACCTCCCCCTCAGCCGCACTCCTCCACCCACCACGACCGATGCCAACTCTGCAGCCAACAAACTCCACAGATGGATCGCGGACTGCGCAAACACGCTCGCTCCCCTCTAGAACTCCGACAGACAACGCACCACGAAAGCTACCTGGTTCACCACGGACCTCTGTGAAATCCAAGCGCACATGCCTTGAACTCAAGAAAGCATGGAGGAACAGCAAGACCTTGGAAGCACGCACCGCCTACAGGATTACCATGACAGAGCACCACCAACTCATCAGATCCACAAAGAGAAACTTCATCCAGGACAGAATCCTCTCCAATTCCCGCAACTCTAAGGAACTCTACAGCATCATACAAGAATTCACCAAACCCCCCAGCGAAACCACTGACATCCATCCCTCCCAGGACCTCTGAAACAAACTTGGCTCCTTCTTACACCACAAGATCAAGACTCTCTATGACAACTTCGACAAATAGAACCAAGGCACTGACACAACACCGGCCACTAGCAACACCACCCTGCCGACTATCACCACCTGGACCCCTGTCACCACAGAAGACACCGCACAGACCATGAGGAGCATAAACTCTGGAGCTCCCACCAACCCCTGCCCGTCGCACATCTTCCACAGGGTCGCCTCCGCCATAGCTCCTAAACTATGACTGTACCCTCGAAACAGGCACATTTCACGATGACTAGAAACACGCAGAAGTCTAACCCCTCCTCAAGAAGCCCTCCGCAGACCCGACGGACCTCAAGAACTACAGACCCATCTCTCTCCTCCCCTTAGCCACCAAAGTCACCAAGAAGATGGTCAACAACCAGCTCACAAACTTCATAGAATCCAACTCAATCCTCGACACTTCCGCAGTAACCACAGCACCAAGACCGCTCTCCTAGCCGCCACGGACGACATCGGCACTCTCTTCGACCAAGGCCACACGGCAGCCCTCATTCTACTGGACCTGTCAGCAGCTTTTGACAACATCTCCCACCGCACAATAGCCGCCAGACTCCACGACGCTGGCATACAGGGAACTGCCCTAGACTGGATCCGCTCCTTCCTCGCCGGCCGAGCTCATAGAATCAGACTCCGGCCCATCCTCCCCGAACCCACAGAGATCAGATGCGGAGTACCCCAAGGATCCACCCTCAGCCCCACTCTCTTCAATATCTACATGGTCCCACTCGCAACCATTGTCAGAAAACAGACTCAGCATAGTATCTTACGCCGACGACACCCAGCTCATCCTCTCCCTCACCAAGGAACCCGACGTCACCAGACACAGTTTCCAGGAAGGAATGAAGGATGTCGCATCCTGGATGAGCAGCAGCAGCCTGAAGCTCAACTCGGAGAAAACTGAAGTCCTCGTCCTTGGATTCACCCCCTCCACGTGGGACAACACCTGGTGGCCCCCTGCCCTCGGCAACCCTCCGACACCCACGGACCATGCCTGCAACCTCGGCATCATACTCGACACCTCCCTCAACATGAAACGACAGATCAAAGCCCTATCTTCCACGTACTTCAACACACTCCGCATACTCTGAAAAACCTTCAAATGGATCACCCCCAAATCCAGAAAGACCGTCACCCACGCACTCATAACCAGCAGACTGGACTAGGAGAACACCCTCTACGCCGGAATCAACAAAATCTCTACTCCACAAACTCCAGACCATCCATAACGCCGCAGCCAGACTCATCCTCAGCATCCCACGACAAGACCACATCACCCAGCACCAATGAGATCTCCACTGGCTCCCTGTCGAAAAGAGAGTGAACTTCAAGCTGCTCACACACGCCTACAAAGCCCTCCACAACACCGGACCCCAATACCTCAACAAAAGAACCTCCTTCTACACCCCCATGAGGAACCTCTGATCCGCCGACCATGCCCTGGCCGAAATCCCACGCATCCGCAGAACCAGAACGGGAGGAAGATCCTTCTCCTACATCACAGCCAAGACCTGCAACAAAGTCCCCCTCAGCATCAGATGAACCCCCACACTGCAAGCATTCAGGAAGAGCCTCAAAACCTGGCTCTTCGGATGAGCCGGAGCTGCCCGAAATCCCCCCTCCCCCCAGCGCCTTGAGACCCTCACAGGCGAGTAGTGCACTTTACAAATCCCTGATTGATTGATTGATTGACTGTTGTTAGAAATGGGATTTCTGGTTGGCTAGGGCAAGTGCCTAAGGCAGGCAAAAACCACCACTCTAGTAAGGGCAAGGGAGTTACACACTGAAGATAACCCCTGCTCACCCCCTTGGTAGCTTGGCACGAGCAGTCAGGCTTATGCCAGAGGCAATGTGTGAAGCATTTGTGCAACACACACACACACCAGCGACACACTAGGCACACCACAAAAGAAACTCCACACAAGGTTATATAAAAATAGCCTTTGTATTATCCATAAAACACATCAGAGCATAATCGCATATGTACACTGTGCCACCTGGCACTAGGTATTACTTTACAGGGGATTATATACATTACAGGGCCAATCGGGCCACTGTCATTACCATTAGAACATACAAGTAGTAAAACAACCAGTAACTACTGGTAACCACTGTACTTGGCATAAACACATTATGCATAGATCAGATTAGGCATGCATCCTAACTTAGCACCAGTGCACCGCAGTAACACCTGCCACGGTGCACATCTCAAGAGGCATGAACATCAGGCTGACTAGCCTTCCTCGGGGCCCGTCTTGAGCTTCCCCTCAATGCCCTCTGTCCCAAAGTCAGAGGTCTCCTATTCGTGTGTTCCACAAGCAGCTGCCCGCGATCGTGCGGTGCAGCTGCGAACCCCGATCATTGCCCTCAAACTCAGGGCAACACAAAAGCGACCCCGGGCAGTCTCGGTTCCTGAGGGGGGTAGGGAAGCCAACAGCTTACTCCCCCTCCTCTGCCCCGGCCCAGAAGGGGTAATGCTCCCACCTGTACGGCGATCGGAGCTCACATGCCAGAAAGCCCCAAATGAACAGAAGCTCAGCCCCACTCACCATTCCTTCGGGGCTGAGCGGGTTTCGTGGCAGTCTTCCCATCACCGAGGGCTCAGGCTCCTGTGCTCCTCTGTCTTGTGGTCTGGAGCATGAGCTGGCTTACCCGCCTTCAACCAGGCCCCGCCTGGCTTCCGTCTGCTTCCTCGTCACGCGACTGTCGTCAAAGGTACAGAGCGAAGTCTCTGTCGTCTCCGTCTCCTTCTCTGGGCAACACGCAGGGCTCCCACCGGGCAGCATGGAAGCCCCGCCCACCTCCAGGTGCAAGCTTGCCTGACTTCCTCTCGGAGGCGGCTCACAGTGGATGCAAGGCTCTGCTTCCTCGGGCTATCGGGCCCCGCCCCAACCAGGCTTCTCTTGCCTGGCATCCGGCGACTCCGAGTCCCGTTTCCCGGCCACACACGGGATTCCTCCTTCATGGTGCGGCGGCGCCCGTCATTGGTAAGGAAGGAGCAAACTCCTCAGGCTCTGGTTAGGGAAATTAAGGGTGCCCACACATTCTCCTGGTGGGTAAACACAGCGCGGAAGGCGCAGTGCAGTAGAAGCGCTCCACACGCTTCACCGAGGCATGAGCCCGCCCCAGGGGCCCAAGCACACAGGGCCCAATAATCCTGCAGCACCGCAAGCCCAAGGCTGTAGGACAATGGGAAGAAAATGCAGCGCTCAGCCTGCCTCCCCCTTCAAAAGCACAACCAGGGAGCAGGCAGCACTCTTCCCCAGGAATCCACAAGGCCAGAGTTGGGCACAGGCAGGCCAGCACGTAGGGACCCCCAGGAGTCAGCAACTGGGTCCCACGGTGGTTCCTCCTGGCAGTCCATCAGCCTACCGGACACAAGTAAGCACCAAGCAGCACAACCACACATGGGGTCACAGCCCCAGTACTTAAGCCATGTCAGTCTTTGTTCTGCCCTGGCCCAGGGCTTGAGACCCAGTTCAAACCAGTTCTGGGGGGCACTTAACAAGTGCATAACAGTCCCCATTGACAGTGTAGGTCCTGGCCCCAGATACACCACAGGGGGGTGGAGCCAGCATTGTACAAGGCAGGCACAGACCTATTCAGTGTCGGGGGCTACTCCTCCCACTACTCCAAATGCATATCAGGCCCATTCAGCCTAGTGCTGACTCACCCAGCCCCCCTGGAGCCACTGCACCTCCCCAGTCTCTGTCACTCCAGAGCCAGACATGCAATACACAACAGGCAGGCATAAAGACACATAGCACACAGAAATGCCCACTTCTAAAAGTGGCATTTCTAAAATAGTGACAATAAATCTGCACACACCATTACACAGCATTTATTACCACTATTCCAAACATACCAAACTTGATCATGCTACTCCTCTCAGATCAGGAATTACCACTGAAACACTTATCAGGGAATCCCCAATGCATTCCTATGAGAGGGCAGCCTCACAGTAGTGAGAAACCAAAATGGCTGTTTATCACTACCAAGACATGCCATGCAGTTAAGGCACATGTCCTACCTTTTACCTACAGCGCACCCGGCCCATAGGGCTAGCTAGGGCCTACCTTAGGGATGACTGATATGTAGTAAAAGGGGAGTCACAGACGTGGAAACCACTTTATGTTCCACGTCACAGCGGCAGTAAACTGTGTGCGCAGGCCCTGCAATGGCAGAGGCTTGAGACAGGTTTGAAAGGCTACTTTGGTGGGTGGCGCAAACAGCACTGCAAGCCCACCAGTAGCATTTAATTTATTGTCCCGGGTATCTGGGATACCGCTTTACAAGGGACTGATAGGTAAATTAAATACGCCAAACAGGTGTAGACCAATCTTACCATGTTTTACCATAGAGAGCACATGCACTTTACACTGGGCAGCAGTGATAAAGTGCCCAGAGTCCTAAAACCACCAACACCATATCAGAAAAAAGACTAGGAGGAAGGCAAAAAGTTCAGGGATGACCCTGCAAAAAGGGCCAAGTCCAACAACTGTACTCTGTCATACCCATTCCTTTGTTTCCTTCCACAACAGATAGATGATAATTCTTTTCTACTAAAGGCTTTTCAAGGAATTATAAACAGACACTTTGAGTTGAAAAATAAATTACCTGTCATTAATGAGTACGGCATTATGCACTATTGAGTACAAGTTGTGTTGTGTGCTAAAATAATGAAGCCATGCTCATTGCTAGCCAGCGCGTCAGGTATTTTGCTAATGTCTGTAGCTGGGGCAGCAGACAATGATCTATTTTTAATTCCAATAGCCCTGCTCTTCTCCAAATGCATTTCTCTTTCTAATTCTACCCTGAATCCAAATAGGCAGATGAATAATAAATAAGATACTACATCACACACCTCACGTATGAAATATGGATATTAATATTATCCTGTCTGCCATAAGTAGATATTAGGGAAAATGATGGATTGCACTACAGAGAAAGGAATGGGCTATGTAGATTGTATTTGGCACATTCACCACTGTGTGTCCCATACGCCAAACTTGACATCAAATCATGCACTTACTCTCACTTTACTCAGTGGCCTCACCCACCACCACATATTATTTCCAACAAATTCATTTGCTGTGCAGTATGTAAGGAAAGGAAACTTGACTTACTCTACTGTAGAGAGATTAGACAGTTAAGATAGAGATTTTTTGATATAGAATAGCGGGGCCACTACACTGATCATCGATTTTTCATCTTTGGCTGAACCAGTCTCTGTACAAGTAAAAAGGAAAAAATCTGAACAGATGTAAAATAAATCTGTTATGGGAAACTATGAAATATTTTCTGGAATCACTTCATTTCACATGATTATAAAATTAAATGTGGCACATGCCAAGAATGGATTTTACAATTTGGTAGGCTGGGACAGAAGAACTTACGAAAAAATTAAGGAGTGTAGTAATAAGAGGTGACTGAGTAGGCAAAGGGAAACAACACACCTTGTGTGTTTGGTTTGTAATGTATTGCAAACATTGTAAATGCTGCATTAACTGAAGCAGATGCACATTGCATAGCCAACACTATAGTCACAAGTTGATGCATACTGCACTTAGGTCATAGGTGGCAAGAATGCCATGGGGGGGAGAGGGAGTGATGAATGATGGGTGGGATACATCTGGCACACTTAACAAATACAGCAAGTCAAGGGAGTAGAACAAAAAATAAAAAATACCTGCTACTTTGAACCATAGCTTTGATAACCCTACATAACGAAAGTAAGCAAAGTAGGTGAGCAACATGCTCCTCATGAGAAGAGCTGCTTTGCTTATTCATCCAAACAATCCACATTTTCATGCATCCTATCATTCTAATTCACACATAGTCACCAGGATTAAGCTTTACTTTCTCTCATTCAGTCTTTCACCAAACTTTCCAATCCATTATCCATCCATTCAAAATCCACCCTTTCTTCAAACCATCCTTTTACCCATCCATCCCTTTCCCACCCACACACCCTTTCACCCACCCTTTCACTCATACACCATTTCCTTTCTTTTAACCTTCCGTTTTTTCACGTTTCCCTCAAGCCATCAACGCTCATTATGTTAGCTTTTGGTGAGTTGCAGATAGAAGAGGCTATAATAACTCAATGACCACTGCAGCTGGTACAGCTGAGGGGTGGGGGGGATTTCAGGGTCATGTGTTGATGACGCCCTGGTACTAGCTAGTGAGTATAGTAATTGCAAGAAATTACGTGACCTACCAGCACCCGTCCCTGCTGCCGCTTCTCACCCTACAACTAACTTTTCTCCTGCAGCGGCACTAGAGCCAGCATCACTGGTGTTCTGTTTGACTAGAATAAAACATTATACATATTTTAGATGCCAGCTACGCTACCCCAAATACAACTGCAATTCATGACTACAGTTCAGGTAGCACCCTAGTATCGTCTAACAAACATTTAAAAAATGGGCAAAAGATAGGCTTTTGACAAGCCATGGGGGGAAGAATGGTCAATGAAAGACATATGGTGTTGGTTGGCAAATGCAATGGGAGTGGTACCACATATTTTTTTCCGGCTATGCTGCACTGTCATGGGAAACTACTGGTATACTGTATAAAGGAATGAGACCGCAGCACAAACCACATTGGGGGAGGTGGTCCATGATGGCCAGGGCCACTCTCTTGTGATTTCAACTGTCAAATCTTGAGCAGGAAAAAGAAAGCCTTCTCAACAAACATACAGAGTGAATATTATTTATAATAATAGCTTACTAGTAGACACTAGAGTACCAAAATGTGTTATTCTTAGTCTTACTATGAAGAAAGAATCACTTTAGCCTCCAATTCCCCGCGCGAAATATTTCGCATTGCGAAATTTCTCCTCAAACCCCCCTTTCCTCCTATTGTATCTGAGGACTCATCATCCTGCTGTAACGAAATGGCAACATTCTTTTTTAATAAAATACAGGACATCTATTCCTCTTTTCCCCAGGCTAAAATTCAACAAAACGCATTATCTGTGGTCAACGGGCCTCAAATTAAAGATTGTTCATTAGCAGAAATTCCGCAGCTGAATTCGACCTCCTTGCGAGGCATTCTTAACCAAGTGAAATCTGGCTCCCCTAGAGACCTGGTGCCCCCCACTATTTTAAATCAAATCACCGATACTATTTCTCCAGTTGTCTTAGACCTAATCAATGCCACGTTTCTGACGGGACTTGTCCCCCCCCTGTGGAAACGGGCCATGGTCAAAGCTCTTCTAAAAAAAACGAACCTGGACCCGGAGGTATTGGTGAATTACCGTCCAATTTCTTTACTGCCAGGAATCAGTAAAATCACTGAAAAACATGTAAACTCTGTCCTCTCAGCATTTCTGGAAAGCAACAACTGTCTCCACTCCTCACAAACTGGATTCAGACCTCAACAAGGCACGGAAACTGCCCTTTTGGCAGTAGTAGAAGAAGCGAGAAAATTTTTAGATAATGGAGGCTGTGCTGCTATTGTTTTTTTAGATCTCAGCGCAGCCTTCGACGCGGTCAATCATCAGCTGCTCATTCAAAGACTTAGGGAGGCAGGAGTTGTGGGGACAGCTCTTAAGTGGCTGCAATCCTTCCTGAAGAACAGATCATTCCAGGTATTTGAAGATGAAATGACCTCCAAATGTATGCCTCTTAGATGTGGGGTTCCTCAGGGATCTTCCCTGAGCCCCACTCTATTTAATGTGTACATGAGTCCCCTCGCATAGGTAGTGAAGCCGTTCGGTATCCAGATTGTCACCTATGCCGACGACACGCAACTGATCGTCTCCTTTAACCAGCTTGACAAAACTGGGTCGGATCTAGCCGGGTGTCTAGAAAAGGTGTCAATCTGGATGGAGGGCTCGTACTTGAAACTTAATGGGGCCAAAACAGAGCTGATGCTTCTAGGTAAATCTCCTTCTCTGAATATAAACCTGCCCTGGCCCAGCTGCTTTGGTCCTATTCCCCCCCCCAAAGAACAGATTAAGAGCCTGGGCGTATGGCTTGACTGTAACTTAGATTTCAGAGAGCAAGCGCGGAGGGTAGCAGGTAGTTGCTATGGGATTCTTAGGATGATACGGAAAATCCTCCATCTGCTCCCGTTTCACGCTAGAAGATTGATGTTTCAAGCATTGATTCTCTCCCGGCTTGATTATCCCAATGCCCTTTACCTGGGAGCCCCTTGTCTTACCATCAAAAGATTGCAGACCGTGCAAAACTGCGCAGCACGTCTGCACATGAATATTCCCAGTCGTCAATCAGCAGAGCCCTCAATTGCCAACCTTCACTGGCTCCCATCCAGGAGAGAGTCCAGTTTAAAGCTTTGTGCATTGCACACTAGGCAATGTCAGCCAATGGACCTCCCATTATTCGCTACATCATCTCGCCCTACTGTCCCAATAGGGCTCTGCGTTCGGAGAGTAAACATCTGGCGGTAGTCCCTAAAATAAAAAGAATACGAAGTGGAGGACGTCTGTTCTCTTATAATGTCGCCAAGTTGTGGGACCGTCTCCCCCTCCATATTCGTCTTGAGACTAACCATCTGGCCTTTCGAAAACTTATAAAAACCTTTCTGTTCCGCTAAACAATGACACTGAGTTCGTGATTGGACTGCTTTAAGCGCTGGGATGCCTCCGGGTAACCATGCGCTCTACAAATGCTGATTCATTCATTCATTCATTACTCTTACGTACCACAAGATATATAGGCGAGAGGGAAAGATTTCCAACAAAGCAGAAGAAAAGTGAATTAGAGACTAGAGTAGAGACTGGAAAATGTCAGCTATCAAAAAAGAAAAACATGTAATATAAGGGAAAAAAGATAATTCAGGGATAACAGGAATAAAACAAAAATTGAATCCAGTGTGCTTTGCAAGAGTGGGTTCGCATCCCGTCTTCGTTGCCACATGGAAGGAAGATGGCAGGTAAGGGTGTCAGAGAAACTCTATTTCTCACCAGCAGCACCAGCCTCTAGGCAGCAACTCCCGTCATGGAACCTAGCAACAACATTCCAATAGCCCAACAGTCTACCCTAAGCCCACATCAATCAACAATGAGGAAATAATGATAATAAATATTAGGACTTAATGGGATCAGCAGAGCCCTCGGCAGCGGCGCTGGTGGTTGGCGCCAGCTAACCAGCTACTCCCGGACCTGTCTCCTAACGTCCCTCTTCTTGTCCTTGGGTGCTGATGTAAAAAATGAAGAAAATAAAAAAAAATGGATTTGTGATTCAGTATTTCTCCACAACACTTTTATGATTGGCAAATGCAGTCACATTGTACTTCTCTAAAACATATCTATAGTACTAGTTTCGAGTCTATTGAGTATCGTTGAGTGGCTCATACTGACCTGAAATCCCTATTCCAAATTTCCTTCACAAAAACTGCATTTTGATATAACGCATTGGTGTGAATGATCTTTGATTCTATTCCCATTTCTCAACCCCCTTGAGGGACCAACTCAGTCTCCCTGTTTTACAATTTATAGATGCATACGACATATCGCTGTGAAATAACTTGGAACTGTGGGAGCTACATAAACAAAGTCACAGAAAAAACATGCTACTCACTGATATCACTGATTCACTATAGTGACAGGAGGACAGTCTGCAACAGCTTCTTAATTAATCAGACAAAGCAAGCGCCAATGATGAGCATGAGTAGGTAGCGGTGAGTACCTGCCTAGCAGAAACTAGAAACTGGATCACACAATAATATTCCAACATAAGCTGAGCATAATTTACCTATGAATGTGAGCAGCATGCTATTCGGAATTATTTTTTGAGCATTGTAGAACACAAACACAACAAATAATTAATACTCACAAGCCTCAGAAACTCAACGCCTAGGAGGCTGACCAGGTACTGGTCTCGGTCTCACATATCTGCCCAGCGGTGCATCAGCTGCTGGATGGTGCGCCGTACCTGACTGGTGCGCCGCAAGCACTGGCGCACCCTTCCCCAGCGCAGCCAATGATCCTGCAGGGGCTATCCCCTACCAGGCTTGCTGCCTGCTACCAGCATGGAGGGGAGATGGTGCTGCACCGAAAAACCAAGTGCTGCCACCTCCTACTCACTAAAGATCGCAACGTGGCCGTTCTGCCATGGTGCTGGGTGGGTTAAAAAAAAGAAGAAAAAGAAAGGGAAAGGAAAGAAGAAAGAAATAAGGAAGTAAGGGGAGATAAACAAAAGGTCACAAAAACACGAAAATAAATTCCCAAAAACATAAAATACACAAACACAAAGATACACACTAATAAACAAAATAAAAATGAGGTGTAGATACTTTTTCAAGGGGGAGCATTACAGAGATTAAAGAGAGATTAAGATTTAGGCCCAGCACCATAACAGAGAGCAGAAAAACCAGATGGCCGCACCCATTCGGACCACTTGGTGCTATTTGCGCGTGATTTGGAACGCGAGGACACACATGAGAACCGCATGGTGCCGTGTGTGCTTGATTTGGAACGTGAGAAAACACTCTGCATTCCCATTGTAACGCAAACGGGCAAGCCAGCAAACTCCGCCCGCAAGTGGAACTCTGCATAGCGCGGCGGAGTTTTTTTGCGAGTTCGTGGAGTTCTGCATAGCTCAACTCCGCAAACTCTGCCCAGGCCTACATTTAAAACAGAGTAGGTGCACTTTGTGGAGTGTTCGTGGTGAGATCCTAGGTATACATTGTTCCTGACAAGCAGTAGTGAGGGGGACCCTGGGTTGAGTTAATGTAGCAGCTTTATTGCCCAGAGTCTGAGTTGTTCATTTTCCTTCAAGACCCATGTAGCCATGCCCGGCGATGCCCAAGTCGCTTTTGTTACTTCATTGCCTAGAAGGTTACTGCATTCCATAAATTCTATGGCTATCAGATCAGTTGATTTTAGATCTTCCAGTCTGATAATGACTGTTAATAGCTGTAAAATATTCCCCCTATTTAGACTCTCACCATGACCTTTGGACTTATATTCAGGCAAAAAAAGGATGGTGCATGTTTCCGGCTGAATGCACAGTGACCTAGGTACATTTAGTTGTTGTGTGCGGGATTCTGGTGAGATCAATGAGGCAGTCAGATTAGGGAAGGCAATGGATGTTGGGGGTGGCGATGTGTACCCTAGAGCTAAGGGCACTGGTAGGCCCAGCACAGATGTTTGGGTAGATTGTCCCGCTAAATCTGCTTCGATTTGTGCTGTTGGGTTAATGCTTGGCCTCTGCTTCCCCATAGTTGTGGATGCTTCTTCAGGTGGGGCCCTTGGTGCCCTGTTTCCGATTGTTAAGTGGGGATCCCCCTGTGAAGTTACCATCTCACCCAGTGAACAGTACCTGGTTCTGACCACAGTTTCAACTGGTTCCTAATCTGTGGAGTGGAAAGTTCCTCCTTCCCCAAACATTGCTCTATTTTCAGTCCCCTCAGTGCTTGTATCCAGGGTAGGTTGACTGGTTGTAGCTTGGGTGTCTAATGCTGTGTCATTAGCAGCCAGTAGTGATGGCTTCTAGATGTTTGAGTTGTTCCTCAACAGAAGTTTGTTATGTCTGCTTTCCTTTTTCTGCCCTTCCTTCTTTGTTTTCATCATTGCTGTGGGCCTTTAGGAGTAGTTGATTGGTCTCCTTCCTCCTGAGTCTGCGATAACCACATTGGTGTTGAGTGGGCCTGCACAGGAGAGGACAGCTGCACCAGAGGCACTTGCTCTCTAGTTCCATCATCGGTGTCGGAATTCTCAGGATGGGTTTAGTCATTGTCCATATTAGGCCTACCCATTTGAGCATGTTGCTCCATTTGGTCAGTTACTGATCTAGATGGTTTCCTCCCTGCGGGTAGCACACTCTGAGTGGGGGCCCTTGGCGTTTTAGTTGCTTTCTTTATATCAGTCAGAAGGTTGCCCACCACAGATGGCAGGATTGATGATTTCTACACAATTGGGGTGCAGGTACAGCTTATTTGCATTAATTGTGTGACTGTTTGAGCCTGCTTGATAAGATTATTTAAAACAGTCAGTTTATCATTGATGTTGGAAAAAAATACTGCCAGTGAATTGAGGAGCAAGAGTTGAATGTTCACTTTATCCGATTGGTACTGCAAAGCATTAACTAATAATTGTATGGTGTTCAGTAGCGATGTCCATATGGTGTCCGGCTCATGTTATTTCTCCTGTTTCAAATCAATTTTGGGTGTCTGACTGTTTAAGATAGGAGATGTAACAATCCGAGACCTGTGTGTCTGCCTTATTTTGGGACGTATCCTTATTGGTGATGATGAAAGAGGCACTGCTTGAGCCTTAAGGAGCTGCCTTGTGATCTGAGTTGTCTTTACCAGCAAAAGAGGTTTGTCTAGGACAAGAATGCAAAGTAACTATGTTTCCAGGCATTGGTGTGAAAATTGAGGGCTCCTTATTGTCATGCGTTGTTGGCTCATTCACCGATGGCAGTGTTGAGGGTTGGCCACTTATCTTTGTGCTGCATGAGGTGACTTCAGCTGGTGAAGACATTGCTGATCCCTTGTTCACTGGTGGGAGACCCCCATTGAGTAGGGTTTCCTCTATTTCCTCTGTATCAACCAAACTGTCCTTGCTTGGTTAAGCTTTTACTTCTCATCCTGATTTGTAACCCCTCCTTGCCGTCTGTTTCTTCCTTGAATTCTACTTTAGCATCGGCAGCAGTTATATCCTCATGGTTCTTCTTATTTGCTTGCTTTGCAGGCAATGCTGTTCCTGCATGCTCCTTGTCTCCTAATGCATCCTTTACAATGGTTGCTTCATTTTCACTGGCTTTCAGGAGACTTTCACGGCCTTTTTTTAATTGTCTATGATCACTGGTTGTAGCAGAGACTGAAGCCCATTTACCCCATCATCACTTGAGCAGAGCACTCATCCAGTGCATTTACAAAGGAGAATTTGGTGTATATCTTTGGCTGAAAACCTGTTGTTATTATCGTTGGTGCTGTCTCCAGGCCCAGTTCCTGGGGGGCTGAGGCTGTACGGTCTTCCTCAGAATGAGCCTTTTATTTAAAATGGTGCCACTTGTCTCCTGGTGGCTTATTTTTCTTTCTGTTTGTGAGGCCTGATACCTTACTCTTCCCGATCTCATTTTGCCCAATCTGTCTGAACCTGTACAGATTGTAACTTTGTAACTTTAGACAGTGCCTTCCTTGTTTCCATGTTTCTGTGTCTTTCAGTTCGGGTCAGCTGCTGACTCACTGACCCTTCTTTAAAGAGAAGAAAAATAATGATGGTTATTGTAGGAGAGGTTGATGAAACAATGGTAACTGTCGGGCTATCAGTAAGGCCAGGGCTTGATCAAGCTAAGCTCTGCCTGGGCAATGAGAAAAGCCTTGGCTTGCCAAACCCCAGCAGATGGTTGCCAGTAGTTGTCACCAATAGTTGGTTTTAGTTGTGTGTTATGCTCTGGGAGATTTTAACGCAGTGCGTAAGCAGGTAATGCACCTTCCAGCAGACCTCCCCCCTATGACTGATTGCAGTTTAACAGAGAGCAAGATTAGCGTTAAATTATTCCTCTATATAGTGCCGCTGGATCTGAGTAAATTTGCCGCTGGACCCAAATAAAGTTGCCTCTTTGTGGCGCTGCCCTTCTGCCAATAGAGTGGACAGTGCTCCTTATCCACTGAAACTATGATGGAGCCACCACACAATCTAAGGAGCGCTAGGGGAGCAGAAACAAGGGTTGCTGCTTCCTCCACTCACTGCTATCTCCCCTCCAGCTGCAGAAGCCCTATTGGTGACCACGTTAGGTCACTTGTTTCTTTACCAGCCCTGTCCCTGGGCACAGGCTATTGCTCCCCACTGCTCTTTCTCCTGGCCGCTGGCTCCCAGCTGCCTGTAGTGTCCTGCCAGACACATTCTAGTGTTCAAGGGTATGATGTATTACTCCATACACCCACCCAGCACAGGCGTCACCGGTCAGGTGACCCTGATAACAAAAGGGGCCGGGCGCACATGCCTGTGGCCTGTTAACTAGCATACTCAGTGTGTCTTTTGTCATTCACTATAGTAGCATGTGGGCCTTGGGCCCACCACACTACAATGGCGATGAGGGGTCCTGACCCCGCGTGTTTGCTGGCCATCACTCTGCTCGTGGGGGGAAGAGTAGCCTAAATCATCCCCACACCACCTGCCAACGCTGCACATTCTGGAGCAGAAAGCAGTGCCAGTATCAGAACGCCGGTGAAAGAGGGGACTGCAAGGTTTGCCAGGACCTGACATAGCTATGCCCCGTACCGTGTGAAGCACCTGCATGGTCCCTGAGCAGGCTACCATCAATCCCGAAGGGAGAATTGGTGTCCCCAAGAAGTGAAGTACCCCCAGCAGCACCGCTGCTCTGGGTGTCAAGGCCATCTGGCAAGTGTAACGCCTCCTGTGAGGGTAAAGAGACTGGCACATAGACACAACATGTCAGACAGCATAAGCCAGCCCTGCCAACAAAACCAAGCCTACTAAGCTCCGAGACGACGGCTCCATGTCAGCCACCTGCTGCCTCATCACCCACCTGTCATGCTGCCAAGGTACAGTGCTGTGAAAGTGATGGTTGCCTCAGCATAGCGGCTGTGTCCCGCCCAGGCACTAGCCCACAGTATGCTGTGAAGGGGGAGACGTCGGCCCGAGTGTAAGAGAAGCATTGGACACTGACCTGCCTCATATGCCACTTCCACAGTTCCAACAGTGCACCAAGGAGAACTCTGACTTATACACAACCGGCCAGACAGCACCCATCTGCAGGTGAGAGGCCCAAGGTCCAAAGCCGCACCCTCCCTGCACCGCATGCCCCGAGCCGTCTGCAGCACCCCGCTGGCAAAGAAAAGGACTGAGGTTCCCTTTCAGCGTGAGGAGGGCGAGCCACTGATGCTACCTGAATCAGCTCTACAGTATCCAGGAGCAATGGCTATACTCCGTGCAGCCCTGCATACTGCGCTGGCATAGTAAGGCATTGCCTGCAGCATGAGGAAGGCTGCTGCGACCATGTGAAGACTTTTTGCACCATCCAGTGGTCACAAGCAGTGCCGCACAATGAGCTTTAATCACCTGACTGTACCAGCAGTGGGTGGAAGGACCAGTCGCAGAGAGCTGCCCTGACTACCATCTTTAGCAAGGAAATCGCAGCGCCCTCCGCAAGTCAGCTGTGCTCCTACCTGCCAGTGAGGGAGTCTTCCTCTAACGCTGCCAGTAGCCACCAGCTCCCAACAAAGGCCCTGTGCCTCTCTCCCGCACCGCTACACCCCCAACGTTCGCCAGGCCAGAAGCACCAGGAAGGCTGTTGTGGCCTTGTAAAGCATTACAGCACCACCTGGGGGTCAATTGGCCACACCGCACTCGGCCTGGGAGACTGCTGCCAGAGCACCTGTACTTGTGCAGCATACAAGGCCATGCGTCAAGAAGGCCAGCAGTGCCCCGCGACTATGCTTCAGTAATGCACTACCCCACCCAAACTGACAGCTGCAAACAGGGACATCTAGGGCTCTACACCTCCCTTGCTCAATGGAGACTGAGGCTATGAAACACAGCCAGTACAGGAGCTGACTGCAACCTGTACACCCTGAAGAGACTGTGGGTCTTCAGCAGCAGCCCTGCTTACACACACAAGAAAAATTAACACATTAACTAATCTACAAACAAGCATATCTAGACAGAGGCTCTATGCTTATGGCAAGCAGGTCAATCCCGGCATGAACCCAGTCCTCAACCAGTGCAGCATGAATCTAGAGGCAAAGTTCAATGCTGCCATAGTAGCCCTAAAACAAAAGGAGCCAAGACTGTTGCTAAGTGTACCGTGCACACCCTAAGGGCCACCTGCAGACATAGACAGTGGAAAGAGGACACTGGTTGCACCCAGCTGCCCTGCAAGAGAAAGGCACTTGAGAGGCCTGCAGTGCTCCTGCCCCTAGGCAGCAAGCACAAGGACAGGGCCCCAGTACAAGGGGTGAGAAGAGGAGACTATCCCAGCTACACGCCCCCCTGGTGGCTGCCTGTCACTGCAGCGAGGACGGAGAGACTGCTACCCCGCACCCAGGGTGCGAAGAAGCCCAGAGCTGCCCTGGCCAACACAAGCATCAAGTGGCCAAGCAAGGTCCTGTAAAGGCGATAGGACTGAAAGCAGCCAAGCCCCCTGAAGGCACAAGGGGAGAGTGCGCTGGGCACACAACCCCCAGTAGCTTTTTGACACCACTGTAAGTGAGGAAACTGCACCATCCGCCCTCAGTAATGAACGGGCACACCAAGAGTCAAAAGAGGGTGCCCACGAAGAGGACTAAGCGCACAAGATCAGAGATGTGCAGGATGCTGCACCAGAGAGCCTGACAGCAAGGGATGAGCCTGGGAGAGAAAGACCTCTCCGAAGAGAAAAAGCAATGCTGAACGCAGGAACAAAGTGACTACATCTCAACTGCAAAAGCAGAGCCCCGCAGTGGGCCAAAGGCAGCACAGAGTGTCCTGCCCCACACTGCCTCAAGACAGAGTCCCCAGTGGCCCAAGACAGGCAAGAGGAGAGTCCCACACTCCAATAGCAAGCTGCCACCACAGCATATGCACTGAAGACATGCAGCTTGTGGCCTGACGCCACATCACGCTGCAAGCAAGAAGGAGCATGTCACACAAAGTTACCCACCATGCCAAGCATGCCTGGACGGAGGCAGGAGCAAGCACCACAATGGTGCAGGTACGAGGCACAAGCACTATGCCCTTGAGTGAAGAAAATGGAAGAAGGTGACCCTCCATCCAGGTAGTGGAGCACAGAGAAGAACCCTGAGGAAGGGATTGGACCTGCAAGAGGTCTCTGCAAAGAAGAGCCATGTCCTACCGACTGGACAAACCTGCAACAGGTCCATAGCAAAGAAAAGACACAGTCCTAAGAACAGGAGGCGATCAGCAAAATGTCCAAGTGGAGTGAACATGAGACAAGTGGCACGATGACACATCCCTGTGAGGAACCTGGTCGGAAGTAGAGAAGAGCATGGCAGGACACCACATCGCAAAAGAGGAGAAGAGAATGGCATGATGCCACAGGGTGAACAACCACCACAGGTGCGCAAAAGGAAAAGGGAAAAGAGTGCTAGGACTAAGGACTTAGTCCAGCACTGGAGAAGGCATCCATGAACACAAGCCAGCCACTAATGTGAAGAGACGTCCCTGGAGACAGCTTCACGGGAGGACCAACTGTAAGCCGCCAGTAAGCATGATCTGCGTCCAGGCCCCACGCTTCACAGTGCAACCGTCCAGCTGACAACTGCTGCTTGACATGTATGGCATCCAGACTAGCAACTGCACATGCTGAAGGAAGACCTACAAGTGCCCACGAAGTCCCTCCAGTTCTCCTCACTCCAAGCAAGACATCGCCACCTGCAGCCCAAGTGGAAGAAGGTTATCGTAATCAATACCAGGTGCATCACCAGAACAACCGAAGGAGCATCGCACCATCAAAGTGGATACAAACACTTGAAACATCCGGAGACTGACAAGGTATTCCTGGTGCCTTGGGATGCTGTCCACCCAGAAACCTTCTGTGTGCCTCCGTGAACCTGAAGTCTGCTAAAAGGAGCATACTTGACCATGGGACCATCCACACTTGGGGTTGCGCAAGGCTTGGGCCATGTTGGGAGTTCTGCAGCGACCCCTTGGCATGGCCTACGAGAGGCCCCTCACAGTCCATGCTGTCATGTGGCAATCGAGGGGCAAGGGCCTCAAGGTAAGTCTGGTGAGAGGGGAGTCCCGACAAGAGAGATGTGCCTGAAGCAGCTCCACTGCAGGCACCGAGAAGCCAGGAGGTCGCATATGGAGACTGGTCATCCAAAGACTATCTGATGATGGCATGTGAACCTGTGTCCTGACGCCAGAGCACACAGACCCTGAGACCCCACCTTTTGCAGCTGCAAGAGTGACTTGGTTGTGGTACGGTTGGCAGTTCCTCAGCAACACCTTCTCACGGCCTACAGAAGGCCCCACACAGTACACGCAGGCCCTTGACAGCATGGCAGAAAGGGCCTCAGAGGAGACTCTTATGAGAGGGAGTCCTGGCATGAGACGGAAGTCTGAAGCTGCTCTACCAGCGTACACTGGTAAACATCACCTTCAAGGAAGACTCTCATTTCATCAACGTCGTCCTCACTCTTTGCAGGTTGGCCGTCCATTGGAGCCTGAGCGCCTTCAAGAAGATCTCCGAAGTGGACTCCACCACAGTTCAGGATGCACCCCTATTGAATTGTTAAATAGTCTCTAACACCGTGAGACCAGGCCGGTCCGAGCTACATCGCTGAGGTGGACTAAAACCTCATGGTCAGGCGGTCCAGAGATCCTGCACTGCTGGCAGATGGCCTGAAGAGACACAGTGGTGCTGCGTTTTGGTTGTTTGTTTTTCCTATAGTTGGAACTTTTGTTTGGCTCTTTTTCACTAAAGTTTGGGAGGAATGTAGTATCCTGCCTGGATATGTTCTAGTGTTCAAGGGCATGTTGCATTGCACTATACACCCACCCAGTACAGACTTCACCGGTCAGGTGACCCTGATAATAAATGGGGCCGGGCGCACGTGCCTGGGGCCAGTTAACTAGTATACTCAGTGTGCCTGTGTCATTCATTATAGTAGCATGTGGGCCTTGGACCACCACACTACACTGCCCAGATTCAGATCCCACTCACCGCACCCTGCCCTGCCCCCTCACAGTCGTGGCGTGGAGGCCTGTGGAATGTGATGGATGAAACAAAGCGGATTCAAGAGCTTGCCAAAAGTTTGCAGAACCCACCCCCTCTGCAGCGAGCCCGGGGGCCAGGAGGGACAGGGTCAAGTCGTGCGGAGGTGACGATTAGGCGGTGAGATGCTGGGTCCGGGTCTGAGCCCGAGTGCCGGTGCATGAGGGGGAGAGCCACAAGTTGGCCACAAGTCACTGCAAGTTTTGGCCCCTAGCAGCTCCTGCAGTGAGCAGCAGCAAGCAGCAGCCTCAGCTCAGCTTTAACGCGACTCAGCAACTCCAAAGGCTCTGACGCGATGTGCTAGCACAACAGCGTGTCAGATTATATTGGCTCATTCACCAGTCAACCTACAACGCAATTTATAACAGGGACTAAACCAGATCTGTGATATTTTGATGTACCTCATGATTACAATGGGGACGGTAACTCCCATTGGTGGCTTTACCAGCAATAAAAGGGAACCTGTTATCTGGACATAAATGTGACACCAGAAATTTGCATTATCATTTGATAGGCTTTTGTAGTGAATGGCTGTCTTGCTGCATAAGAAAGGTGGCATGGGCTCGTGTTTCTTTGTACTGGCCCTGAATGCTGTTGACATGCAGATGCTGCTTTGATCTTTGTTTGCAACCAATGATGTATCACATTAGTTGTTTGTGGTACATACAAATGAGAAATGGTTAGCTGGAGACATAGGGCCCGATTCTGATGCGGGTTGGAAAAGCTTCCCGACCGAGGGCCTAATTCTGATACGGTTAGGAAGGCCTCCTAACGGCATTTGCTCCTTCCAAATCGGATCGGGAACGTGTCTTCCCGACCGAGGCCCCAATTCTTATGCGGTTAGGAACAAATGTTCCCATTGAAGTCAATGGGAGTTCAACCAAATCGTATCTGGAAGCATCCGGATGCATCCTACTCCGCCGGTCGGACTTTCCCGATCCGAGTGGGTCGGACACCATTTCCCAACCGATTCGGTCGGGAAGCTTTTCCAACCCGCATCAGAATCGGCCCCATAGTGTGCATAAAAGATTCATATACAATGAATGAAGCTGAACTAGGGGCTAAATAGCTTTCCTGTATGAAACAAACAAGCAACTCGATCAGCTATGTCTTTGGATCTCTGTCTTAATGAACATTATTCAGATTGTTACATTAAGACCAATTAATGATTAATGTAGTTATGTACAATGGCTTTACAAACATTTTCTTGTGTGCCATATATTAAACTTATGAAATGTTACTTATATCGTTGTTAAATTTAATTTGGAGTCAGGGTATTGACCAACAAGTTGGTCTACTAATGTAATGTTATGTTTTGCCACTGTAATGCTTCAATAGTGTGTATGTGTCTCTTATGTGGCATCAAAGCGCTGTGGCATTGCCTGGGATCTAAAGCAGGCTGAAGCCTGCATGAGAGGTTGCAAAGGTATGTGATGGAGGTAACCTTCTCGGTCAATATTTCAATGTTTTCCGTAAAAACCAGGGATGTGCCTGGATTGTATAGCAGAGGTGGCATTACATCCATAAAGAGCACATGGTCTACAGATGGTGGGAGAGGTGATTAGGGAGGTGGTTGGGAGATGATGTTCAATGGGGGAGAGATGGATGTCATACCTAAGGTCAGGGTCAGACTGGGACAGAAAGTAAAGGCGGGACCCTTTAATGTATAGGAAAGATTTAATAAAGTGTCCCACGTTTGCCTATACGGCAGTTTTGGGCTTGTAAAGAAACATTGTATTGTGTTTTGCATGGTATGGGACTGCATGCATTTGTGCTTGCTGCAGGCAATGTTTGTGATATCAGGAAAATCCACAGTAAAAACCTCCCCAGCATACCACAGAACAGACCAACAAAACTCCACAAAATGGTCCACACCCTGAACTATCAGGCCAGCCCCCCAGACACTGCCTGGCTGCCCTATAGACCAGTCTGACCCTGCCTAGGGTAATACATGTTCTCCAGACATGTCTGATGAGCTTTTCGGTGCAGCTAAGAACGTCAGTGTTGCTAAGAGGTTAAGAATAAAGACCGCAGGTTTTCTTGTATGCGCCAGCTTTAAGCAGTATCTAATGCATTCTATTTAAGGTCACGACGAGGACTTAGGTCTATCTGTGTTGCATACCACAAGTAGGGCAGGAATAGAACCGAGGACGGCTACCTCATTCCAAGTTTTGTGAGGTAGTTATGGTGCTGTTTACTAAACTGTGTACAATGGATCTCTGTCTTCCAGACAGCGGCGAGCTGGTAAATTTGGTAGGGAGGGGGGCGAGAGGGCCACACATACACATACACACTCACTCACTCACACCTATGTTTTCACAAACGTGCACACACCCATTCGCAACACTCACTCACAACAAATTCACACATTTATACAAGCACGCGCGCACCAAGCATTCAAAAACATAAAACTTACCTGTCCTGCAGATCCGGGAGAGGAATACCTCGGAGGGCCCAGAATGGTTGGGACTGCTGCCTGAGGAAAGACAGAAGTCCCTCACTCGTCAAACAGTGGGATGGTGTCAGCGGGACTGCTGACTCCACCTCACTCTCTAATTGACAAGATGTCACTGATTGGCACAGCCCTGGGCACTTCAGGGCTTAAAACTGAAGCACCCAGATCTGAGGCAATTGCTGATGCTCCCCCTCATCACGAGGTGGAGGGCCTTGAGGCACTTTTGTCAGGCTGAGGAGGTCATGCTCACAGGGTTGTAAAATCTTCAGTCTGGCAAAGTTCAGCTCGGGCAGCCAGGAGACTGAGCATTTATTGCATGTCTAGCTCCTGGCTGCCTGACCTGAACACGAAGAGTGTGTGCCATCTGACCTTTGCTCAGCCTCAAAGATGCTCTTCTTCTCTGGAAAAAGGTGAGGTGGTGTGGCATCTTTGCCCACATGAACAGGCCACTGCTGCTTCCAGAGCTCCTTAGAAAGCATCTAAGCTGGGGAAAATGTTTTTGAGATCAATCCGAGAGGGTGATGAGGATCTGGGATACTCGAATCAAGAATGCAGTGGGGAGCTGTATGAAATTATACACAAAATGCAACACATCTCATTCACTTTACCAGTTACCTGTGTTTTGAGTCTGACATGTCTCCTCTTCTGCCCTCACTCATCTCTCTTTTCTTCTTGTCTTTTTCTGACGGTTGTAGATAGTCCTGTGAGGCTTAACCCTTGTAACCCAAGTATGCGGGCAGGAAAAAGTTCTCTACCATGAGGGCCCAAACATGAATGGTTCTTTCTTGGAGGACTGACAGAACAGAAACCTAAAGGCTGGATGGTCAAGTAATTTTTTTTTAGGTTTCGCTTGCACTGCGCTTGCGAAATCTCTTGTAAATAAAAAAAGAAAGCTAAGAACAGGCTGAGAGCCACCTTTACTTAGCGTTACTTAGAATTGGTTGGGATGTCCGTCACTCTCACTTCCATGCTTCTCATTGGTCAGCGCCTCCTGCTTCCACTTTCACTTCATGTCTTTCTGTCTTCTGTGGAACACTGACCAAATACAGTTTCATGTCTGCTGCCGGTGTCCTTCCCCTGGCTGCAGGCTTGCAGAGGTACTTTTTTAATGTTAATCTAGCACTCCGTTAGAATGCATGCGTTTGGATTCCTCTCTACTCCTCCCTGTCCCTCCCTCCCTTGTTGCTTGCTCCTGTCCGTCCACCCCTCCTGCAACCTGGTTGCTTATTGTATATTCCTCGCAAATGACCTCTTGTTTTGTATCTGTTATGACTGTGGCTCAAACTGACATGCCTCATGGCTGAGAGCCAAGTGCTGCAAAGGACTGTCTCTAACCAAATAGTCCTCTAATTCCAAACAGCTAAATGTTTCATATCTCTATTATTAATAACAAGAGCTCTCATTCTGGGGGTCCAACAGTATTAAAATATACAATTACTGTGGGAAGAGAGCTTGTAATTTTAGGTGCACTCCCTACCAATGCGACTGCTCTGATATCTTAAATTAAGGTCCCCTCAGAGATCGCTTAATCACAGGGCCATCTATATTTGCCAGATCACTATTATTACAAAGTGCGGGATCCAGATCTGGGACGGCACTGCTTCAGACACTCAATGCCATGTTTTAACAAGCATTTGCAATGCAATAGGTCTCGCATTCACACGAGTTTGAGCTATTGACATTGTAAGTGACAATGCCTTTTATTTATGTTTTGAGTTTTAAAACAAATAAAAGGCATTGTCATTTACGATACTAATAGCTTAAACTCTCGAAATGCAAGACCTATTGCATTGCAATAAGGGGCCTTCTCGACCAATTGTTAGATTGTAAATATCAGACGAAGAGACCGGCCTGCGAGGTCTTCAAAGTAGTGAGAAATAGTGCAGTGAAGAAGATGTGTAAGTGTAAATTACACAGACACAAAGCGTGAAGTGAGAGTTACATATGATCCAAGCTATAAACACTAACAAAGTGCTCCAACACCTTTCGCTCTGTGATTACACTGTCGCGGCTCAGGAGGAAGAGGGGGGGGGCTATTTCCTGCCCTCTTCGTGATTTGAGTGTGCAGTGTGGCATTGCATAATGTCATTGCTATCTTTGGCGTAATAAAAAACACTCCAGCTGTACCAAACCACCAACATTCCTTCATATGACCTGGGATTACAAAGTCGCACTAATGTCTGTGACTGCCCTTTACATTGGAGGCCTATACTCTCTCACGTCTCATGCCTCTTTCTCTTCTATTGAACTACTAACAGAAGCTACTACCATGTTCCGACAATAATTCTCTTTGCCCACCCTCTCGTCGAGAGCATAGACTCGAACGCTTCTCACTGATTTAGTTGACCCAAGATTTGTTGCAAACCTTTGTGGCACGCAGAGAAAACAACCAGCCCCCTTTGCCAACACACAAATTAAACACAGCACATGACATACACCAAACACACCCAAAGTACACTGTGCAACGAGCTATGTTGTGGCTCACAACAGTACTTTTGATTATTATATGTCACCCAAATATCCGACAGAACACAAACAACTGTCATACATCCAATACAGCTCCGACATACCATATAGTTGGCCCAAATCCCAGCGGTCAGTTCCGTCATGAAATGCCACAAACAAACAATCCACAGGAACACATTAAACATATGTAAACTGCACAGAATACAACTCAGATATTTCACATGGTCTAGTAGTATGATCCTCAGAAACACTTGCCAAGAAATGCCACAAACACACAATAGCATCACAAATATCGAAAACACTATACACAAACTTAATATAGGTTAGACATGTCAAATACACCATTACCAATATGATCCGACTATTTGAGCCCACCGGACATCAGCCATATTTTCTACATTTGATGTGTAAACAAATTGTATCGCCCACTAGGTCAATGAATCTCCAAAGTATCAAAATATGCACCCTACACCTTAATGAATAAAACAAATCAAAAGACACCTTAACACAAAACGAAAGGTATTCTCAAACCGAAGTGTGTCTCCGGTGTGCAATGAAAACATTGAAACATTGGAGGGTCGTGGGACAAGCACTGAGGCAATACTTCGGTCAGGCTTGCATTATACAAATGACATAAGAACCAAATATGTGTCTACTGTCACCGGTAGACCTGGGATTTGAGTGCACTCATAAGCGAGGAGACATGCTCATTTTCAAAACCAGGAAGCAGGAAGTGGCTGTTGACATTATGTGCTTATGACGGTGGTCCATCACTGCCTCCTTCATATTACAAGGCACAACTTTGGCTGCAGAGCTTACATCCCTCAGAATCCAAGGCTCGTGCAGTCAGAGCATTAACTTAAAGAAAGCAGAGAGTCATGGCACACTACAATGGAGAGAGGGTTACAGCTCTATTATAGTACATTTAATGGCCACAAAGCATCAGCTGCAACTGCTGATTGGAACTTATGCTAGTACGCTCCATGTCATGAAGACTAGGATTCTATTCGGCCGGCCAATATGTTACACTTTTCCCCCAACCCCCCCCCCTAAAATTGCCATGAGATGGAGACCAGGTAAGAGAAATCAGGCAGTGTACATCAGAAGCACAGGTGACATCAAGCCGCATATTTCTGCTGCACTTACAATCACCGTATAGCAGCAGCAAAGGAAATAGAGATCAAGGAAAAACATGTCACACTCCTATTTCACCTACTGCAGAAAACAAGCTGAAAGACACGCCGTGCGCGTGCCCATGTGCTGTCCGGGCCCAAGCTGATGCAGACGCCATGCTGTCCGGGCGCGCACATGTTTTGTCTCCCTTCGCGCACCAAACCCACAACAATAGTCTCGCCAAGGCGATGCAGCGCATGCGCTGCGTTCGCTAGGCGAGACTTAAAAATGGATGGCAGGCAAACAAAAGCCACACGCTGTAATGTACGGCGGTGCTAAACTTTCTACAAACAGAGTGAGCAGACAGGACTGTTGACAGAGATTGGGTGCAGAAATTCGAGATAAAGGTGGCTATTGGCTTTGTAAATACAATCATGTCCCTACAAAGTGCAGTTCTCTGGGTTGACTCCCGATTATGCAGCAGATACTCTTTAAAGCACTGTACTTTTTCCAGTGGCCCTGTTTATCGTACTCGCCCTAGGTTCTTGCCCAAGCGCCTCTCATTATATTCCTGTGAGAGCTCTTAGATTGTGCTTATTACATCTGTTAAGCTGTCCGTGGTATAGCAATGCCCCATGTGGCAAAGCTGCAATATTTTCATTGTGCCTATGTGAAGACCTAACAACTATAAGAAAAAGCATTGACAAAGCCAAGTGGTATCGCCTATGTGAGATCTATTGGCTTCGTCAATGTTTTTTGAGACATGTTGGATAGCAGAGCGTTCTTCTGTGCAACATGACTTAAAAAATTGTACAGAAAATAACAGTATAGCACTATCCTATGTCCGAAACACCAGCATGTTCTGATGCTCATTTTTTTAACAACCCGTTTTTTATTCGGAATTTGGTGCAGGGAACGAAGAGGACTTGGAGAATTATGAGAACTTGATAACGTTGTAATTGATTTTGGTGAAAATTAAACATGACGAAAATGGTTCTGACAAATGTCTTCTCTTCAACAATTGCTGACAATTTTTTGTTTTAGGATGCCTTTCACCAGTTTGATAAAACCAACTGAAACTTTTGTTTCTTCATGTTTGATTTTTTTAGAGAGGAACATCTTTCCTGTGTTCAATGCCCCTTGTAATACATCTCCTCCCACTCTACTCCAGTTTTTTCAATTCTTTACTCATACTTTTCTCCTTTTTCGAACCCCTTGCTTCCCTTCAGCTTTAGGGCCTGATTATGAGTTTGGCTGTCCATCGGACCCCAGAACCCATGGGGGAGGTGCGGTGGCGGTCGGGGACCGCTGCACCAGTAGTCCAACTGCTGTTTTAGGAGTATTGCGGTCGGACCATTTCGAGACTGCTGCAACTGCCAGGGTTCAGCGATCCCTGGCGGTGGCATGGCATTGTGAAGCCTCAATATGCTTGGTGGTTACTCCCTCTCCAGCTTTCCTACCATTTTAAAAACTTTTTACTCCCTCTCCCAAGTTCACTCACTTTTTTAACTAAACCCTCGCTATTTCCCCTTCCTCATCCACACTTCCCCCCTTCCTGTATGCCCATCCCTGTTTCCCTTCTTACCTATGTGTCATGCTGTCTTTTAAAATAAACATTTATCTTTTCCACTGAAACATTGTCTTTCCTAGTCCTGGGTGGTGAACTCCGCTCCGTTCACGGAGTTTGCGGAGTTTTCTGCACTTCGCGCTCTGCAGAGCTCCGCGTAGTGCAGAGGAGTTTTTTCCCTGCTCACGCTCATGAACAGTAAGTTGGTCAGCGCGAGCTGCCGCTCAGGTAGAACTTCTACTGGAGCGGCAGAAAGATTACTGCAAATGGCAGTTCGCACTGCACTCCGCCACTTGCGGAAATCTGCAGAGTTTTTTCTCACTTCGCAGAGTTCCGAGTAGCAAAACTCCGCGAACTATGCCCAGGCTTGGCATTTTCATAGAAAAGGTATGTTGTCATTTTAACTTTTCTCTGTAATTTTGTTAGCCTGTTTTCGTCAAGTTAACTGCCTTCATTTTAGAAATTTGGCTAAATGACAGATTACCCGAGACAACACCAACTTGTATGGCGTGCTGCAGGGCAATATTTGTAAGGGGAACCATCTCCTTTGGATGAGACTTGATAAGGTCTCATCCACTGCTCCATTGTCCAAAGGATGGGCCCTTCCCAAGACTTGGCCCTCAGCTAAGTACTAGCTACATGCATCCTGGCCAGTATGGCATTATAACTAGGGAGTGCAGAAGGGTTAGGCCTGGTGTTGGCTTACATGTCTCTGCTACCACCTCATTACTTATTGTTCACTGCCCACAGAAGAGGTGAGAGGCAACCCGGGTTGAGGGTATTTCGGGCACAGTTTGTACCACACTCAAAAAGAGAAAGATGAGCTCAGTAGAGAGATATCTTGTTGGATGACAGAGAGCCACAAGGATCTGAATAAAGTATGAGACATGTCATGTTTTCCCTGTATGATAGAGATATTTGTATTATCTATGACCCCTGCTATTAAGCTGACCACTTCTCTCCAGATCATTATAAAACAATATTCCTCGTCATGGACTTATGTGTGATGACCTAATGCATTCTTGGTGTTGTAGTCTTCCTTTGATTCCATCAAATTCATTAGGCTAACACACCTGAAGTCAATGATTTCTATGTGAAAAGTGCCCACGTCTTTAATGACCAGGAGTGAGGTCATCACCCTACATGCTATGTGCATGGCATGGCTATATATCGGTTTGCTTGGCAGCCATCGAAGTAAGCTTACAAGTCCACTCTTCATCAGAGAACCATTGTTATTACAGGTTAATACAGACCAGATGTTGGAAGGTGGTTTATTAATAAGTTGGGGTAAGTATGCACCTACCACTAGCAATAAGGCCACCAATACAATATAAGGCCCAGTCAAGGTCTCAATCGCTTATTCCCTTGCTCAACCCTTGGTAGTTGGCTACGAGCAGGCAGGCTTAATAGGAGACAGGTGTGTAAAGCGTTTAAAACACCAATACATTAAATAAATAAGACACAACACACAATAAAAATCCACAACCAATTTATAAGAATAGGAAATATTTTTATGATTACGATGACACCAGAAGGAATAAAATCCAATGTAGGGAACCGGAGATATGAATTTTTAAATAATATATGCTTTATAGTGCCTAAAAATGAAAAGTGCCAACTTGGGATAACTGGGTATGCCTGACCAGGACAAAGTTAAAGGCCGGCTGCGATGTAGCACGGGTCGGATACAATGAGCGGTAAGGCCTGGTCAAGTTTTTATCTTCGCACTCAGGGCCTGATTACGATGTCGTTCGGAAACTAAACTGCCCGACTACTTGTCGGATTCGGTTCCGACTGACTCGTGGTCGGCGGTTCCGCCCGACCAATTATGATGCTTCCGAACCCCATTCGGAAGGACTCCCATTGACCTCTATGGGAGCTTGTGTTCCGACCGACAACACAGGCTCCTATGGGGAAAATGGGTGTCTGTGGAAAACTTTGCACCCTGTCACGGACACCCCATGGTGCCTGCCACACTGTACATGGTTTTAACAGGAGGGTCCCTTGGGTACCCCCTCGACCCCAAACCGGAAGACTCAGGATGAAGGGGGGCCTGCTAGGGGCCCCCAAAGTCAGTTTCCAACAGCCTTTTCGTGCCGGACAGACCGAGTCGGAAAGGCTGTTGGAATCCAACACCGTAATCGGTCGGTCGGAAACGCTGTCCGTTGAGCTGTATGAATCGGCTCTGACTGACTCAAATTCTCTGAATGCTGGTCGGAACTGATTCGGAATGACCAAACGGTTCCCTTTCCGACCGCGAGCATCGTATTCGTTCGGTTGGAAATGTTTCCGAATGGGTTCCGACACGGTCTAGGAGAATCCGACTGTTAGTCGGAGGCTTTCCGACCAACATCGTAATCAGGCCCCTATTCGTTTTTTTGGAGCTTTTTCTCTCGTGGTCAAGTGAGGCACTTCGTCAGGCCAGGATTTGGATCGACGACGGAGGCTTGGATTTGCGCGAGGCCTCGGTGAAATCCTGGAAGTCTTGAGATTTTGAGCTTTCTACGGAACAAATCTGAAATCCAGGCCGAGTCACGGTTCTACGTCGGCGGCATAACTCTTGTGAACGGGTCAGTCCACTTATGGATCTTTTTCACAAACATTCTCAAAAGTTCTCCAAACTTCAGGAGGTGCTTTCTGAAGTTCCTTTTGGAGGCTCAAAGTGTCCACAAGCAAAATCCAAGGTTACAAAGTCTTTGAGTTGTTCCTCAGAAGTTAGGACTAGAGTTCCCACAGTGCATCTGGCCCAAGCCTTTAAAGTCCAGCTGAAGGTGGTCAACTAGGTTCTTCTTGCTTGAAATGATGCAGGTGGAGCTCTTTTAACCTGTTGCTTTTAGGGAGTCCACACAGTCTCATTTTGAATAAGGCAAAATCCTTAGGTCTGTAGTTCTTTAGTATGCTGCAGGTGCAGCGCTCTTGGTGCAGGCCAAGGCTCCAGCAGAGCAGTACTTCTTTTTCTTGCAGTTTCAGGCAGGGGGTCTGAGTTGCTATGCAGCTCTCCCATATTTATCCAGTCTTCTGGGTGACAAGCGGCGTGGTCACCCCTGACCAATAGTGTTCAAAGTGCCACCCAAAAGTATGACAGTTTCCTCCAAAGTGTGTCATATTCTTGTCCCACAAAGTACTGTACTTTAAAATTTTAGATGGAGAAATATTCTCCGTGGGGGTTAAGATCTGACTAAGCCAACCTACTGGTGTGGCTCATTTCCCTTAACACTCCCCTTTCAGGCTTTCTGAAAATTCTATACCTAGGGCTCTCATCTGGTTGGGGGTACAGTAAGATGGGGTAGGCCTGGCCTGCATCCTTACTGTCCAGCTCTCTTTGAAGGCCAGTTTATTTACCCAGTCCCCTTCCTGGCCTGTTCTATGCAGATCTCCCTCTACCAGATAACCTTTGTCTCTATGCAGGCCACTTATCACCTCATCTTAGCTGTTTGGCTCAGCATGTCAAGACTGGCCTATCAGTAGAGGCTGCTAGACGGCTGGATTTTGGCTCACAGAAAAGAACTTTCTATAACTTATTTTCCGTATTAGTGATGATAAATCCAACGGTGGCAAGTTAAGCTCTTGAAATAATATTTTAGCTCACTCCTGTCAATAGTTATACTGTATTAAAGTATTCCCATGTTGACCTGTGGAGCTAAAATTCTACAATAGGGAAAAACGAAATTGGTAGTTTTTCCCTCACTAAGACATATAAAACATGTTTTTAAATGTCCCTGTTTATTTTCACATGGCACCCTACCCTGGGGGCACCTGGGGTAGACCTTAGGGGGTGACGGTGTTTAGACAAAATATCGAGTTGCAAATATCGACAGACAAGAATATCGGGTTTAAAATATCGTGACATGCAAATATCTATATAAAGAATATCGATTTGAAGGTAAGTAATATCGATTTTTAAAATATAGAAGTCATTAATATAGATCAAGATACTGTGTGCTTGAGAGAAGCAAGATGGTGCCTGTGTGATTACCTGCCTCACCGCCACCCGCGCCACGAGATCACTCGGCCGTCGGCTATGCGGCCTGACCTCGAGATCCTGTTGTGCAAGGAGCAGTTAGCGTTGGATTATCGTGCTGGGTACTTCTGTGGATTCCCCCTTTGACTGCAAGGCGCATCACGAGCCCTGCGAGCACCGCGACCATGGATATCTCCGAGAACGTGGAGAAGCCCGACAACTTCGGGACGAGGCGCGGGAAGCAAGCATCCCAAAGCGTGGGCACTTTCCTCAAACCCCGGAGCTCGGACCGTGCTGCTGGTCTTCCTGGGGCGCCGGAGCGGCTGGTGTGGTCCCGGTCTCCTGTTTGGTCTTTTTTTTGCTTGGCTGCTTTCTTTGGTGGCTCAGAGCTGTCCCCCACGAAGCCCACGGGACTTAAAAATGGCAACCGCCGACCTTGACTCTTCAACTGGTGAGTGGAGTATGACTGCAGGGTCCGGGGGCAAATGGCAAAATACCAGCTAATTCCAGCTCTGGTCCCCAAAATGCAGCGCCCCACTCTCTGGAAGCAGAACCCACACCCAAAAGCAAGCAAGAAACTGTGGGGCCTAAAAAACCCTCAAACAAACCTGCTGGTGGGGGGCCTCCAAAGGATGGAAGCTCCTCCCAACCCTCAGTTGCAAAATTGTTCTCTACTGCAGGGATGGGCCCTGGTAGCGGGATAAGATCCACAAATAGCTCTAATAAAGAAAGCGACTTGACAAAATCAGCTTCGGCCAGCCCGGTCAAGCTCCCTGATACACAACTAGAATCACAGTCTACTCCTCCTTTACCTTTACCTGGCATCCTCGGCTTAGAACCTGGCCGGACAGCTCAAACTCAAGAGCCTACAATAGTTGATAAAACTACCTTTAATATTAATATGGAAGCTTCAGCTCCCTTCGCGGAGTCTGATCTGCTGACCGGCGCTGACTCTAGCCTGAATCCAACTACAAGCGCTCCCCAGGATCATGATATCTGGGGCCCTTCATCCACCGATGTCTTTGATTTAAAAAATATCAGTACACAATGGTTACCAAATCCAGGATCTCCAGACCCCTTGGGGGAGCACTTTTTCTCAGTCTCAGATGGCTCGAACTCCCCGGCCGAAGCAAGCTCTTCCTCATCCAGCGACAGTGACCTTTCTGAATCTAATTTCAGTAATGTCTCCAAAGGGAAAAAAACGGTCCGAAAACAGAAATGTCAGGGGGCAAAAAGCAGAGGGAAGAAGCAAGATAAGAAGGATCATCTTAAATGGGACTACTCTGGGTCTCAACTCTCTTTTTCCCACAATGACGAACCCGTTAAAATAACCTGCGTCTCACAAGACCAGCCTGATGAGCCCTCTTTGGCCGCTATTTTGACTTCAATTAAGCAATTTCAGGAAGAAGCCCGGGTAGACAGCCAACAGGCCAAGTGTGCTGCTAAAAAACTTCAAGGGAGTATCCGAAAACTCAACAAAACCTGTTCTGATATCTGTGAGAGAATGACAATGGTGGAAGGACGTACTGAAAGCCTCGAATCGGACGTTGTGCTGCTCAAAAACCAATGTACTTCCCAGGGTGATCGCATGTCAGACATCCTGTGGAAGCTGGAAGAACAGGAAAACAGGAAACGCCGAAATAACCTCCGCCTCCTTGGGATTCCCGAAGGAGTATAGGGGGAAGATCCTCGGCGCTACATCATAAAACTCCTAAGGGGGGCCTTTCCCGAACAGACTGAGTGGTGTTGGGAACACGAAGTCCAGCGAGCCCATCACTTCCCCTTTACACTAAAGAAGCAGTCTGGCAGCACTAATGAATCCACAAAGCCACGAGCCTTCCTGATTTTTTTGGGGAACTTTTTATTAAGGCAACTAATCTTCGACCAAGCCAGACAGTACTCTCAGAAATCTTTTGAGGGGGTATCCTTCTTCGCCAAACCTGATTTCTGTCATATTACCGTGGAGCAAAGAAGGCACCTTCGCCAATTAATTGCCCCATTTCAACAGCTGGGAGCACAGGTTTTTCTTATGAATCCCGCCAAATTGAAGGTCATCCTGAACGGCGCTTCACGAATTTTTACTTCAGAAATCAAGGCGCAAGAGTTTCTCACTGGACTTAAGGCTAGAAAAGTGTCAAGTTGTCGCTAATTCTGCATTAGTATGATTATAGCTAATTTTCTCTGGCTAGAGAGGTGTCTTCTCTGAAAATTACCCTAATAACAAGACAGCTCTAAGAAATGCATCTAGTCTACTCTTAGCAAAGAGCCATTCGAACAAAAGACTCAGGACAAAGGCTAGACTGAATCTGTTTTTTTTTTCTCTTTTGCCCCCTCTTTTTTCTTTTTCCGTTCTGTTTTCCATTTAGGTCTTTCTCCTTTCCTTCCTGATGGTTTAATACATGCCGTATGCCAAACCTGGAAGCATTTTACATGGCAAGGGATGGGTGGCGGGGTGTTACAACAGGCTCCATCATTCAGGGTATCCCTTATTGCTCATTGCTGGGGGGGAGGGTGGGCGGTGGGGCTCGGGGTTAGGGCAAAGGTGGGAGGGTGGGTGGGTGTTCAGGGGGAAGGCTGAGTTTAAAACAGTTGTTTTTGTTTTTTCATTGTTGTGCCTAATGTTCAATTTTTATGTGCAGTCTTATACCAAAAGTACATCTAGGGTGCCTTACAGCTTGATATGTGCGTTCCAATCGCTCATTTTGGGCGGGTTTCAGTGTTTCCTGATGTGTTTTATTCATACTGGCTATTTGGTTTATGGGTTTAATAGGGACTTTACATATATATTGTATATTTATCGTGCACATTCACTCACAGTGTTCTTTAATGGGGGGAACTTTCCTTTAAAATCTTGATGAATACACCAAATCTTAAAATCCTGTCTCTGAATATTTGTGGGTTAAATGATAATCGAAAAAGGCAGAAGGTTGCTCAGAGCTTACGGTTGCTGGGGGCCAACATAGTTTGCCTCCAAGAGACGCATATAGAAGGCTCTCAGCTGCATCTCCTAAATACCTTGGGATATAAAGTTATTGGGGGTACAACACAAGGGACTCGAACAAGGGGCGTTGCTATTTTAGCACGCTATAACTATCTACCTCAGTCTACCCGAGTTAAATCTGACCCCCAAGGAAGATGGGTGTTTATAGAATGTCGCATAACCCCTGCCCTTTCTTTCACCTTGTGTTCTATATATAGGAGTGTCTTGGATGACCCTAGTGTGATAGATCGGGTTTCAGCAGAATTGGCACATTGGCCCCTTCCCGCCATTATATGTGGGGACCTTAATATTAATCTACCCTGCAACTGGGGGTCAAAATCTCAACACCGCCATGCTACCCGCAAACCCAAAGTGCTTCAAGCACTTAAAAATCTTTTACATATTCATGGGCTTGTAGATGCCTGGTCTTATCTACATCCAACTCTGCCAGGATACACATTTTTTTCTGCACCCCACAAATCCTTCACACGCCTGGACTTTTTCTTGGTTTGCTCTTCTCTAATCCACTATAGTGAAATCGACCAGTACCCCCGTATTCTATCCGACCATAACCCTTTAAGCCTCAACATTTGGGGTTTGAATACCCGTAAGGAAATCCCATCCTGGAGTTTTGAGAGAGCACTTCTGCTGGATGAGGGTTACCAGACCCACATGAAACAATGGATAAAGACCTTCCTTGATAATAACCTAGGCTCAGCCCCCGTGATGGTAGTTTGGGACACGTTAAAAGCTTGTGTTCGGGTGAAACCTTACAATTTTCACTAAATAAAAATAAGCAGGAGAAGGCACAGCTGATGGAGCTACAAGCTAAATTAGCTAAAACCGAGGAAAATCTTATTTCGGTAGTCCAGTCCAAGGGGAGGTTGATTCGGCACAACTGGCTGTGGCTGCTGCCAGGGCTGAGATTTGCTCAGCTTTTGCCAAGAAAGCCGCCTCCAAGTGGGCTGTTGCACGAGAAAAAACATACAAGTGTAGCGAAAAGATTGGCCATCAGTTGGCAATGAGAACCAGACAACAGACCACCATTAATGAAATCCAAAAAATTAAGACGCCTGCAGGTGTTATAACCGGCAACCCGGAAGAAATACGTACAGCCTTTCGCGAATTTTTCCAGGGCTTATATTCGGAGGAAGTGGTGGCATCCCAATTGGATGGGCAACCGGATTTCAACAATTACCTAGACTCAATTGTGCTGTCATCCCTTAGCAGAGAAGAGCGGGAGCAACTTGAAGTCGCTCCCTCATGGGAAGAAATTGCTAGGGCTCTTATTAACCTACCAGACGGGAAAGCTGCCGGGCCCGACTGTATTCCAGTCGAATTATACAAGGTTTTCCTTTCCCAAATTAAAGACATTTTTAATGCAGTAGTGACACAAATCTTTCAGGGTGCTACCCCTCCTCAATCTTGGTCTATTGCTAAAATTATTGTCTTCCTGAAAAAGATAAACTGCCAACTGAAATGGGTTCGTACCGTCCAATCACCCTTATTAACGGTGATTCAAAAGTATATTCGAAAATTCTCGCCACACGACTTTCGGCCAGAATTGAAGGTCTTGTGTCCAGGTGGTAGCATGGATTTATTCCCACCAAGGGCACTATCGAGCATATTCGGAGGGTCATTACTCTGCTTGACGCCGCGCAGGTTTCAAGAGACCCGATGGCTGTAATACTCCTAGATGCCGAAAAAGCATTCGATCGGGTCTCCTGGAATTTTCTCTGGAGCGTCATGCAGAGAATGAATTTTGGGCCTAAAGCCATCCAGGCTATCAAGGCATTATATCTTACCCCTATGGCTAGGGTGTCTATCAATGGGGGATTGACCGAACAAATTAAAATCACGCGGGGACCCGACAAGGTTGTCCTTGTTCCCCACTACTGTTCGCGTTATATATCGACCCACTCATTAAAAAACTTGAATGAAATCAGGCTATACCGGCAGTGAGCAGATTTGGCCTAGAAACCAAAATCATGGCCTATGCCGATGATTTGGCTCTGGTTACGCCGGATCCAGAGAAAGCCATCCTAGAAATTGAGGCCGAGGCCCATTTATTCGGTTCCTTATCTGGATACAAACTGAACAAAGGGAAAACCCAAATTATAATCAACAAAAATGTCACCTGGAACGATGGAAGAGTAGTGGCCAAAGCTAAATACCTAGGTATTGACATCTTGGCTGATACTGACCTGATAGTTGACCAGAACACGGATCCTCTTGTCTTAGAGACAAGGAAAGCCTTGAGCTGTCTTAATAATTTACACCTTTCCATTGTTGGTCGTTGCAATTTGTTAAAAATGATTTTTTTTTCCAAAATTTTTATACTTGTTTAGAGCTATACCCTTGGAGTTCAACAAGTCAACACTTTTAAGGTTTGAAAGGCTATTTTCTCAATTTGTGTGGGCATTCTCTCAACCCAGAAGGGCATATAAATTCTTGTCTTTACCCCGGGAAAGAGGGGGGTGGGCTTTACCCAACTTAAAATTATATTACTGGGCTACCGTTTTACAATCATGCCCCATACTGTTGCAAGACTCCCCCTCAATTCCCGCTGTTGGTTTGCCCTCACCCTTTGAACTCCTGCTCGGTCCCGATGCTTGGGGTTGTCTGTGGCGACAGCTGGAATTTGGATACTACAGAAGAGTCAAATTCAAGACCCTTCGAGTTGTCTATAAAGCTTTCTCAGCTGTACGTAAGAATTTAGGTATCGGTAGACTGAACTTTTATACTCCTATTAAGAATAATCTTAACCTACCAGATATCTTTGGTCCATCATATTTCCAAACCTGGATAGATAAGGGAGTAAAGAAATTAGGTGACCTTTGTTCACCTGGAGAAATCTTACCCTTTGAAGATCTTCAATCCCTCTACAATTTAGACAATAGGGACTCTTTTAAATATCTTGCCATTAAATCCTTTTTTTTACGGAAAACTGGGGGGCCCGCAGGTTTTGCTAACTGTGAACTGATTGAGAAACTTTGCGGAAATACACCTCCACGCATTGGTATCATTTACAATTTTTTTAATAGCTTAATGCCTGACGACCTGTCCATAGCTTCAACCAAGTGGCAACAGAAACTGAACATTTCTAACAACGTTTTCTATCTGGCGCTTAAATCCGCCCAAAATGATTTGCTGTCTGCCAGTCTTCAGGCGCAGTTCTACAAAACCTGTTTCTTTTTATATTTCACTCCCTCTAGGATTGCGAAATGGGGGACTGGGAAAGGTACATACTGTCCACGTTGTGCTGAATTCAGTGCCGATTCAATCCACATGTTCGCTACATGCGCTAAATTGGGGCCGTTATTAAATCAAATTCAATGCTTCCTAGGCCAGGTGTTATCTCATAATGTACTCTTAACACCTTCCACCATATTATTGGGCACATAAGACTCGATAGACAGAAAGAACAGAGGGGCCCTAATATTCATTGCCATGGCTACTTATAGGCTGTGCATTGCGTCTGCCTGGCTGGACCCTAATCCCCCATTGTTTACGCACTGGCTAGCTCGGTTTTATTCAATTTTTTCTCTTGAAAAGGCAATATACTCTAAAAAGGGTCACCGAGCAAAAAAAAAAGGATTAACCATCTGGGAGCCTCTTTCTCGTTGGCTTAACCCGCTAAACCCTGAAGCAAGTGAGGATAGTGTTTAAGGTTCATTGTTGTTATATAAATTAGGAAACATCCTTTCCCTTTAACGTGTGTTATTCACTTTGCTGTGGTCCTTTTCTTATGCACCAGTCACTTTATCCCCTGTTCTTTAGTAATACTCAATAATATTTAGTCTGTTGGGGTGTTTTTATTCTTCTTAAAGATGTACCGCTGCACTGGTCACTTTATCTTTTGCTTTTTACCAAATCGATCAATTTATTTTTCTTTGTCCAACTGTTTGCTGCAGTATTTTATATCGTACTTTGATACTTTGGACTACGATACCTGTGCTCTTACATGATTTATTATTACAGGTTTTCAAAGATTTGGCACTTGCCGCACATTCTCAGCCCTGGGGGCGGGGGGAGAAAGGGGGTTGCTACACTTTGTACAATTGCCTCCTTTGTTATGTATTTTTTTGTTTACTGCAATTGAAAATATATTTCTTTTAAATAAATAAAAAAGAAGTCATTAATATCGTTTGCAAAAATATAGTTGTTTAAAATATCATTTTTTAATTACTGTTGTGTATTTTAGTATTTATTTTAAATGGTATGTGATGTAATTTTTTTGTATGCATGTTGTTTATGTTTTTTAATCTATGTGCTAAATTTTTAATAGTTATTAAATTTAATTTAAATATATATTTTGTGTTTTTTTGTTCTGTAGCGGGCTGTGGGTTTATAGGGGAATAGGGTAGGAATTAATATAATTATAATAAACTAATTAATATTTTTTAATCAATAATGTTTATTTAATTGATATCTGATGAACCGACCGTCACGCATCTGATGGGCTCCTTGCCTGTCGGTGTGTCGGAGGGACTTGAATCCCTACAACAGTGGCAGTGCCTCCTCAGGCACTGCCGTAGGGATTACAATGTCCCTTTCCGCCGGCCGTTTCATGGTGGTTAACCCGCCATGAAAAGGCAGGCGGAAAGGGACTTTGGGGGCCCCTAGTGGGGCCTCCTTCCCCCCTTGCTCTCAGCCTTGGGTTCTGCGGGGCTCCTATGGTGCCCCCCTACATATTCCTGCACCATATGGCAGGCACCGCATGGTGCCTGCCATAGTGCAGGGATACGCAAAATGTGTATTTTTTGTACTGAGGCGTGTGCTTGCAGCCCGAGCACACGCTACAATACAAAACATACACATTGCGACAGTAATTCCTATGGCGGGACCGCCGACAGCTAGTAGGGCAGTTCCATTCCCGACAGGTTGGCAGTCGTACGAAAGCTCGACCGCCATCATAAACAGTCCCTAAAATATGATATTTGTAAAGATTTGTCTAAATAAGAATCACGGTGGAGAAAATGTTTACATGAGATTCAAGAAGGAAATTTTCACTGAAAATTAAGACCTCCTTTCATTCTCTTTCAGCAATTAACTTTCATCTTCCTAAAAGAGCACACATTAGGCATGCTCCCAATAAGGCACAACAAATTACTCGTGAAATTAAAAAAGAAATCAAGAGGATTGAAGGGTATCATTGACTAACATAACTAATTATATGCATTATATTTATTTGGTAAATCTGCGGTAACCTTTTATAAAAAAATCTGTTTATTAAGCATTTACATTTTTTTACAACATGTATATCACAACCATAAATGGTTCAACAGCAATTCTAGCTTAAAATAGATATAGACAGTGAGATACAATACTTCCAGAACTATGTCACCAGCTGACATTATCATAATGATGGAAGTCCATTTGGCAAACAAAGGAGAACGTTATACAGGCGAATATGATAGTGACCAGTCCATTTCCGCCATCTATAAGCATTAGGGAAATTCGATTTAAACTAATTAAAGGTGAAGAACAACAAACCCGGAACATGTAAACAGGCCCTCACCCTCCCGCATTGTAAACATATGCCCATCTACAATGCAACATCACTTGGAACAATAGACGTGGTGGGGAAGGAAGCAGTCTGTGTGGTGTAGTCAACACGCGTTGTGAGAGGTGGGTATCTGGAAAGCCCATGGCCTTTATAGGGGACAGTGCCCCCCCTGGGGGCCTCGGCTGTGTGCAACAGGGTGGCTTAGAGTGCGACTGGACGCAAGAGGATACTTGCTTAATCCCCTCATATCTTCTCTGTGCAGTGCAACGCTCTCCATGGATTGTTCCCATGCAGTGATCATGGGAAGGTTTGGCGATTTCCACTTCAGAGTGATTAGGCATTTGGCCAGGAGGAGCCCTAAGCCAATGAAGCGGGTGGTGGCCCTGTATTTTTTGCATCTGCAACGCAGACCCAACAGGCACACATCCCACATGTGCAGTGAGGGGTGTTGTGTGCAGTCTGTTAGGTGTTTAGTTATGCCTTGTCAATACTGGTGAAGGGACAGGCAGGCCCAGGGCATGTGCAGAAAATCTGCATCAGGCCAACAACAGCGGGGGCAGGCAGTGTCTGTGTGCTGGAAGTATCGGTTTATCTTGTTAGGGTTAAGGTAGGCCCTGTGGAGGGCATAATATTGAATGAGGCGAAAGCGGGCATTGCACGGGATAAGGGCAGTATATTCCAATATGACACTCCATTCCTTATCTATGCAGGGGGGCCCAGGTCCCTCTCCCAATGTCGGCACAAGGTGGTAAGCGGCATCGCTGTATATGTGCACAGAGAATCAGAGAGCCATCACGTTGGATGTCGCACCGTACCCATGACATGGAGGTATTGGACTGTGAGGTGCATTGGGCGCTCCTGCTGCAAATCCCCCAGTGTCTACCCAGTGCCCCAAGGAGAGAATTGTAAAGCAGGAAATGGCTAGAAGGAAGACCTTCCTCCTCAATCAGATATTCAAGGAGGATGAGGGAGCCGTTGCGATATAAATCTACCAGTATTTGGAGCCCTACCTTGTTCTAGGGGGCCATCCCTGCTAAGGAGGTAATCCGCTCTCCCCTCAGTGTAATACAGCTGAGGGGAATACAGCTGAGTTTTCCTAGTAAGAAAAAGGCTGCGTCTATAGCAGCAGTATGCCACCCATAAAAGAGTGGAGCTGGGCATCGTTCGTCACCCTCGAGCAAGGATTAAACAAGTGCAGTATGCGAGACAAACTCCAAGCCAGGGAAGCTGTGGCGTTATCAGCATTCTAGAGGCCTGCCAACCACCGGGCCACAGACTGCAGTTGGGAGGCCAGGTAGTACTGCTCAAAGTTCGGGACCGCAATCCCCCCCCCCCCATTCAAAGGCAGGTTGAGCATATGCAGCGCCACCCTACAATGTGTGTTGTAACAGAGAAACTCCCTCATTAGCTTTTCAAGCGACCAAAAATATGACTTTGGAACATACAGGGGGAGGTTGTCAAAATAGTATAGTAGGCGGGGCAGCATCCCCATTTTGGTAATCGCTATGCATCCTGCCACAGAGTGTGGCAGTGACCTCCAGAATCCCATCTGCGCCACAATGAGGACACCGCCCAGGTGAGAGTGTCGTTAAACAGATCGGCAGGTTTGTGAGAGACGCGTATGCCCAGATAGTGGAACTCCCCATGTTGCCACATCAAGCGAGCACCATCAAGCAGGGTCAGGTGTTGTGTCACTAAGTGGAAAAAGGCCTGACTTGGCTCAGTTAACCTTTAGGCCTGAAAGTGCTGCAAACTTGCTAAAGGTTAGTGTTATATCGGCAGGGCTTGCATGTATATTTCTATGGTACAGGAGTAGGTTGTCTGCGTACAGAGAGGCCAAGTGCAGACTGTCGCCCAGCGGAATCCCTCAGTTCCGTCCATGTGCTCGGAGGGCAAGTACCAGCATTTCCATGGCCAGGGAAAAAAGCAAAGGGACAGTTGGCAACCCTGACAGGTGCCTCTATGGATCGAGATGGGGTCAGAAATGAGAGCACCCATTTTCATTCTAGCTAGTGGCTGGGTATAAAGCAGTTTAAACAACCAAATGAAGCAATTCCCCAGGCCATAGCGTGTCAGCACCTCGAACAGAAAGGCCCACTCCAATGAGTCAAAAGCCTTCTCCAGATCCAGCACTAGGCAGCCCATCTGTGACCAAGAGTAGGGGTCGTGCTCCAAGATTTGAAAAATCTCTGCAGATTAAGAGAGGTACTGCAGTCCAGGACAAACCCACTCTGATCTGGGTGTACCAATGTTGGGACTAATGGCACCAAGTGGTCTGCAAGGCTCTTTTTATATTTTTTAATCCGTATTAAGGAGTGCCAACAACCTTTATGACCCCAATGCAGTGGGATCTCTGTCAGGTTTAGGGAGGAAGAAGAGCAGTGCTTCACGGAGCGTGGCTGGAAGACAGGCGGCCAGCAGAGCCTCATCATATAATATCTTAAGGCGAGTGTCTAAAAGTGGGGGGTAAGCTTTATAAAATTCAGTCAGGAGACCGTCTGAACCCAGGGCTTTTCCAGTAACAAGCGCACGGATGACTTCCTGAATTTTGAAGGGGATAATGTCATTGTCCAGTTCAGCTCCCTACTCTGGGGACACTCGAGGCAAGGGCATATTAGCTAAGAAGCAGTCAACACCATCCATGGATGCAGATGCTACTTATAGTGACGTGTAATGGCATCTCAGGTCAGCATGAATGTCTGTGTGTGTGAAGGCGGGCTCCAGAGGCCGCTTGAAATGCCAATATGGGTTGCCTTTGGCCTTTCCTGGTGGATGAGCCATGCCAATAACAATTGCAACTTATCAGCCTTGGCGTGCGTTCTGGCTGATTGGGCCACTTTAATAAGACAACGTGGTCTTTCCAACAATACAGCATGCTCCTGTTGTGCCTGCACAAGGCAGTTCCTGTGCTTGGGAAGTAACAGAGCCTGTGATTCCCAGCTCAACAGTTCATGGTCAATCCGAGCAATATCTCTGTCAAGCTGACGTTGCACATTCCATGTGTAACCCAGGTATTAAAGCCCTAATAGCCACCTTAAAAGCGTCCTACTTGATCGGCTGAGTTGTAGCCGCTAGCATTTATGTCATAGTGTTCTGCGATGATGGTGCCCAGAGAAGTGTGAAATGGGGGATCATCTAGTGCTGCCGGCTGCAGCCTCCATGTGGGGATAAGGTAAGGCCCCGGGTCTGAATTCAACTGTAGGTATTGGGGGCTATGATCTGAATGGGTGCGACCCAAGTATTCAATATGGGTTATGTGGGGGTGCCAACCAGTCGATCTATACAGACATAAAGGTTGTGTGGGTGCGAGTACAACTAATAGACCCTAGTGTGTGTGTGACACAAGTGCCATATGTCTGATAGCTGTCAGTGTCCAAGACTGTCGGTCAGCACTTAGGCATGAGGTGTGGCAACTGTTTGGGAGAGAGGGGGGAGGGAGCGATCAAAGTTGACCCTCAGAAAACTATTAAAATCCCCCCCAAAGAGCCATGGGAACCTACTCCATCATGAAAGCACCCCAAATAGCTTGTATTTAGGAACCTCGTTTGGTCAGAGTTGGGGGCGTATATGGCACCATTTATTATGTGGAGCGCCTCTAGTCCGCCCTTAAAGAAGACATAGTGACCTTCCAGGTCAACAATTGTTGTGTCTGCCATGAAGGGAATGCCAGCTCTGATCCACACCAGGACACCTCGCACATAAGTGGAATAATTTGTGAAGTATACTTGTCCGCGCCTCTGCAATAACGCAGCTTCTGTTCACGTTAGGTGAGATTCTTCTAATAAAGCTGTGTGTGTGGAGCAGCGGCGTACATCGGAGTAAACAGCGCATCTACGGGAGGGAGTGTGCATTCCCCTCGCATTTCAGATAAATATGTTGATGTTGGCCATAGCGCCAAATGGCGGCTGCAAAGTGTCCTGGCACTGCAGGGGAGGCAACGGGCCAACAACCTAGTAGTTTGGGAAAGGTGTGGCCAGCAAAACTGAAGTGTAAGCGCTAAGAGAAAAGTAAGAATATCATTATGGCAGAGGGACAACGTGTATATGCCCAAACTGTGCACCCATATGAGCCTAAGGCAGTAAACTATCCTAGGGGGGTGGGTCAGCATGCGAGAGACAGGGACATGTGAACCCCTGTAAGAAACAGTTATGGTGCCACTATGGCACACAGTTTCATTGCCTGCACTGTGCATGGTGCGGTCCTAAACGTACGCACCACCACTAAGTAAGAAGGAAGGTACAATCAGCTAACAATAAGGGGTGAGGACAGTAGGACAACAGCAAAGATATGCACTCCAGGGAGGACAATAGCCGTAAAGCACAATGAATAAACATTTGTGGTGACATCAACGCCCCTGTTGAAGCTCAGCCGAGTTCATCAGCAGTCTGCGCAGTTAGTGGAAGACCAGGTCGCTGAGGAGCCATCTTCGCTTGAGGATTTGGCCATCTCCTCCTACAAGTTGAACAGCTGAATGGGATCCTGCATCGTCGTAGCCGCTTGCAGGTCTTGCCACCTCTCCTTGATCCCCTGCTCAAAATCTGGTGAGGTTCGCAACCGCGGGGGTAGGGCCTCTTGGTGGCATCAGTGGTGACGTCTGCTTCCCCCGAAGCTGCCAAGGCCATCTTCCCCACCCGAGCCAGGTCAAGGGGTGCAATCCCAGATCTTTCATTCCAGTCCCAGGTCTCCGTTGGATTGGCAAAAAAATGCACCTTGCCTTCCATCATAATCTGAAGCCATGCAGGAAACAGGCAGGTGTACCTCACATCCAAATCACACAGCCTGTGTTTAACTATGAGGAACAAGTTCCGCTGGTGTTGCATGATCAGTGTACAATCCGGGAATATCATGACTTATTTATGTTATCAACTTATAAAGAGCGCAAATACCCGTAGGTGTCTCGGCGCTATGCACTGGAAGGATAAGCAGAAAGCTGGTGGAAGCCTATTGCTTGAAGAGCCAAGTTTTTATTTGTTTTCTAAATTATAGCAGTGTGAGACTAATGCTTTTTTGACCACCAGCTCTGTAAGTTTGCCTACCTTTTTCAGGATTAACTCACAGTCCTGATAGTGGCGCAGATTGACCACTATCGGTCTGTAATTAGCTCCTCAGGGTGGCCTCCTCACGGGATCAGATGCGCCCTTTCAACAGACAAGAAGGGTGAGAAAGTAGTATGGGGGATAATACTATGCAACCATTGTTCAAGGTAAGGGACTGCGTCCTGTCCCTCCACATTTTCAGGGAGACCCAATCCGCGTATATTATTTCTGCTGGAGCAGCCTTCAGTATCTTCTGCTCTCTCTTCTAAAATACAGACCCCATCTTGTAGCGCACGTAGGTACATCTCCTTCTCGCAAGCCTGTGGCTGGGCTGTGGTGATCGTCTGGTCTGCAATTCAGACTTTATCCACCAGTTTGCAGTGATTAGCATGTAACAGGGTGAAATCCACTGCCACAGTATCTATCTTATGTTCCAGAGAGACCCGGGATTTCTTTATAGCCGCCAAGACAATGGCCAGCTTGTCATCTATGGACGGGGGTTTTCCAGTGCGGGCAGGGGCATCGGTCATCCCAGATGGCGGCAGACGAGCCCGGGGGCATGCAGTGGGTCCCAGAACGCATGCGACCCATAAAAAACAGTAGGTTCCAGTGGCCAGGGAAATGAGTCAAGCTCCCAGGACAAATGGGCCCACTTGCATGTGTCAGGAGATAGCGCATGACACAGCAGCATGAGCAGTCTAGTTCGTAGCTCAGGTGGCAGGTCGTTTGGTCCCCTTTATTGGGGTCATGTGCCAGTCAGTGTGCTCCAAGCGCTGGGACTCCTAGTTGAAGCCCCAACTATGGCCGCCTCAGGCCATGTTTGCATTGTGATCGAAGGCGAGCTAGTGTTCAATAGGACAACATGAGCAGCCCCACACATCCTGCAGGATGGTGTTTGATTCCCCGGTCCTTCGCCCCACTTGTCACCTGCTGAGTTGCATTTCACCTCCGAGCGATGCTGCTGTGCAGTAGGGTCCAAGCCTTGGGCAAGGTATCCCCTTTCGAGGTGCCCAGGTGGTCGAGGGCATGCAGGGCAGCCAATTCCTTGGAGGGAGTCAGCACATCCCCCTGACCCTTTGTCCTGTTTACTCTCCCCCAGGCGACGAGTTGTAGAGAAAACTAGGCCCTTACATGCTCCCAAGCGTCCAGTTCAAAGGGGGAAAAGGGACCCAAATACGTCCAAACGCTAGTTCCTGGTTACTGTGAGGCCTATGCAGCACGATGCCCACCCGGTACGCCTCATACCTTTATTCACCGCTTGCAGGTGCTAAGTCCCTCTGGGGAGGGTAGGCCTCTAGTGGGTGCCTGACATTTCTGGGTGGGTCTAAGCCCTAGAAAAATGACACGAGGCCGGCATCGCGATGTCGAGCGCCGCTGGGCCTCCCAGCGTCAGTAGGGGCAGCACACTGGCCGTGTCTCCGGCGACCCCCGGTACTACTGTTATCTGGGAAAGGAGGAATGAAGAAAGCTCTCCCTAGGGGCCCAGCATCTCCCTCCGTGTCCAGGTCACCTCCACCCGCATCACATGTATCGCTCAAGGCGACAGCACAGGTTACAGCAAGTCACCCAGGCTGCGATTTGCCTCCTGTGTCTCTTGGGCCACCATTATCCTGGGGATGGCCCCACACAGGGCAGGGGCATTAATGGCAGGTGTGCTGTTGATTAAGTGTCGGATAAAGGGGTTACATCTTGGCTGCTCAAGCCACGCCCTATACGCATTAACCTTCTATATTGATGCATGGGAAGGTTGCTTTGCTGGTTCAGGGGTTTACAGAGATCTTATATTCTTTAGCAGTGACCTGGGCATCAGCATGGGACTTTCACGTTTAAACTTTTTATTTAATTTTCATATCTAGGTTACTTTATGTGCACCTTCTAGGCACTGCATGAGATAAATGGTTATTTTTATTATTGTTATATTAGAGGTATCAATCCTTTTTTGCTATTAAAGGAAAGTCAGTTAAGGTTTTATATTTCCAAAATGCTGAGTGGTCGGATAGCACTTTTGACCTTGACAAGACATTTACATCAAGAACCACATAGTGGCAAGACTCAGCACGCGGTCAGAGTGTCGGTGTGGGGCAAAAGTACGCAACTTGTTATCCAAGAACTACATGGATATGGATGAGGTTCCATAGGTGCCAACAACAGGCCTGTTATACTGCAGACAGGAGCAACAGATGTCCTTGCATTGCCATTAATCTAAAGAGTGGACATCAGAAGGGGGTCTATAGTCATCCTCTGCGAAAACAAGTTCTCCCCCATTCGAAGAGACCCCCCAAAAAAGCCCACATGCAACCCAAAGCCCTCATAGCCCAATACTATCATTTATAGCCAAAATCGGTCAATTCTTCACAATGTTGACACATGGAAATAATTGATAAGGTGATATTATTACAGATGGGGACAACTCGGTTGAATGCATTTGCCTTAGGTTATTTTTCTTTAAAGAAGTGAAAGAAATATTTTTGGCCCTTCATCATAGCATTCATATTTTGTACATTATACAGTGGAAATCCTACAGGTATATTAAATGCCTCGGTCCGGCACACTAGAAGTTAATGCAATGAAATGTATGTCTTTATTATTTAACAGCTCAAACTATAGTCAATATTTTCTGTATTTCTGGGCTTGACACATTTATTGATGTGTTGGACACAAATGCGGGTTCCGTCTGAGCGACATTGTACCTTCAGAGGGTTTTTCTGTTTACAGACCTCCATCCTCCATTGCATATTTTTTCCCCTAAATGAATAGAACCATAAGATTATTATTATTTTTATTATTATTGATGATGATAATAATAATGATAATAATAATAGATTTGACATTTAGTCTGACCTATCATTAGCCAGATCGAGCTCCCTCTTTAATGTTTATTATTAAATTACTACTAAATTGGGGTGTGTGACATTCCAAGGTCTAAGAGATTGCAACCTCGCAAATATATTTTTAAAAACTCTGTTCCTTTTGTAACTCGCGTAACTGGGCGAAGCTTAAAGAGGGGGTGGGCAAAAAATGAGCCCTCAGCCGCAGTGGGAACGTTCCCACTTATTTACAAGGCCTTCAGCGAGCTATTCAGCAAGCAGTCTGTTTGCTACTAGCGCGTCCTACCTCCTTTTTAGGTCTCGCCTAGGCAGCGCTTGCGCTGTCTCTTCGAGACATGCAGTATACACTATAGCGTGGAAGCTTCATGAAGCTCCGCCCACTCTCCGCCCATCTTTTTCATTGGCTTAGGTCCTAAATGCTGCCTTCCGGTTGGTTCTAGGCTTGTTAGTCCCTCCCCATGACGGCCATGTCATCATTTGTGTCCTTCCATGGCTACTGGACCCTTTACTGCACAGACTACTTTCTTGCCGTCCCTCCCTCCCCCCTCCCGCAGTCCGTGACTTCTTGGGGCCCCCCACCCCCTCCCGCGCACTCCCGGTCATGCTCTCACTCCACTCTCACCAAGTCTGTCTAAACATTCTCCCACCCCCCCCCACCGAAATTTAATGTCTCCTACGCCCTTTATAAATTCCTCCTTTTGAAACATGGATTTCGTATTTCTTCTACTTATAAAGAGCGCAGTGATTCAATTCAGTACATATTCTTCTGTTTTCAAAACTATTGAAGGCACCGCTACTGGCCGGGGCGAAGGCTTTCCGTCCAGTTGTATGTTGGGATTTGTAGTTTCGCTGTCATACCACTAGCCCCAGTAGCGTGATTGGAGAACTACATTTCCCAAAGGTGCTAGCAAGCGACACCGCCCAATAATAACTTAGCGCGCAGCCATTGGCCAGTTGAGATGCAGTCAGAACTTCAAATTTAACCGGCGCAGAATTTCGGTAGATGACTAGTAAGGACCGAGCGTCTGGTGGTGAGAGCAGTCTCCTGGATCGCGGTGAGATAGGTAAAGACGTCTTGAATTTAATCGCTGATGTCAAGACAATTTCGAGGTGGGTGAAGGGTGCTGTGGCGTCCCAGACAGTGTCAACATCCCCTGTACAGGAATCATCCAGAGGGAGTTGAGATTGGGTGGTCGCGCTTGTAGTTTTTGTGAGTCCGCGGACGACCCCCAAGAGGTCTTTAGTCGCAGTGCAGGGCGATGGAGTAATAGGTGGTTATATGGATTTGGTTCCATGCAGGACACATGCATCTAAATGTTCACATGGTTACCGCTAAAGACCCCCCCCCTTTATTTTATATTGGTTTTAGGGGCTTATAATCGCTTTGAGGGATTGAGGTTCCAGCGCAAATTCTTGCCACAAATTCCTAATTGTGTGCTCGTTGTCTTTTGCTGCGAAGTTGGCGACCATACGCTTCAGGTCTGCCTCGACAACGTGTATGTATGCTTGACCTATTGTTACAGAGTCTTAACAGTATAAATAGTGGGCTTTGACTCCACCGCGCGAAGTATTTTTGTCGCACCTAACGCTATTGGCTTTTTGGTGTACCAATCCAACTGCCCTGGAGTGTTGCCACAGCAGGGCACGAGGGTCTATTTTGCATCTCAAAAGCACACTGGATCATTACAAACGAAATGTTTTTTTTCTTTGGTTAATTATTTTCAGAATGTAAACAGTTCTCTCACTGCTGCAGGCTTTTTAAAAACATTAGTGTAGACTCAATGCTAGCCACGCCTATTTGCTTTGCTGTGTGGTGGGGCTCTCTCTCTCTCTCGCTCTCTCTCTCTCTCTCTCTCTCTCTCTCTCTCTCTCTCTCCCCCCCCCCTCTGAAGACGGAGAACAGATCCCTGATGGAAAGTGAACCTGGGCGAGACGGACCAGGGCACACAGCAGACGGACCAGAGCACGTAGTAAGTACAGTGGCTGGTTATAACCTGCAAACACTTGCATGCGCTAGAGACATAAGTCTGATTACATTGTAGCATCACCAAAAACAGGCAGCACCCCGCACTCTGGCAGTGGTCCCAACATGGGCAAGGACAGAGCAGATTGGCCCCAGGTGACCAACACTATCACTCAGTACACCACCCCCAGGCAGCCCTTGCACAAACTGACAAGGCAGATGGGACTGATAGAAGAGGGGGAACCGGAGGGGCCCCCGACTGCGGAGCCATCCAGGGCGGAGCTCCTTGCGGCCATACAGGGGTCCTGCCCAGCACTAGAATGTCAGATAGAAACAGTCTCTATTGATGTGAACCTTCTGAGGGCTGACCTACGTAAAGTCTCAGACAAGGTTGTGACTGCGGAATCGAACGTTGAGGTACTTCAGGGAAAGGTCATCACACTAAAATGACAGGTAGCCACAATGTCCACCACAATGGTGGCGCTGAACAGGAGGGCGGAGGATGCAGTAGCCTGTTATCGCCGCAGCAATATCAGGGTGCTGGGTTTCCCGGAAAGGGTGGAGGGAAGGTCCACCGAACAGTTCCTTGAGGACTGGATCCGAAAGGCCCTGATACCAAGAGGACTCTGAGATGTTTATTATTGAAAGAGCACACAGAGCCCTGGTCCCTCTGCCACCACTGGGGGCCCACTCGAGAGCTATTATTGCAATGATCCTTAACTATAGGGACAGGGACTGTATCCTGAGAGAGGCACAGGTACAGGAAATACCGCGGTTACAGAACTGTAGTCTCAGCATCTACCCAGACTACACAAAACTGGTTCAGGAACAACGCAAGTCTTTCCTGGCCGTTAGGCAAAAACTTCCGGGGTCTGGGACTCGGATATCTGCTATTGTACCCTGAAAAACTAAAGGTACTGTATGAGGATGAAGCCCACTTTTTTGAAAGACCGGAGGAGGCCTGGGAGTAGCTTGAGATCAGAGACCCTGGTGAAACCCAGAATGGGGTCCCTCCTGGCCATCGAGCATGGGGCGGACGCTCTCGGAGACCACCTGTGATAAAGGCTGTTAGCCCCAGATTTGTGAACCAATCCTTTGGAACACCTGAGAGAATTCATACTGCGTAGGACGGTACGATGCAATTGTCCAGACCGGGATCCCCTGGGGCAAGTGCAGTGGCGGTGCCTGGTGGAGACCCTGCTTCAGGAGCACCAAGCCCTACAGCTGATATGATTCCTGATACAGTTATGAATGAGGGGGGAAGAGAATAAGGGTGAAAACGAGAACCTCAATGATGTAGAGAAAGATCTGATAAACCGGGGAAGGGGGGTACTCTGAAAATCGAGACATTGAGCGATTGATACATATGTTTCCTGCATTTGCACTGTAATGATATTGAATGAGGAGACACGGAGAGGTCCACATGTACAATGAGGGGTTGATTTGACGAAGGGTCACAAGCAAAGGTGAAAACACTCATGGGGCAAATGCTGGGGACCCCGGGGGATGGGAGAGAGCACAGTCTGAGGGAATTTTTATTTTTGTTGTTGCCGGTCCAGGTAGGGCCAGTGGGGAAGTTGTGCATGTCTTTACACAACAGTGGGTGGGCTTCCATAGGCTGATGTTGTTCCTATGGCTGTTAGTGGGAGGGAGGGGAACAGTGAGTTCTAAGTTAATTGGTTATATTTACATGGTTGATGAGCTGTTCTTGAAGGGAAATAGCCATCTGCCCGGGATTGTGCAGGGACCAAAAACACTCTACAGTACATAATGGAGGTCTTTAACAAATATAAACTGACCACTTGGAATGTATGGGGACTTGGCACAGCCAGAAAGAGATACAGGGTCTTATCATTCCTTAAAAGACACAACACCAGTATAGCATGTCTCCAGGAAACACATCTGACAGATGCTGAAGCAGCAAAACTAGCGAAGAAATGGAGAGGACAGTTATACCACGCCACTTACTCATCTCTTCTCTAGGGGGTGTCAATCTGGGTGGCCCCAAGGGTTTGATTTGTGATGAAATATATGGAAGCTGACGTGGAGGGCAGATACATACTTATTCAAATTACACTTGATGGGCGAGAGTTAGTAATCCTGAACTCCTATGGCCCGAATATAGATCATGCAAACTTTTATACCACAATGAGGGATGTAATGTCCCCTACAGTGGGAATAGACACCTTTTGGGTGGGGGACTTCAATTGCATAATAGATGGGAGACTGGATCGCCGCCCGTCCCATCAGTGCACGAAGCCAAGAATGACAGCGAGCTTGTCAGAAGTGATGTCGCAAATGGGGTTGGAGATATGTGGCATGATACACACCCTGGGAAACAAGAGTACATGGGCTATTCGGCCACACATGGAATCTACAGCAGGCTAGACAGGGTCCTGGCACCCCGCCATATGGCTCTGAAGGTGCAGGAGGTCAAACACCTGCCAAGATACTTGTCCGACCATGCACCAGTGATATGCGATTTTAAGTGGGGGAGGGGGAACAGAAGCCTCTATTCATGGAGGTTCCCCTCAGAAATATTGCAGGATCCAGTGGGGAAAGACGACATTGCCAAAGCACTGGGGGACTACTTTGAATTAAACTGGAACACAGTGGGAAGCCGTGCGACAGAATGGGAAGCGCTTAAAACTGTCCTTAGGGTCCAATTTGTGAGTCTCACATGCGGAGGGCGGCGCATACTGCATGAGATGCTCATAGAGAAGGAGCGTGACTTAGCAGCCCAACAGGGAGGGACGGGGGACAAAGAGAGACAGGAAACTGAAACTGAATTACTAAGACAGGTCACGGAATCACACAACAGATTAGAAAAATACACACTAACATCATAGCGTCAGCTACTACATCGACAAGGGGATAAATTGGGACGGCTCCTAACCTGGATTCTAACATGAGAGACACCACGTACAGAGGTGCTCCATCATGTGAATCCCAGAGGAGGTGAAGTATGGACCCAGTCTGATGTAGTAGAAGTGTTTAGGGGTCATCTCAAACAGGCATACGCAACACTGGGAGATCCCACCCCAGAACAACTAGAAGAGTACTTCAGAGATCTCTTGATCCTGCAACTGGAGGAAGAGGGGAGGCGAATCCTGGGTGAACCTCTGCTAGTGGAGGAAATACAGATGGCCATTTATTTGCTCCCATCTGGGAAGGCGCCAGGTAGCGACGTATTCACTGCAGAATTTTATCGGACATTCTCGGCGATAGTGGCATCTCGCCTCCAGGAGGTTTATGCAGAGGCCCTGGAAAGAAAGGCCCTTCCCCCCACAGTTAGAGAGGGTATTATAGCAATGATTCCAAAGCTGGGTGCGGAACCATCAGATCCGGCCTCCTACCGCCCAATCACAATGATAAACCTAGACATGAAAATTTTGTGCAGGACGTTGGCCCAAAGGTTAGGTCCAGAGATGGGCGGACTGGTCAACCCAGGCCAATGTGGGTTCATACCTGGTAGAAACTCCACAATGAACATCAGGAGGCTCATGCATGTTATTCATGAAGTGGAGGATAGTGATCAAGATCTCGCCTTGGCATCCATAGACATAGCTAAGGCATTTGAAACAGTAAATTGGTGTTATCTCCAGGCAGTTCGGGCGAGAGTGGAATTTGGACCCCGATTCCGAACATGGGTAAAGCTACTTTATACTGAACCTTCCGCCAGGATCAGGCTGGGGAGATTAATCTCTGCACTCTTAGGGGTGCATAGAGGCACCCGACAGGGGTGCCCATTGTCGCCCCTGCTGTTTGCGCTGGCATTGGAACAGTTGGCCATCAGAGTTAGGAAGGAAATGAGTCGCTACGGGATACTAATTGGGGGAAAAGAGCATCTGATTTCTCTATACGCTGCTGACAATTTGTTTTACCTGATGGTGCCGGGAGTCTCGCAACCACACTTGTTGGAGCATTTTAAAACCTTCGGGGATATTTGCGGTTTGCATATAAACATGGCCAAGACCTTGATCTTTCCGCTTGGTGCCCTGAGCCATCAGGGCTCCTTCCAGCTTCCCCCGATGCCATTACGTTGGGAAACTGGCCAGTTCAGATACCTGGGTATCATAGTCACGCACGCCGCTCAGACACAGAAGCAATGCAATACCGACAGAGTGACAGAGGGATTGACACGGTTGGTCACCTTCTGGAACGTACTCCATTTGTCCCTTATGGGGCTAAAATGGTGTTTCTGCACCGATGCCTATATGCCCTTCAGCATTCACTGGACACGCTCCCATGGTCAGTGTTTAAAAGGCTTCACTCCCTGCTAATAAAGTTGGTGTGGGCAGACAGCAGAAACAAGGTAAGCAGAGAGGTACTGCAATTGCCACAGGAAGAGGGAGGGTTGGCGCTTCCCAATACGGAACTCTATTACATAGCATCCCAGCTCCAACATGCAGTACACTGGCTGACTGAGGAGAAAAATCGGGAGAAAGAACTCCTGACGGATGACGCAAGGGAAAAAACCTTATCCCAGCTATTACATGGGGGAGGGAGGGGTCAGGGAGAGGGCCCTTACTCGATTAAACATGCAGCGGTAATCTGGGAAAGAGCGGTGCGGGTGGTTCTGAGACACGCCCCTTTTGCTAGAGAGTTCATGTTTTGGGACCTCCCAGTATTTCTTCACCTGCCGTCGGAGGTGGATGTAACTGACTGGAAAGAGCGGGGATGCCTGACGTTAGCAGACCTTTTCCCAAATGACATGCTGATCTCCTTCTAGGCGGCGCAGGAACGTTTTGGGGTAGGACAGGGTCAATTCCTTCTCTATGCAAGTATTGTTAACATAGTCTGGGACATCTGGTCTACATGCCCGGCTGCCCCAGAATCCTCAGCCTTGTTCAGGACGCTAATGGAGTTTGGGGGAGCAAGACACTTGCTATCCCACTTCTACAATGCTATGATTATGGGCATACCCAGCCCACGAGCAAGAGCGAGGGTGGCCTGGGAGGAAGACCTGGGAGCACCAATGATGGATACAGGGTGGAAAGAAACCTGGAAACTAGTAAAAAAGTGCTCATGTAATGCGCGATTTAAACTAGCCCACTTCAATTTTCTACACCGCACGTATGTCACCCCGGTGCTGCTACACCGTATAGACCCCATGAAACCAAATACATGCCCACAATGCCAAACAGCTCCAGCAACATTTCTACACCTGGCTTGGGAATGTCCCGCAGTAAACATTTACTGGGGCCGGGTGGTTGAGATGCTACAGAAACTGGGGGGAGTGATACTAAGGCCAGAACCTATTGCTTCGCTACTGGGTATACTTAAACAACGCAAGGGATGGAAAATGCAATGGCGATTCGCACAACTGGCACTAATACTAGCGAAAAAGACAAGTAGCTATGACTTGGATGGGGACTGGGGGACCCAACCTAAAAAGATGGGGCAAAGATGTGGAAGAATGGGCTGTGACAGAAGAGGTCAGGCTACGAGGGTGTAGGGTAGATGAACATGCAGATGAAGATTTGGCGACATGGCGAGAGTCCATAGAGGAGTTTAAAGCAGCGCTGAGAGGGCAGGATCCAGGGAATTCAGGCTCTGATTAGCAGGGATGTGCCTTGTCTATGAAAAGTTTCGAGACTAGGAACGAAGCAACTTCCTATACTGACCGTATACAGCATACGACCTGTAATACTGGGGGCCTTTAGAAGAATGGAATGTATTACTAGAAACTGCACTGGAAAATGGTGGAACGGCTATAAAGTTTGTTGCATGTTTGTAAATGTTATACAACATAACACTAGTTATGTATTCAACAAATGTGAAACTGAAAAACTAAACACATTCTTTAAAAAAAAATAGGGGGCAGTGTCAAAAAGCAGTGGGTGTTGTGGCGGAACACTCACTGCAACACCCATTGCCCGCCCCCTTCATGCTAAGTGCTGCGTGAAAGGGGCATTATTTACAAGGCGGCATTAAGCCATGTAAAGTGGCTTAACGCCGGGGGGGCATGGCCAACTGCCGAGCATGGACGACGTGAGCTGAAAGAGCTCCGTCCCCTACCCTGACACTTAGCTAAATATCCTGCGCATTACTGGACCTACGGAGCTGGGTCGTCTATCCTTGTGCTGCGGAACTCCTCTGGACCCTGCGGCTGTGATTTGGGCACCCAATAAAGGACGGAGACTGCCGAATTCGAAGCTACTCCTAGATGGCCGGCGGCAGGAGGCGATGAGGGGAGGAGTCGCGTATACTGCATGGCTGCCCCGACGAAACTAGCAGCTTGTACGGTGTTTCCGACGCTTCTGCGGGATAACGGCGTGAAGACAGTGGTCGCGACTCCCATTCGGAGGCGCTGAGAGCGTCGGCCGAGGCGAGAGCTTGCTTTTCTACTTTGCTGCGCCACAACAACAATCGCCATAGGCAAGATGGCGGATGCGGCCGGCCGCGCCAGGAATCGGCGCGAGTGAGGACAGGGATTGGAGGCGCTCTGGTAAGAGGACGAGCGCGGGCAGAAACTCTTGGTGCTGGGATGTGTGGAGACTACGGGCGCTTCATCCCCCTCACCCCCCCATTGGGACGTGGCGGAGACCGGGCTGAACACGTGCTGAGTGGCGTGACATTGGAACCAGAAGGGGGGCGCCCCTGCAACTGTACTGGACATCGCTGTTCCATGACACGTGTGGAAGATAGCCCGCTGCAGGGCATTGTATTGTGACGGGATCCACACGCTGCCCCCGCCTTTGAGTTATATACTTCATCCTCCTTGTACTGGCTGAAACGCTGCTGGATGGTCGGCCTGCGAGCACTTGCCCCCCTGTCCACCATGCTTAGCGATCACCCGAGCTGGGCGCGGTGATGCTCCCCACCTGCGGCCTGCCCTGGAAGTGGGGAGACACCCACGATTGAGTTGGAAGTACGGTGTGGTTCTTACCGCTGGGGCTGCTCTGATAGCTGCTAGTGATACGGCGACTGGCATCCTGGACAGTGTCCACTGGGAGTGTGTAGCCACTGATCTGAAGAGATTGAATACTTGTGGCTTGCGGAACTTATGTCTCTTGGCGTAATCTGTGCGCACCACAGACCTGTGCTTATTTGGGTGTATGCGAGGTGTGGAGCAGTACCCTAGGGGCCCCCCCAAGAGCCCATCCTGGAGCAGAGACGGACGGGAGGATGCCGTGGCACGATGGGACGCACCAGAAACAAGCAAGCGGACGCTGCCGTGGATGGCGAAATGCAGCTCACATTCGGCAGTGACCCCTCTAATGCTTCGGGCGGCGATGTGATACCTCCTACTGGTGCAGACCCCCACGATGCTAAACTGGATTTGATCTTGAAAGAAATACGAGACTCACGGACGGCGCTGGAGACTCGCATGGGCGCGATGTCCTCTAATCTCAGCTTATTACAGGCGGACCAAAAAAAGCTGGCTGACAAGGTCAAATCAAATAAACTGGCACTGGATGATCTCATACCCCAGCAGGCTATGCACTCCACTCAACTCGAACAATTTCACCGACAATTGAAGGGCTTGCAGGACAGGGTAGACGACGCGGAAGGGAGGTCCCGCCACAATAACGTTCGCATCCTTGGTATACCGGAGCGCAGCGAGGGATCCAACCCTACACAGTTTGTGGAGGACTGGCTGAGGGACCATGTGGTGACGGAGGGCCTCACATCCCTGTACAGGGTGGAGAGGGCGCATCGGGTGCCTTCCAGACCTCCCCGGCCGGGTGCACCGCCTCGCCCGCTGATAGCACGCATTCTGCACTACAAGGACCGCGACACTGTCCTGCGGGCTGCCAGAGAGAACGCTCCCGTGCGTTTCGAGAACAGGACAATTTCTCTTTACCCGGATTTTACCCCGGCAGTCCAGAAGGCTAGAGCTACATTTCTGGGGGTCAAGAAGAACCTGCGCGAACGCAACTTGAAGTACGCACTGCTTTTCCCGGCTAGGCTGAAAGTTGTCCACGGACAGAAATCGTATTTTTTTGAAAATCCTGAGGAAGTGGCGGACTGGCTCGAAATAACATTTGCATCGGAGACTTCTCAGACTTCACTGCCGTCGGGACAGCTGCGTCGTGCCTCCCCGATACGAACGACTGGACTACCCCGATCGGGACATGGCAATACCATGGTCACTACGGACTCTGCCCAACACTGGAACAGATCACGACCAGCCAGAAAGATGCACTCCTTACAGCAGCGGCTCTGGCGGCTCATGATGCCCAAGCTGCGGCATCCTTGGAACACTTCTCAGATGCCGACACGGTGCGCTCTGAATCTGAAACTAGCATAACGCTGTTCCCCTCGATTACGGCCCAGGTTGCCAGGGACTTCTAATATTGTGATCCGGGATGTCCGGGAGTGGTAATGTATACGAAGGTTATGCAATGTATGTATTACAGTTGATGACTGCTCTGTGGGTCCAGGGTACATATGCTTTAAAGGGAAGTGTACTAATGTAACCAAGACATACTCGACTGAGCATTACGTTGTTTCTACAAACTGACGCAGTATAGGCCTCCACCCCCCAGGCGACTGCGATGAAGCATTTACTGTTTGACATCTATGTTGGATTTTTGTTTCATGTTTGGTCCTCCGATGTTTTATGGGGGAACCTAGTATTGGGGTGTTTCCATGTTGTAGCATGCTCGGCTCTTACGCAGTTTCTGTCTACAGGGTTTCGGTTTCCACAGGTCACATTGCAATTACGCTTTCTGCACCGCGATGGCATTACATAATACATACACCTATTGCACATGGAACGTGAGGAGTTTAGGCTCAATCCATAAAAGACACCGGGTCCTGGCGCAACTTACTAGAAGGAAGGTTACTATAGCCTATTTACAAGAAACACATCTTAATATTGATGAGGCAGCCAAATTGCAGAGAAAATGGAGAGGGCAACTATTCGCTACAACATACTCAGCTTTCTCCAGGGGGGCAGCGGTGTGGATGCGGAATACCGTCCCCTTTAAGCTCCTAGAGCAGAAAATAGACGCCAACGGTAGATATGTGCTGCTTCATGGCTTATTGGATGGGGCTCACGTGGTTATGGGTTGTATATATGGACCAAACATCGATCAGGATAAATATATGACTACATTAGGCGCAGCCTTGACGGAATGGGCTGCATATCCCTGGGTGATAGGGGCGACTTTAATGCTGTGTTAGATGTTGACTTAGACAGGTCTCACCCCCGTTACATGCTACTGAAAGCAAGAAACAAGCGGAGGCGCTGAGGGGGTGGACGGAGGGCTGGGAACTACATGATGCATGGCGGGCAAAACACCCCGGGCACAGGGAATACTCCTTTTATTCACCACCACACAGACTACACACTCGGATAGACAGATTCCTATGTTCCGGCGCCCTGGTGGGGTCCATTGCTTCGGTGCTCCATATGGGGAAAACCCTGTCCGACCATAACCCAGTGGAATTAACTATGCAATGGGGCAAGGTTCCAACTCCGATACCGACTTGGAAGCTACAACCTGAGATGTTGGAGGACCAGGTCTTCCGCAATGCCCTCTCAGAGGCGATCGTCCATTATTTCTCGGAAAATATGAGGTCTGCTAGTTCCCGACAGACGGAATGGGATGCCTTTAAAACGGTCATCAGGGGAGTGGCAATTAGCACCAAGACAGGAGTGAGACTCGCTCTTATAGAGCGGCTTACGGAGATAGAGGGCAGTTTGGCCGCACTGGAGGGGGAGGCTACAGGGACAAATGAACAATTGACGCAATTACGAGAGGCTAACATTCAATACGCGGAGCTACTTGAGGAGCTACGTGTTGTTGATTACCGATTATACACGCAAAAGCAATACACACAAGCTGACAGGTCAGGGCCATTGCTGGCACAGTTGGTCCGGAACGCCCCCTCGCCCACATCCATATTAGAAATTCGGAACAGTGTGGATGTGGTGGTGAACACGCAATTAGACATCAACACCGCGTTTAAAGATTACTATGAACACCTTTACGGTCCACCGCCCGGGCTTCCTGCCACTGACTTTGAATCATTCTTTGACGGTTTATGCATCCCCCAACTCCCACAACGCCAACGTGATGACTTACTACGACCAATAACAGGGGCGGAAATACGACAGGCGATTAAGGCCTTACCACGTAATAAAACTCCAGGGAATGATGGCCTGCCAGTCGAATTTTACGCGATGTATACGGACTTGCTAACTCCTCATTTGCAATGTCTTTATCACGAATCATTGGAGGGAGGCGGGCACCCCACTACTACATTGCAAGCGTTAGTGGTTTCACTATTAAAGCCCGGAAGGGATGCTTTGCTTATTTCGAGCTATAGACCCTTATCACTCCTCAACACGGACTATAAAATCCTGAGTAAGTTGCTGGCCACTCGCCTTGGTCAGTTTCTCCCCGCGCTAATACATTCCGATCAATGTGGGTTTGTGCCTGGTAGGAGCACGGCACTCAACATCAGACGGCTGCATCGGGTTATGCTGGGTACACGCGTCACGGGAACTGGGGAAGGCTGCATATCACTTGATTTGAGGCAGGCGTTTGACTCCCTACGCTGGGATTATATGTTCTATGCTCTCGCACATTTTGGTATACCTGAGGAATACATAGCATGGGTGCGCTTGCTATACACAAACCCCACGGCGCGGGCACGCACGGGTCGGCACATATCAGGGCAATATACTGTGGCACGGGGGACAAGGCAGGGCTGCCCCTTGTCACCGTTGTTGTTCATCCTGGCGTTGGAACCGCTTCTACACAGACTACGTACCTTTGCAGCCTGTCAGGGGATAACACGTGGTCGTACGTCCCACACTGTCTCAGCATATGCGGATGATCTCATTCTTTACATCAAGGACATGAACGCAGATCCTCATCCAATGCCCTTCATTTTTGAGTCATTCCAAGGTCTTTCTGGCCTGGCTATTAATGCTGCCAAGTCATACGCATATTTCTTTGATGGCTCTGGGGAGACCGGACACTTTCAGTTCGGTCCCTGGACCTTCCACATAGCACCTGATACCTTTAAATATCTCGGAATACAAATCTACCGCAATAACACGGACCTTCTGGATGGCAACCTGGGACGTGCGATTGCCGCCCTCAAACCTCAAATTCAGTTCTGGGTCTCACTGCCCCTGTCGGTGGCGGGCAGAATAGCCATCACAAAAATGGTGCTGTTGCCGCGGCTCCTTTACTTTTTCACCAACCTACCGTTGCTTGTCCCCGCGCGGATCTTCAAAGTATTGAACTCTCTAGTGACAGACCTGATATGGGGTAAAGGGCGTAGACGTATTAGCCTGGCGAAATTGCAACTTACCACGAAACAAGGAGGACTGGGAGTGCCGGATTTGCGTGCGTATTGCTATGCCAGCCAACTGCAATGGCTGGCGTACTGGCTTGCAGGACGCAATCTACACGAGTTAGATATGTCACTACGGGATAGGGACAAGGGGGTCCTCCACAGGCTTTTACTACTACAGGCCCTCCTATCGACGTCTACACCCCACTTACTGAAACTAGCTATTACTTATTGGCGGAGTGCGGTGAGGTACACTGGACGGACGGCGCCGTATGCCCCCACCATTCCGCTGCTGGGTATCCCCACACGTTCAGGACTAATCGCTAACCGTGCACTACAGGCTTGGACCGAGGCGGGCATCACCACAATAGGGGAGTTTTTTACAGAGGGTGTACTAATGTCGCATGAAGCGTTAGTACGCGTACATGGTGCCCCCGATACGTTGTTCCTATTGCACGCACATATTTCCAGATACATACGTATTACATGGTCGCCCGACGATAATGAACCACCCACGAATACACTGCTTACCATGCAATACCTAACGGGCAATGGGGCTCGACTGACAATATGGCTAACTCACGGGATTCGAGCTGAGAGGGCGATCTCATTACAGCCGCTACGCGACAGGTGGGAGGGGGACGTGGGCCGTGCATTTACAGTCAAGGAATGGGACACTATATTGGGGTTCCCCAAGAAGGTCTCTCGTTATCCTAAATTTAAATTTATTCAATTGATGTTGCTACACAGGGCGTACTTGACCCCACACAGGCTAAGCGCTATGTTTCCGGGGGTGAATGATGACTGCCCACGTTGCCATGCACCCAATGCGGGGTTGGTACACATGGTATGGGCTTGCCCTAGATTGGGACACTACTGGGCGACAGTATGCAAAATATTGTCAGCGGTGGCCCCAGTGCGCCAGAATGACACCTTGGAATACTGCATACTGGGTCTAGGACCCCGTGAAAAGAAGGGTAACCCTACCTCACGATTTGCTAACCTTGCGTTCCTTCTAGCCAAGAGAGCCATAACTACACGATGGAAGGCCACTAGAGCCCCGTCCCTACAGGAATGGCACACAGAAATGCTGAGATGGGGTAAGGCAGAGGGGACTGAACTACAAAGAGAGGAATATAGAGGCCTAAGAAAAATACCGATTTCGTTGAGCTGGTATGCAATGCTAGAGGAATATGCTGCAATAGATATTTTGTCCTACTAGGGTGTGTTGGGTCTGTTACATGGGGGCTTTATCCACGATTATGGGACACTTGGGCTCCTCACATTATCTGTGTGCTATACTGGGTAAATTAGCAGGCCTGTGCAGCTCAACCACGACAGACTTTAGAACCGAGTTACACACACCTATGGATATGGATGATATGCAAATACTACTGTTGGATATTGATGGCCGAGCATGTGGGGAGGGTGGGGAGGGAGGGGAGGTTGGGGAACAGTTTTTGTTAGGATGTTATAATTGTATTGAATAATAATAGCTTTGACAAATTATCATCTGCTTAGCTAAACTCCTGATGTAGGTGAGAATGCTGAGAATAATCTGTATTGACATGCCGTTAGAGATTTACTTTAATGATTCTGGACCACTATGTGTCGTTATACGGGGACACTCATGGATGTTCGACGCTGTAAAGGTATAATATACTACACTGGTCGTACACATGTGATACTATGCCATGTGCTTATATATCCTTCTATTACTCTACGCTGTCTGGCTCACTGTTTTGTAAAATCAATAAAAACAATTATAAAAAAAAAAAAGTGGCTTGACGCCACTTTGTAAATGCGGCGAAGAGGTTATCGCCACCAGAACGTCAAAAAATCGACATTCTGGTGGCGATAAGCCCTTGTAAATATGCGCCTTGATGTCTTGGGCGATAATGGTTGGTAAGAATCTTAGGTTGTACTCCAGAAAAACAAAGACGACAAAATATTACCTGATACACTTGTTTTCTAAATATCTTTAACAAAAATATCCTTCCATTGGGTGTGACTTCCTATTGCTAATACCAATAAGGTGGCACTTTTTATATTTGGGACACAACATTTTTGTCAGATGATATTTATTCCAAAATATCCTGATACCATATCACAGCTAGTTATGTTGAAGTGGAAGAGTAAACAGAAGATTAATGACTTTTGTGGCTGAATGAGCGATCTCATTTAGCTGTAATGGAAAATCTATATGTAAAATGTAATAATGCCCTTGGAAATAGTCATGAATTATGGGAGTATTCAGGCATTTATGCAATTGATTGTATAATATTGAGTTTAGTAATCCTTTCGGGCATTATTGATTGCTATTTCTTTTTCCTTGTCTCCTCTATTACCGTATATTGCATAGACGCTTTATTTGTGATTTTAGGTAATATGAACGTATTCTTTCCTTACTTTGTCTTTGCAAGAGTTTGTTTTTTCTTGTTACTGTAATATAGGCTTTTGCAACTTTCTTGTATTGCTCACATTATAAAGCTTAAACCTCAAAAAGTGTGGCTTACTCCAGATCTACATGTCATTTAGTTATGGTTCTGGGGTAAGCCTCAATACTCATCAAAATTATTTTTCGAAACCAGGCCTAGGATCAGGAGAAGGTAGATACAGAGTTTGGCATAAATATCAGAAATGTGGTTCCCACTTTTGTATTATAGTTAGCGCTGGGCGTAACTCACCTAATTCCATGTCGTGTAATCATGTGGAATTACCTACGAATTCTGCGAGAGTACGCTTGAAATATGCAAGAATAGTAATTGTGTGTTAAGCGCTATTTCTATCACCCTCACGTCTAAGGATGCATTTTGCTTTAAGAAGCAGCGCTAAATGCATCAGAATACGGATAAAGTGCATGAGCAAGTGCTCACGCTCACTAAATGTGCTCTTGGTGTAGGTTTTCCCCCGAAAATTACTCTTCATTACCAAACAGGAGTAATTGCGTAATTATCGGCAATTACGCGTCTTAGAATAATGCGGTATTACTGAAGTTACTCTGATTACTCTGGCGTAATCAAAATTCTGCCCAGGCCTAGTTATAGTGAGCGGTTGTATGACATTACATGTCAATATTCACCAGCATTGATGAGGGACAAAGTACATTGCTGCAATATCGTTGTAAATGAGACCAATGGATAGCCATGGAGATAAAGCATATGATTAAGACTCATCGAGTCGAAATGTGGCATGCAATCCGTTTGCCTGAATAAAGATTTTGTCACTGAGGATGGTGGTTTGGGCTTGATTGTGCTCTTTGGATAATGGAGTATGATTTTTGTTTGAAATATATGGGTATCAAACCTACCAAACAAGCCCCGGTCCAACAGGCTGGGCGTCCCGATGCATTGGAGTTCTTATGGCATACATAGTGAAACGGGATGCCTGCTGGCTAAATTGAGATGTGGGTAAGATGATTGTGGTAGGGCCGCCGCCGAGAAGCTGGCCAGCCCAGAAGATCTTAAGAAACTCTGAACTTTAGCCAGGATTTGTAGGGGCACATACTGAGTTTAAAGAAGGCAAAGGAGTTTGGAATCAATCAACATCCATGTTTTATTAAGTGGCACAGTTTTGGAATAAAACATAATGCAGTGAACTCAGCCATGCATGGAATTGATTCTTTTTAAAGGCAAGAATGAGGCCATGTAATTGTGTCCAAAATCTAATATTAAGAAAACGATTGGAGCATATGATGACTGGGGCATTGACATTGCTGTGTACAATATGGTTGCATTTTGGGTGATGAGGGCTGAAAGCCCGAAACCGGTCCTAGAATGCTTGTTTCCAGTCCAGGGAGGACCTGGCCTGGCAGTTCGGGCTGGACTGTTCCCATTGGGCGCAGGGTCAAGACTGATTTGCATATGGCTGGGTCCAAACTGGAATGGCATGGTGAGCAAAAAAACGATGGATTTAGGCCCAGCTCTCTGTACTGGGGTGAATGTATGACATTGTTCTGCATTCTGTCCATCAATTGTTCTTTTTGCATTTGTCACCCCGAGTGGGACGGGTATGCCCAGACGTGGGTCCTGTGCTCTCCATGCCACTGGAGTCAAGCTATCCTGGCTGATGAGGGCTGAAAGCCCGAATCCGGTCCTAGAAAGCTTGTTTCCAGTCCAGGGAGGACCTGGCCTGGCAGTTCGGGCTGGACTGTTCCCATTGGGCGCAGGGTCAAGACTGATTTGCATATGGCTGGGTCCAAACTGGAATGGCATGGTGTGCAAAAAAACTATGGATTTAGGCCCAGATCTCTGTACTGGGGTGAATGTATGACATTGTTCTGCATTCTGTCCATCAATTGTTCTTTTTGCATTTGTCACCCCGAGTGGGACGGGTATGCCCAGAATTGGGTCCCGTACTCTCCATGCCACTGGAGTTAAGCTATCCTGGCTGATGAGGGCTGAAAGCCCGAAACCGGTCCTAGAATGCTTGTTTCCAGTCCAGGGAGGACCTGGCCTGGCAGTTCGGGATGGACTGTTCACATTGGGTGCAGGGTCAAGACTGATTTGCATATGGCTGGGTCCAAACTGCAATGGCATGGTGAGCAAAAAAACGATGGATTTAGGCCCAGATCTCTGTACTGGGGTGAATGTATGACATTGTTCTGCATTCTGTCCATCAATTGTTCTTTTTGCATTTGTCACCCCGAGTGGGACGGGTATGCCCAGAAGTGGGTCCTGTGCTCTCCATGCCACTGGAGTCAAGCTATCCTGACTGATGAGGGCTGAAAGCCCGAAACCGGTACTAGAATGCTTGTTTCCAGTCCAGGGAGGACCTGGCCTGGCAGTTCGGGCTGGACTGTTCCCATTGGGCGCAGGGTCAAGACTGATTTGCATATGGCTAGGTCCAAACTGGAATGGCATGGTGAGCAAAAAACGATGGATTTAGGCCCAGATCTCTGTACTGGGGTGAATGTATGATATTGTTCTGCATTCTGTCCATCAATTGTTCTTTTTGCATTTGTCACCCCGAGTGGGACGGGTATGCCCAGACGTGGGTTCCGTGCTCTCCATGCCACTGGAGTCAAGCTATCCTGGCTGATGAGGGCTGAAAGCCCGAAACCGGTCCTAGAATGCTTGTTTCCAGTCTAGGGAGGACCTGTCCTGGCAGTTCGGGCTGGACTGTTCCCATTGGGCTCAGGGTCAAGACTGATTTGCATACGGCTGGGTCCAAACTGGAATGGCATGGTGAGCAAAAAAACGATGGATTTAGGCCCAGATCTCTGTACTGGGGTGAATGTATGACATTGTTCTGCATTCTGTCCATCAATTGTTCTTTTTGCATTTGTCACCCTGAGTGGGACGGGTATGCCCAGACGTGGGTCCCGTGCTCTCCATGCCACTGGAGTCAAGCTATCCTGGCTGATGAGGGCTGAAAGCCCGAAACCGGTCCTAGAAAGCTTGTTTCCAGTCCAGGGAGGACCTGGCCTGGCAGTTCGGGCTGGACTGTTCCCATTGGGCGCAGGGTCAAGACTGATTTGCATATGGCTGGGTCCAAACTGGAATGGCATGGTGTGCAAAAAAACAATGGATTTAGGCCCAGATCTCTGTACTGGGGTGAATGTATGACATTGTTCTGCATTCTGTCCATCAATTGTTCTTTTTGCATTTGTCACCCCGAGTGGGACGGGTATGCCCAGAATTGGGTCCCGTACTCTCCATGCCACTGGAGTTAAGCTATCCTGGCTGATGAGGGCTGAAAGCCCGAAACCGGTCCTAGAATGCTTGTTTCCAGTTCAGGGAGGACCTGGCCTGGCAGTTCGGGCTGGACTGTTCACATCGGGAGCAGGGTCAAGACTGATTTGCATATGGCTGGGTCCAAACTGCAATGGCATGGTGAGCAAAAAAACGATGGATTTAGGCCCAGATCTCTGTACTGGGGTGAATGTATGACATTGTTCTGAATTCTGTCCATCAATTGTTCCTTTTGCATTTGTCACCCCGAGTGGGACAGGGAATGCCCAGACGTGGGTCCTGTGCTCTCCATGCCACTGGAGTCAAGCTATCCTGACTGATGAGGGCTGAAAGCCCGAAACCGGTACTAGAATGCTTGTTTCCAGTCCAGGGAGGACCTGGCCTGGCAGTTCGGGCTGGACTGTTCCCATTGGGCGCAGGGTCAAGACTGATTTGCATATGGCTAGGTCCAAACTGGAATGGCATGGTGAGCAAAAAACGATGGATTTAGGCCCAGATCTCTGTACTGGGGTGAATGTATGACATTGTTCTGCATTCTGTCCATCAATTGTTCTTATTGCATTTGTCACCCTGAGTGGGACGGGTATGCCCAGACGTGGGTCCCGTGCTCTCCATGCCACTGGAGTCAAGCTATCCTGGCTGATGAGGGCTGAAAGCCCGAAACCGGTCCTAGAAAGCTTGTTTCCAGTCCAGGGAGGACCTGGCCTGGCAGTTCGGGCTGGACTGTTCCCATTGGGCGCAGGGTCAAGACTGATTTGCATATGGCTGGGTCCAAACTGGAATGGCATGGTGTGCAAAAAAACAATGGATTTAGGCCCAGATCTCTGTACTGGGGTGAATGTATGACTTTGTTCTGCATTCTGTCCATCAATTGTTCTTTTTGCATTTGTCACCCCGAGTGGGACGGGTATGCCCAGAATTGGGTCCCGTACTCTCCATGCCACTGGAGTTAAGCTATCCTGGCTGATGAGGGCTGAAAGCCCGAAACCGGTCCTAGAATGATAGTTTCCAGTCCAGGGAGGACCTGGCCTGGCAGTTCGGGCTGGACTGTTCCCATTGGGCGCAGGGTCAAGACTGATTTGCATATGGCTGGGTCCAAACTGGAATGGCATGGTGAGCAAAAAAACGATGGATTTAGGCCCAGCTCTCTGTACTGGGGTGAATGTATGACATTGTTCTGCATTCTGTCCATCAATTGTTCTTTTTGCATTTGTCACCCCGAGTGGGACGGGTATGCCCAGACGTGGGTCCTGTGACCTCCATGCCACTGGAGTCAAGCTATCCTGGCTGATGAGGGCTGAAAGCCCGAATCCGGTCCTAGAAAGCTTGTTTCCAGTCCAGGGAGGACCTGGCCTGGCAGTTCGGGCTGGACTGTTCCCATTGGGCGCAGGGTCAAGACTGATTTGCATATGGCTGGGTCCAAACTGCAATGGCATGGTGAGCAAAAAAACGATGGATTTAGGCCCAGATCTCTGTACTGGGGTGAATGTATGACATTGTTCTGCATTCTGTCCATCAATTGTTCTTTTTGCATTTGTCACCCCGAGTGGGACGGGTATGCCCAGAAGTGGGTCCTGTGATCTCCATGCCACTGGAGTCAAGCTATCCTGACTGATGAGGGCTGAAAGCCCGAAACCGGTACTAGAATGCTTGTTTCCAGTCCAGGGAGGACCTGGCCTGGCAGTTCAGGCTGGACTGTTCCCATTGGGCGCAGGGTCAAGACTGATTTGCATATGGCTAGGTCCAAACTGGAATGGCATAGTGAGCAAAAAAACGATGGATTTAGGCCCAGATCTCTGTACTGGGGTGAATGTATGATATTGTTCTGCATTCTGTCCATCAATTGTTCTTTTTGCATTTGTCACCCCGAGTGGGACGGGTATGCCCAGACGTGGGTTCCGTGCTCTCCATGCCACTGGAGTCAAGCTATCCTGGCTGATGAGGGCTGAAAGCCCGAAACCGGTCCTAGAATGCTTGTTTCCAGTCTAGGGAGGACCTGTCCTGGCAGTTCGGGCTGGACTGTTCCCATTGGGCTCAGGGTCAAGACTGATTTGCATACGGCTGGGTCCAAACTGGAATGGCATGGTGAGCAAAAAACGATGGATTTAGGCCCAGATCTCTGTACTGGGGTGAATGTATGACATTGTTCTGCATTCTGTCCATCAATTGTTCTTTTTGCATTTGTCACCCCGAGTGGGACGGGTATGCCCAGACGTGGGTCCTGTGCTCTCCATGCCACTGGAGTCAAGCTATCCTGGCTGATGAGGGCTGAAAGCCCGAATCCGGTCCTAGAAAGCTTGTTTCCAGTCCAGGGAGGACCTGGCCTGGCAGTTCGGGCTGGACTGTTCCCATTGGGCGCAGGGTCAAGACTGATTTGCATATGGCTGGGTCCAAACTGGAATGGCATGATGTGCAAAAAAACTATGGATTTAGGCCCAGATCTCTGTACTGGGGTGAATGTATGACATTGTTCTGCATTCTGTCCATCAATTGTTCTTTTTGCATTTGTCACCCCGAGTGGGACGGGTATGCCCAGAATTGGGTCCCGTACTCTCCATGCCACTGGAGTTAAGCTATCCTGGCTGATGAGGGCTGAAAGCCCGAAACCGGTCCTAGAATGCTTGTTTCCAGTCCAGGGAGGACCTGGCCTGGCAGTTCGGGATGGACTGTTCACATTGGGTGCAGGGTCAAGACTGATTTGCATATGGCTGGGTCCAAACTGCAATGGCATGGTGAGCAAAAAAACGATGGATTTAGGCCCAGATCTCTGTACTGGGGTGAATGTATGACATTGTTCTGCATTCTGTCCATCAATTGTTCTTTTTGCATTTGTCACCCCGAGTGGGACGGGTATGCCCAGAAGTGGGTCCTGTGCTCTCCATGCCACTGGAGTCAAGCTATCCTGACTGATGAGGGCTGAAAGCCCGAAACCGGTACTAGAATGCTTGTTTCCAGTCCAGGGAGGACCTGGCCTGGCAGTTCGGGCTGGACTGTTCCCATTGGGCGCAGGGTCAAGACTGATTTGCATATGGCTAGGTCCAAACTGGAATGGCATGGTGAGCAAAAAAACGATGGATTTAGGCCCAGATCTCTGTACTGGGGTGAATGTATGATATTGTTCTGCATTCTGTCCATCAATTGTTCTTTTTGCATTTGTCACCCCGAGTGGGACGGGTATGCCCAGACGTGGGTTCCGTGCTCTCCATGCCACTGGAGTCAAGCTATCCTGGCTGATGAGGGCTGAAAGCCCGAAACCGGTCCTAGAATGCTTGTTTCCAGTCTATGGAGGACCTGTCCTGGAAGTTCGGGCTGGACTGTTTCCATTGGGCTCAGGGTCAAGACTGATTTGCATACGGCTGGGTCCAAACTGGAATGGCATGGTGAGCAAAAAAACGATGGATTTAGGCCCAGATCTCTGTACTGGGGTGAATGTATGACATTGTTCTGCATTCTGTCCATCAATTGTTCTTTTTGCATTTGTCACCCTGAGTGGGACGGGTATGCCCAGACGTGGGTACCGTGCTCTCCATGCCACTGGAGTCAAGCTATCCTGGCTGATGAGGGCTGAAAGCCCGAAACCGGTCCTAGAAAGCTTGTTTCCAGTCCAGGGAGGACCTGGCCTGGCAGTTCGGGCTGGACTATTCCCATTGGGCGCAGGGTCAAGACTGATTTGCATATGGCTGGGTCCAAACTGGAATGGCATGGTGTGCAAAAAAACAATGGATTTAGGCCCAGATCTCTGTACTGGGGTGAATGTATGACATTGTTCTGCATTCTGTCCATCAATTGTTCTTTTTGCATTTGTCACCCCGAGTGGGACGGGTATGCCCAGAATTGGGTCCCGTACTCTCCATGCCACTGGAGTTAAGCTATCCTGGCTGATGAGGGCTGAATGCCCGAAACCGGTCCTACAATGCTTGTTTCCAGTTCAGGGAGGACCTGGCCTGGCAGTTCGGGCTGGACTGTTCACATTGGGAGCAGGGTCAAGACTGATTTGCATATGGCTGGGTCCAAACTGCAATGGCATGGTGAGCAAAAAACGATGGATTTAGGCCCAGATCTCTGTACTGGGGTGAATGTATGACATTGTTCTGAATTCTGTCCATCAATTGTTCCTTTTGCATTTGTCACCCCGAGTGGGACAGGGAATGCCCAGACGTGGGTCCTGTGCTCTCCATGCCACTGGAGTCAAGCTATCCTGACTGATGAGGGCTGAAAGCCTGAAACCGGTACTAGAATTCTTGTTTCCAGTCCAGGGAGGACCTGGCCCGGCAGTTCGGGCTGGACTGTTCCCAATGGGCGCAGGGTCAAGACTGATTTGCATATAGCTGGGTCCAAACTGGAATGGCATGGTGAGCAAAAAAACGATGGATTTAGGCCCAGATCTCTGTACTGGGGTGAATGTATGATATTGTTCTGCATTCTGTCCATCAATTGTTCTTTTTGCATTTGTCACCCCGAGTGGGACGGGTATGCCCAGACGTTGGTTCCGTGCTCTCCATGCCACTGGAGTCAAGCTACCCTGGCTGATGAGGGCTGAAAGCCCGAAACCGGTCCTAGAATGCTTGTTTCCAGTCCAGGGAGGACCTGTCCTGGCAGTTCGGGCTGGACTGTTCCCATTGGACTCAGGGTCAAGACTGATTTGCATACGGCTGGGTCCAAACTGGAATGGCATGGTGAGCAAAAAAACGATGGATTTAGGCCCAGATCTCTGCACTGGGGTGAATGTATGACATTGTTCTGCATTCTGTCCATCAATTGTTCTTTTTGCATTTGTCACCCCGAGTGGGACGGGTATGCCCAGACGTGGGTCCCGTGCTCTCCATGCCACTGGAGTCAAGCTATCCTCGCTGATGAGTGCTGAAAGCCTGAAAACCATCCTAGAATGATAGTTTCCAGTCCAGGGAGGACCTGGCCTGGCAGTTCGGGCTGGACTGTTCCCATTGGGCGCAGGGTCAAGACTGATTTGCATATGGCTGGGTCCAAACTGGAATGGCATGGTGAGCTAAAAACGATGGATTTAGGCCCAGATCTCTGTACTGGGGTGAATGTATGACATTGTTCTGCATTCTGTCCATCAATTGTTCTTTTTGCATTTGTCACCCCGAGTGGGATGGGTATACCCAGACGTGGGTCCTGTGCTCTCCATGCCACTGGAGTCAAGCTATCCTGGCTGATGAGGGCTGAAAGCCCAAAACCGGTCCTAGAATGCTTGTTTCCAGTCCAGGGAGGACCTGGCCTGGCAGTTCGGGCTGGACGGTTCCCATTGGGCGCAGGGTCAAGACTGATTTGCATATGGCTGGGTCCAAACTGGAATGGCATGGTGAGCAAAAAACGATGGATTTAGGCCCAGATCTCTGTACTGGGGTGAATGTATGACATTGTTCTGCATTCTGTCCATCAATTGTTCTTTTTGCATTTGTCACCCTGAGTGGGACGGGTATGCCCAGACGTGGGTCCCGTGCTCTCCATGCCACTGGAGTCAAGCTATCCTGGCTGATGAGGGCTGAAAGCCCGAAACCGGTCCTAGGATGCTTGTTTCCAGTCCAGGGAGGACCTGGCCTGGCAGTTCGGGCTGGACTGTTCCCATTGGGCGCAGGGTCAAGACTGATTTGCATATGGCTGGGTCCAAACTGGAATGGCGTGCAAAAAAACAATGGATTTAGGCCCAGATCTCTGTACTGGGGTGAATGTATGACATTGTTCTGCATTCTGTCCATCAATTGTTCTTTTTGCATTTGTCACCCCGAGTGGGACGGGTATGCCCAGACGTGGGTCCCGTACTCTCCATGCCACTGGAGTTAAGCTATCCTGGCTGATGAGGGCTGAAAGCCCGAAACCGGTCCTAGAATGCTTGTTTCCAGTTCAGGGAGGACCTGGCCTGGCAGTTCGGGCTGGACTGTTCACATTGGGCGCAGGGTCAAGACTGATTTGCATATGGCTGGGTCCAAACTGCAATGGCATGGTGAGCAAAAAAACGATGGATTTAGGCCCAGATCTCTGTACTGGGGTGAATGTATGACATTGTTCTGAATTCTGTCCATCAATTGTTCCTTTTGCATTTGTCACCCCGAGTGGGACAGGGAATGCCCAGACGTGGGTCCTGTGCTCTCCATGCCACTGGAGTCAAGCTATCCTGACTGATGAGGGCTGAAAGCCCGAAACCGGTACTAGGATGCTTGTTTCCAGTCCAGGGAGGACCTGGCCTGGCAGTTCGGGCTGGACTGTTCCCATTGGGCGCAGGGTCAAGACTGATTTGCATATGGCTGGGTCCAAACTGGAATGGCATGGTGAGCAAAAAACGATGGATTTAGGCCCAGATCTCTGTACTGGGGTGAATGTATGATATTGTTCTGCATTCTGTCCATCAATTGTTCTTTTTGCATTTGTCACCCCGAGTGGGACGGGTATACCCAGACGTGAGTTCCGTGCTCTCCATGCCACTGGAGTCAAGCTATCCTGGCTGATGAGGGCTGAAAGCCCGAAACCGGTCCTAGAATGCTTGTTTCCAGTCTAGGGAGGACCTGTCCTGGCAGTTCGGGCTGGACTGTTCCCATTGGGCTCAGGGTCAAGACTGATTTGCATACGGCTGGGTCCAAACTGGAATGGGATGGTGAGCAAAAAAACGATGGATTTAGGCCCAGATCTCTGTACTGGGGTGAATGTATGACATTGTTCTGCATTCTGTCCATCAATTGTTCTTTTTGCATTTGTCACCCTGAGTGGGACGGGTATGCCCAGACGTGGGTCCCGTGCTCTCCATGCCACTGGAGTCAAGCTATCCTGGCTGATGAGGGCTGAAAGCCCGAAACCGGTCCTAGAATGCTTGTTTCCAGTCCAGGGAGGACCTGGCCTGGCAGTTCGGGCTGGACTGTTCCCATTGGGCGCAGGGTCAAGACTGATTTGCATATGGCTGGGTCCAAACTGGAATGGCATGGTGTGCAAAAAACAATGGATTTAGGCCCAGATCTCTGTACTGGGGTGAATGTATGACATTGTTCTGCATTCTGTCCATCAATTGTTCTTTTTGCATTTGTCACCCCGAGTGGGACGGGTATGCCCAGACGTGGGTCCCGTGCTCTCCATGCCACTGGAGTTAAGCTATCCTGGCTGATGAGGGCTGAAAGCCCGAAACCGGTCCTAGAATGCTTGTTTCCAGTCCAGGGAGGACCTGGCCTGGCAGTTCGGGCTGGACTGCTCCCAATGGGCGCAGGGTCAAGACTGATTTGCATATGGCTGGGTCCAAACTGGAAGGGCATGGTGAGCAAAAAAACGATGGATTTAGGCCCAGCTCTCTGTACTGGGGTGAATGTATGACATTGTTCTGCATTCTGTCCATCAATTGTTCTTTTTGCATTTGTCACCCCGAGTGGGACGGGTATGCCCAGACGTGGGTCCCGTGCTCTCCATGCCACTGGAGTTAAGCTATCCTGGCTGATGAGGGCTGAAAGCCCGAAACCGGTCCTAGGATGCTTGTTTCCAGTCCAGGGAGGACCTGGCCTGTCAGTTCGGGCTGGACTGTTCCCATTGGGTGCAGGGTCAAGACTGATTTGCATATGGCTGGGTCCAAACTGCAATGGCATGGTGAGCAAAAAAACGATGGATTTAGGCCCAGATCTCTGTACTGGGGTGAATGTATGACATTGTTCTGCATTCTGTCCATCAATTGTTCTTTTTGCATTTGTCACCCCGAGTGGGACGGGTATGCCCAGACGTGGGTCCTGTGCTCTCAATGCCACTGGAGTCAAGCTATCCTGGCTGATGAGGGCTGAAAGCCCGAAACCGGTACTAGAATGCTTGTTTCCAGTCCAGGGAGGACCTGTTCTGGCAGTTCGGGCTGGACTGTTCCCATTGGGCGCAGGGTCAAGACTGATTTGCATATGGCTAGGTCCAAACTGGAATGGCATGGTGAGCAAAAAAACGATGGATTTAGGCCCAGATCTCTGTACTGGGGTGAATGTATGATATTGTTCTGCATTCTGTCCATCAATTGTTCTTTTTGCATTTGTCACCCCGAGTGGGACGGGTATGCCCAGACGTGGGTCCCGTGCTCTCCATGCCACTGGAGTCAAGCTATCCTGGCTGATGAGGGCTGAAAGCCCGAAACCGGTCCTAGGATGCTTGTTTCCAGTCTAGGGAGGACCTGTCCTGGCAGTTCGGGCTGGACTGTTCCCATTGGGCTCAGGGTCAAGACTGATTTGCATACGGCTGGGTCCAAACTGGAATGGCATGGTGAGCAAAAAAACGATGGATTTAGGCCCAGATCTCTGTACTGGGGTGAATGTATGACATTGTTCTGCATTCTGTCCATCAATTGTTCTTTTTGCATTTGTCACCCTGAGTGGGACGGGTATGCCCAGACGTGGGTCCCGTGCTCTCCATGCCACTGGAGTCAAGCTATCCTGGCTGATGAGGGCTGAAAGCCCGAAACCGGTCCTAGGATGCTTGTTTCCAGTCCAGGGAGGACCTGGCCTGGCAGTTCGGGCTGGACTGTTCCCATTGGGCGCAGGGTCAAGACTGATTTGCATATGGCTGGGTCCAAACTGGAATGGCATGGTGAGCAAAAAAACAATGGATTTAGGCCCAGATCTCTGTACTGGGGTGAATGTATGACATTGTTCTGCATTCTGTCCATCAATTGTTCTTTTTGCATTTGTCACCCCGAGTGGGACGGGTATGCCCAGAATGTGGGTCCCGTGCTCTCCATGCCACTGGAGTCAAGCTATCCTGGCTGATGAGGGCTGAAAGCCCGAAACCGGTCCTAGAATGCTTGTTTCCAGTTCAGGGAGGACCTGGCCTGGCAGTTCGGGCTGGACTGTTCCCATCGGGCGCAGGGTCAAGACTGATTTGCATATGGCTGGGTCCAAACTGCAATGGCATGGTGAGCAAAAAAACGATGGATTTAGGCCCAGATCTCTGTACTGTGGTGAATGTATGACATTGTTCTGCATTCTGTCCATCAATTGTTGCTTTTGCATTTGTCACCCCGAGTGGGACAGGGTATGCCCAGACGTGGGTCCTGTGCTCTCCATGCCACTGGAGTCAAGCTATCCTGGCTGATGAGGGCTGAAAGCCCGAAACCGGTCCTAGAATGCTTGTTTCCAGTCCAGGGAGGACCTGGCCTGGCAGTTCGGGCTGGACTGTTCCCATTGGGCGCAGGGTCAAGACTGATTTGCATATGGCTGGGTCCAAACTGGAATGGCATGGTGAGCAAAAAAACGATGGATTTAGGCCCAGATCTCTGTACTGGGGTGAATGTATGACATTGTTCTGCATTCTGTCCATCAATTGTTCTTTTTGCATTTGTCACCCTGAGTGGGACGGGTATGCCCAGACGTGGGTCCCGTGCTCTCCATGCCACTGGAGTCAAGCTATCCTGGCTGATGAGGGCTGAAAGCCCGAAACCGGTCCTAGGATGCTTGTTTCCAGTCCAGGGAGGACCTGGCCTGGCAGTTCGGGCTGGACTGTTCCCATTGGGCGCAGGGTCAAGACTGATTTGCATATGGCTGGGTCCAAACTGGAATGGCATGGTGTGCAAAAAAACAATGGATTTAGGCCCAGATCTCTGTACTGGGGTGAATGTATGACATTGTTCTGCATTCTGTCCATCAATTGTTCTTTTTGCATTTGTCACCCCGAGTGGGACGGGTATGCCCAGACGTGGGTCCCGTGCTCTCCATGCCACTGGAGTCAAGCTATCCTGGCTGATGAGGGCTGAAAGCCCGAAACCGGTCCTAGAATGATTGTTTCCAGTCCAGGGAGGACCTGGCCTGGCAGTTCGGGCTGGACTGTTCCCATTGGGCGCAGGGTCAAGACTGATTTGCATATGGCTGGGTCCAAACTGGAATGGCATGGTGAGCAAAAAACGATGGATTTAGGCCCAGATCTCTGTACTGGGGTGAATGTATGACATTGTTCTGCATTCTGTCCATCAATTGTTCTTTTTGCATTTGTCACCCCGATTGGGACGGGTATGCCCAGACTTGGGTCCCGTGCTCTCCATGACACTGGAGTCAAGCTATCCTGGCTGATGATTGCTGAAAGCCCGAATCCGGTCCTAGGATGCTTGTTTCCAGTCCAGGGAGGACCTGGCCTGGCAGTTCGGGCTGGACTGTTCCCATTGGGCGCAGGGTCAAGACTGATTTGCATATGGCTGGGTCCAAACTGCAATGGCATGGTGAGCAAAAAAACGATGGATTTAGGCCCAGATCTCTGTACTGGGGTGAATGTATGACATTGTTCTGCATTCTGTCCATCAATTGTTGTTTTTGCATTTGTCACCCCGAGTGGGACGGGTATGCCCAGAAGTGGGTCCTGTGCTCTCCATGCCACTGGAGTCAAGCTATCCTGGCTGATGAGGGCTGAAAGCCCGAAACCGGTCCTAGGATGCTTGTTTCCAGTCCAGGGAGGACCTGGCCTGGCAGTTCAGGCTGGACTGTTCCCATTGGGCGCAGGGTCAAGACTGATTTGCATATGGCTGGGTCCAAACTGGAATGGCATGGTGAGCAAAAAACGATGGATTTAGGCCCAGATCTCTGTACTGGGGTGAATGTATGATATTGTTCTGCATTCTGTCCATCAATTGTTGTTTTTGCATTTGTCACCCCGAGTGGGACGGGTATGCCCAGACGTGGGTCCCGTGCTCTCCATGCCACTGGAGTCAAGCTATCCTGGCTGATGAGGGCTGAAAGCCCGAAACCGGTCCTAGAATGCTTGTTTCCAGTCTAGGGAGGACCTGTCCTGGCAGTTCGGGCTGGACTGTTCCCATTGGGCTCAGGGTCAAGACTGATTTGCATATGGCTGGGTCCAAACTGGAATGGCATGGTGAGCAAAAAAACGATGGATTTAGGCCCAGATCTCTGTACTGGGGTGAATGTATGACATTGTTCTGCATTCTGTCCATCAATTGTTCTTTTTGCATTTGTCACCCCGAGTGGGACGGGTATGCCCAGACGTGGGTCCTGTGCTCTCCATGCCACTGGAGTCAAGCTATCCTGGCTGATGAGGGCTGAAAGCCCGAATCCGGTCCTAGGATGCTTGTTTCCAGTCCAGGGAGGACCTGGCCTGGCAGTTCGGGCTGGACTGTTCCCATTGGGCGCAGGGTCAAGACTGATTTGCATATGGCTGGGTCCAAACTGGAATGGCATGATGTGCAAAAAAACGATGGATTTAGGCCCAGATCTCTGTACTGGGGTGAATGTATGACATTGTTCTGCATTCTGTCCATCAATTGTTCTTTTTGCATTTGTCACCCCGAGTGGGACGGGTATGCCCAGACGTGGGTCCCGTGCTCTCCATGCCACTGGAGTCAAGCTATCCTGGCTGATGAGGGCTGAAAGCCCGAAACCGGTCCTAGAATGCTTGTTTCCAGTCCAGGGAGGACCTGGCCTGGCAGTTCGGGCTGGACTGTTCACATTGGGTGCAGGGTCAAGACTGATTTGCATATGGCTGGGTCCAAACTGCAATGGCATGGTGAGCAAAAAAACGATGGATTTAGGCCCAGATCTCTGTACTGGGGTGAATGTATAACATTGTTTTGCATTCTGTCCATCAATTGTTGTTTTTGCATTTGTCACCCCGAGTGGGACGGGTATGCCCAGAAGTGGGTCCAGTGCTCTCCATGCCACTGGAGTCAAGCTATCCTGGCTGATGAGGGCTGAAAGCCCGAAACCGGTCCTAGGATGCTTGTTTCCAGTCCAGGGAGGACCTGGCCTGGCAGTTCGGGCTGGACTGTTCCCATTGGGTGCAGGGTCAAGACTGATTTGCATATGGCTGGGTCCAAACTGGAATGGCATGGTGAGCAAAAAACGATGGATTTAGGCCCAGATCTCTGTACTGGGGTGAATGTATGACATTGTTCTGCATTCTGTCCATCAATTGTTGTTTTTGCATTTGTCACCCCGAGTGGGACGGGTATGCCCAGACGTGGGTCCCGTGCTCTCCATGCCACTGGAGTCAAGCTATCCTGGCTGATGAGGGCTGAAAGCCCGAAACCGGTCCTAGAATGCTTGTTTCCAGTCTAGGGAGGACCTGTCCTGGCAGTTCGGGCTGGACTGTTTCCATTGGGCGCAGGGTCAAGACTGATTTGCATATGGCTGGGTCCAAACTGGAATGGCATGGTGAGCAAAAAAACGATGGATTTAGGCCCAGATCTCTGTACTGGGGTGAATGTATGACATTGTTCTGCATTCTGTCCATCAATTGTTGTTTTTGCATTTGTCACCCCGAGTGGGACGGGTATGCCCAGACGTGGGTCCCGTGCTCTCCATGCCACTGGAGTCAAGCTATCCTGGCTGATGAGGGCTGAAAGCCCGAAACCGGTCCTAGGATGCTTGTTTCCAGTCCAGGGAGGACCTGTCCTGGCAGTTCGGGCTGGACTGTTCCCATTGGGCGCAGGGTCAAGACTGATTTGCATATGGTTGGGTCAAAACTGGAATGGCATGGTGTGCAAAAAAACGATGGATTTAGGCCCAGATCTCTGTACTGGGGTGAATGTATGACATTGTTCTGCATTCTGTCCATCAATTGTTGTTTTTGCATTTGTCACCCCGAGTGGGACGGGTATGCCCAGACGTGGGTCCCGTGCTCTCCATGCCACTGGAGTCAAGCTATCCTGGCTGATGAGGGCTGAAAGCCCGAAACCGGTCCTAGGATGCTTGTTTCCAGTCCAGGGAGGACCTGGCCTGGCAGTTCGGGCTGGACTGTTCCCATTGGGCGCAGGGTCAAGACTGATTTGCATATGGCTGGGTCCAAACTGCAATGGCATGGTGAGCAAAAAAACGATGGATTTAGGCCCAGATCTCTGTACTGGGGTGAATGTATGACATTGTTCTGCATTCTGTCCATCAATTGTTGTTTTTGCATTTGTCACCCCGAGTGGGACAGGTATGCCCAGATGTGGGTCCCGTGCTCTCCATGCCACTGGAGTCAAGCTATCCTGGCTGATGAGGGCTGAAAGCCCGAAACCGGTCCTAGGATGCTTGTTTCCAGTCCAGGGAGGACCTGGCCTGGCAGTTCGGGCTGGACTGTTCCCATTGGGCGCAGGGTCAAGACTGATTTGCATATGGCTGGGTCCAAACTGGAATGGCATGGTGAGCAAAAAAACGATGGATTTAGGCCCAGATCTCTGTACTGGGGTGAATGTATGACATTGTTCTGCATTCTGTCCATCAATTGTTCTTTTTGCATTTGTCACCCCGAGTGGGACGGGTATGCCCAGACGTGGGTCCCGTGCTCTCCATGCCACTGGAGTCAAGCTATCCTGGCTGATGAGGGCTGAAAGCCCGAAACCGGTCCTAGAATGCTTGTTTCCAGTCCAGGGAGGACCTGTCCTGGCAGTTCGGGCTGGACTGTTCCCATTGGGCGCAGGGTCAAGACTGATTTGCATATGGCTGGGTCCAAACTGGAATGGCATGGTGAGCAAAAAACGATGGATTTAGGCCCAGATCTCTGTACTGGGGTGAATGTATGACATTGTTCTGCATTCTGTCCATCAATTGTTGTTTTTGCATTTGTCACCCCGAGTGGGACGGGTATGCCCAGACGTGGGTCCCGTGCTCTCCATGCCACTGGAGTCAAGCTATCCTGGCTGATGAGGGCTGAAAGCCTGAAAACCGATCCTAGAATGATTGTTTCCAGTCCAGGGAGGACCTGGCCTGGCAGTTCGGGCTGGACTGTTCCCATTGGGCGCAGGGTCAAGACTGATTTGCATATGGCTGGGTCCAAACTGGAATGGCATGGTGAGCTAAAAAACGATGGATTTAGGCCCAGATCTCTGTACTGGGGTGAATGTATGACATTGTTCTGCATTCTGTCCATCAATTGTTGTTTTTGCATTTGTCACCCCGAGTGGGACGGGTATGCCCAGACGTGGGTCCCGAGCTCTCCATGCCACTGGAGTCAAGCTATCCTGGCTGATGAGGGCTGAAAGCCCGAAACCGGTCCTAGAATGCTTGTTTCCAGTCCAGGGAGGACCTGGCCTGGCAGTTCGGGCTGGACTGTTCCCATTGGGCGCAGGGTCAAGACTGATTTGCATATGGCTGGGTCCAAACTGGAATGGCATGGTGAGCAAAAAAACGATGGATTTAGGCCCAGATCTCTGTACTGGGGTGAATGTATGACATTGTTCTGCATTCTGTCCATCAATTGTTGTTTTTGCATTTGTCACCCCGAGTGGGACGGGTATGCCCAGACGTGGGTCCCGTGCTCTCCATGCCACTGGAGTCAAGCTATCCTGGCTGATGAGGGCTGAAAGCCCGAAACCGGTCCTAGAATGCTTGTTTCCAGTCTAGGGAGGACCTGGCCTGGCAGTTCGGGCTGGACTGTTCCCATTGGGCGCAGGGTCAAGACTGATTTGCATATGGCTGGGTCCAAACTGGAATGGCATGGTGAGCAAAAAAACAATGGATTTAGGCCCAGATCTCTGTACTGGGGTGAATGTATGACATTGTTCTGCATTCTGTCCATCAATTGTTGTTTTTGCATTTGTCACCCCGAGTGGGACGGGTATGCCCAGACGTGGGTCCCGTGCTCTCCATGCCACTGGAGTCAAGCTATCCTGGCTGATGAGGGCTGAAAGCCCGAAACCGGTCCTAGGATGCTTGTTTCCAGTCTAGGGAGGACCTGTCCTGGCAGTTCGGGCTGGACTGTTCCCATTGGGCGCAGGGTCAAGACTGATTTGCATACGGCTGGGTCCAAACTGGAATGGCATGGTGAGCAAAAAACGATGGATTTAGGCCCAGATCTCTGTACTGGGGTGAATGTACGACATTGTTCTGCATTCTGTCCATCAATTGTTGTTTTTGCATTTGTCACCCTGAGTGGGACGGGTATGCCCAGACGTGGGTCCCGTGCTCTCCATGCCACTGGAGTCAAGCTATCCTGGCTGATGAGGGCTGAAAGCCCGAAACCGGTCCTAGGATGCTTGTTTCCAGTCCAGGGAGGACCTGGCCTGGCAGTTCGGGCTGGACTGTTCCCATTGGGCGCAGGGTCAAGACTGATTTACATATGGCTGGGTCCAAACTGGAATGGCATGGTGAGCAAAAAAACGATGGATTTAGGCCCAGATCTCTGTACTGGGGTGAATGTATGACATTGTTCTGCATTCTGTCCATCAATTGTTCTTTTTGCATTTGTCACCCCGAGTGGGACGGGTATGCCCAGACGTGGGTCCCGTGCTCTCCATGCCACTGGAGTCAAGCTATCCTGGCTGATGAGGGCTGAATGCCCGAAACCGGTCCTAGAATGCTTGTTTCCAGTTCAGGGAGGACCTGGCCTGGCAGTTCGGGCTGGACTGTTCCCATTGGGCGCAGTGTCAAGACTGATTTGCATATGGCTGGGTCCAAACTGCCATGGCATGGTGAGCAAAAAAACGATGGATTTAGGCCCAGATCTCTGTACTGGGGTGAATGTATGACATTGTTCTGCATTCTGTCCATCAATTGTTGCTTTTGCATTTGTCACCCCGAGTGGGACGGGTATGCCCAGACGTGGGTCCCGTGCTCTCCATGCCACTGGAGTCAAGCTATCCTGGCTGATGAGGGCTGAAAGCCCGAAACCGGTCCTAGAATGCTTGTTTCCAGTCCAGGGAGGACCTGGCCTGGCAGTTCGGGCTGGACTGTTCCCATTGGGCGCAGGGTCAAGACTGATTTGCATATGGCTGGGTCCAAACTGGAATGGCATGGTGAGCAAAAAAACGATGGATTTAGGCCCAGATCTCTGTACTGGGGTGAATGTATGACATTGTTCTGCATTCTGTCCATCAATTGTTGTTTTTGCATTTGTCACCCCGAGTGGGACGGGTATGCCCAGACGTTGGTTCCGTGCTCTCCATGCCACTGGAGTCAAGCTATCCTGGCTGATGAGGGCTGAAAGCCCGAAACCGGTCCTAGAATGCTTGTTTCCAGTCCAGGGAGGACCTGTCCTGGCAGTTCGGGCTGGACTGTTCCCATTGGACGCAGGGTCAAGACTGATTTGCATACGGCTGGGTCCAAACTGGAATGGCATGGTGAGCAAAAAAACGATGGATTTAGGCCCAGATCTCTGTACTGGGGTGAATGTATGACATTGTTCTGCATTCTGTCCATCAATTGTTGTTTTTGCATTTGTCACCCCGAGTGGGACGGGTATGCCCAGACGTGGGTCCCGTGCTCTCCATGCCACTGGAGTCAAGCTATCCTCGCTGATGAGGGCTGAAAGCCCGAAAACCAGTCCTAGGATGATTGTTTCCAGTCCAGGGAGGACCTGGCCTGGCAGTTCGGGCTGGACTGTTCCCATTGGGCGCAGGGTCAAGACTGATTTGCATATGGCTGGGTCCAAACTGGAATGGCATGGTGAGCTAAAAAACGATGGATTTAGGCCCAGATCTCTGTACTGGGGTGAATGTATGACATTGTTCTGCATTCTGTCCATCAATTGTTGTTTTTGCATTTGTCACCCCGAGTGGGACGGGTATGCCCAGACGTGGGTCCCGTGCTCTCCATGCCACTGGAGTCAAGCTATCCTGGCTGATGAGGGCTGAAAGCCCGAAACCGGTCCTAGAATGCTTGTTTCCAGTCCAGGGAGGACCTGGCCTGGCAGTTCGGGCTGGACTGTTCCCATTGGGCGCAGGGTCAAGACTGATTTGCATATGGCTGGGTCCAAACTGGAATGGCATGGTGAGCAAAAAACGATGGATTTAGGCCCAGATCTCTGTACTGGGGTGAATGTACGACATTGTTCTGCATTCTGTCCATCAATTGTTGTTTTTGCATTTGTCACCCCGAGTGGGACGGGTATGCCCAGACGTGGGTCCCGTGCTCTCCATGCCACTGGAGTCAAGCTGTCCTGGCTGATGAGGGCTGAAAGCCCGAAACCGGTCCTAGGATGCTTGTTTCCAGTCCAGGGAGGACCTGGCCTGGCAGTTCGGGCTGGACTGTTCCCATTGGGCGCAGGGTCAAGACTGATTTGCATATGGCTGGGTCCAAACTGGAATGGCATGGTGAGCAAAAAACGATGGATTTAGGCCCAGATCTCTGTACTGGGGTGAATGTATGACATTGTTCTGCATTCTGTCCATCAATTGTTGTTTTTGCATTTGTCACCCCGAGTGGGACGGGTATGCCCAGACGTGGGTCCCGTGCTCTCCATGCCACTGGAGTTAAGCTATCCTGGCTGATGAGGGCTGAAAGCCCGAAACCGGTCCTAGAATGCTTGTTTCCAGTCCAGGGAGGACCTGTCCTGGCAGTTCGGGCTGGACTGTTCCCATTGGGCGCAGGGTCAAGACTGATTTGCATATGGCTGGGTCCAAACTGGAATGGCATGGTGAGCAAAAAAACGATGGATTTAGGCCCAGATCTCTGTACTGGGGTGAATGTACGACATTGTTCTGCATTCTGTCCATCAATTGTTGTTTTTGCATTTGTCACCCCGAGTGGGACGGGTATGCCCAGACGTGGGTCCCGTGCTCTCCATGCCACTGGAGTCAAGCTATCCTGGCTGATGAGGGCTGAAAGCCCGAAACCAGTCCTAGAATGCTTGTTTCCAGTCCAGGGAGGACCTGTCCTGGCAGTTCGGGCTGGACTGTTCCCATTGGGCTCAGGGTCAAGACTGATTTGCATATGGCTGGGTCCAAACTGGAATGGCATGGTGAGCAAAAAACGATGGATTTAGGCCCAGATCTCTGTACTGGGGTGAATGTATGACATTGTTCTGCATTCTGTCCATCAATTGTTGTTTTTGCATTTGTCACCCCGAGTGGGACGGGTATGCCCAGACGTGGGTCCCGTGCTCTCCATGCCACTGGAGTCAAGCTATCCTGGCTGATGAGTGCTGAAAGCCTGAAAACCAGTCCTAGAATGATTGTTTCCAGTCCAGGGAGGACCTGGCCTGGCAGTTCGGGCTGGACTGTTCCCATTGGGCGCAGGGTCAAGACTGATTTGCATATGGCTGGGTCCAAACTGGAATGGCATGGTGAGCTAAAAACGATGGATTTAGGCCCAGATCTCTGTACTGGGGTGAATGTACGACATTGTTCTGCATTCTGTCCATCAATTGTTGTTTTTGCATTTGTCACCCCGAGTGGGACGGGTATGCCCAGACGTGGGTCCCGTGCTCTCCATGCCACTGGAGTCAAGCTATCCTGGCTGATGAGGGCTGAAAGCCCGAAACCGGTCCTAGAATGCTTGTTTCCAGTCCAGGGAGGACCTGGCCTGGCAGTTCGGGCTGGACTGTTCCCATTGGGCGCAGGGTCAAGACTGATTTGCATATGGCTGGGTCCAAACTGGAATGGCATGGTGAGCAAAAAAACGATGGATTTAGGCCCAGATCTCTGTACTGGGGTGAATGTATGACATTGTTCTGCATTCTGTCCATCAATTGTTGTTTTTGCATTTGTCACCCCGAGTGGGACGGGTATGCCCAGACGTGGGTCCCGTGCTCTCCATGCCACTGGAGTCAAGCTATCCTGGCTGATGAGGGCTGAAAGCCCGAAACCGGTCCTAGAATGCTTGTTTCCAGTCCAGGGAGGACCTGGCCTGGCAGTTCGGGCTGGACTGTTCCCATTGGGCGCAGGGTCAAGACTGATTTGCATATGGCTGGGTCCAAACTGGAATGGCATGGTGAGCAAAAAAACAATGGATTTAGGCCCAGATCTCTGTACTGGGGTGAATGTATGACATTGTTCTGCATTCTGTCCATCAATTGTTGTTTTTGCATTTGTCACCCCGAGTGGGACGGGTATGCCCAGACGTGGGTCCCGTGCTCTCCATGCCACTGGAGTCAAGCTATCCTGGCTGATGAGGGCTGAAAGCCCGAAACCGGTCCTAGGATGCTTGTTTCCAGTCCAGGGAGGACCTGTCCTGGCAGTTCGGGCTGGACTGTTCCCATTGGGCTCAGGGTCAAGACTGATTTGCATACGGCTGGGTCCAAACTGGAATGGCATGGTGAGCAAAAAACGATGGATTTAGGCCCAGATCTCTGTACTGGGGTGAATGTATGACATTGTTCTGCATTCTGTCCATCAATTGTTGTTTTTGCATTTGTCACCCTGAGTGGGACGGGTATGCCCAGACGTGGGTCCCGTGCTCTCCATGCCACTGGAGTCAAGCTATCCTGGCTGATGAGGGCTGAAAGCCCGAAACCGGTCCTAGGATGCTTGTTTCCAGTCCAGGGAGGACCTGGCCTGGCAGTTCGGGCTGGACTGTTCCCATTGGGCGCAGGGTCAAGACTGATTTGCATATGGATGGGTCCAAACTGGAATGGCGTGGCAAAAAAACAATGGATTTAGGCCCAGATCTCTGTACTGGGGTGAATGTATGACATTGTTCTGCATTCTGTCCATCAATTGTTCTTTTTGCATTTGTCACCCCGAGTGGGACGGGTATGCCCAGAAGTGGGTCCCGTGCTCTCCATGCCACTGGAGTTAAGCTATCCTGGCTGATGAGGGCTGAAAGCCCGAAACCGGTCCTAGAATGCTTGTTTCCAGTTCAGGGAGGACCTGGCCTGGCAGTTCGGGCTGGACTGTTCACATTGGGAGCAGGGTCAAGACTGATTTGCATATGGCTGGGTCCAAACTGCAATGGCATGGTGAGCAAAAAACGATGGATTTAGGCCCAGATCTCTGTACTGGGGTGAATGTATGACATTGTTCTGAATTCTGTCCATCAATTGTTCCTTTTGCATTTGTCACCCCGAGTGGGACAGGGAATGCCCAGACGTGGGTCCTGTGCTCTCCATGCCACTGGAGTCAAGCTATCCTGACTGATGAGGGCTGAAAGCCCGAAACCGGTCCTAGAATGCTCGTTTCCAGTCCAGGGAGGACCTGGCCTGGCAGTTCGGGCTGGACTGTTCCCATTGGGCGCAGGGTCAAGACTGATTTGCATATGGCTAGGTCCAAACTGGAATGGCATGGTGAGCAAAAACGATGGATTTAGGCCCAGATCTCTGTACTGGGGTGAATGTATGATATTGTTCTGCATTCTGTCCATCAATTGTTCTTTTTGCATTTGTCACCCCGAGTGGGACGGGTATGCCCAGACGTGAGTTCCGTGCTCTCCATGCCACTGGAGTCAAGCTATCCTGGCTGATGAGGGCTGAAAGCCCGAAACCGGTCCTAGAATGCTTGTTTCCAGTCCAGGGAGGACCTGTCCTGGCAGTTCGGGCTGGACTGTTCCCATTGGGCGCAGGGTCAAGACTGATTTGCATATGGCTAGGTCCAAACTGGAATGGCATGGTGAGTAAAAACGATGGATTTAGGCCCAGATCTCTGTACTGGGGTGAATGTATGACATTGTTCTGCATTCTGTCCATCAATTGTTCTTTTTGCATTTGTCACCCCGAGTGGGACGGGTATGCCCAGACGTGGGTTCCGTGCTCTCCATGCCACTGGAGTCAAGCTATCCTGGCTGATGAGGGCTGAAAGCCCGAAACCGGTCCTAGAATGCTTGTTTCCAGTCTAGGGAGGACCTGTCATGGCAGTTCGGGCTGGACTGTTCCCATTGGGCTCAGGGTCAAGACTGATTTGCATACGGCTGGGTCCAAACTGGAATGGCATGGTGAGCAAAAAAACGATGGATTTAGGCCCAGATCTCTGTACTGGGGTGAATGTATGACATTGTTCTGCATTCTGTCCATCAATTGTTCTTTTTGCATTTGTCACCCCCGAGTGGGACGGGTATGCCCAGACGTGGGTCCTGTGCTCTCCATGCCACTGGAGTCAAGCTATCCTGGCTGATGAGGGCTGAAAGCCCGAATCCAGTCCTAGGATGCTTGTTTCCAGTCCAGGGAGGATCTGGCCTGGCAGTTCGGGCTGGACTGTTCCCATTGGGCGCAGGGTCAAGACTGATTTGCATATGGCTGGGTCCAAACTGGAATGGCATGATGTGCAAAAAACTATGGATTTAGGCCCAGATCTCTGTACTGGGGTGAATGTATGACATTGTTCTGCATTCTGTCCATCAATTGTTCTTTTTGCATTTGTCACCCCGAGTGGGACGGGTATGCCCAGACGTGGGTCCCGTGCTCTCCATGCCACTGGAGTTAAGCTATCCTGGCTGATGAGGGCTGAAAGCCCGAAACCGGTCCTAGAATGCTTGTTTCCAGTCCAGGGAGGACCTGGCCTGGCAGTTCGGGATGGACTGTTCACATTGGGTGCAGGGTCAAGACTGATTTGCATATGGCTGGGTCCAAACTGCAATGGCATGGTGAGCAAAAAACGATGGATTTAGGCCCAGATCTCTGTACTGGGGTGAATGTATGACATTGTTCTGCATTCTGTCCATCAATTGTTCTTTTTGCATTTGTCACCCCGAGTGGGACGGGTATGCCCAGAAGTGGGTCCTGTGCTCTCCATGCCACTGGAGTCAAGCTATCCTGACTGATGAGGGCTGAAAGCCCGAAGCCGGTCACTAGAATGCTTGTTTCCAGTCCAGGGAGGACCTGTCCTGGCAGTTCGGGCTGGACTGTTCCCATTGGGCGCAGGGTCAAGACTGATTTGCATATGGCTAGGTCCAAACTGGAATGGCATGGTGAGCAAAAAAACGATGGATTTAGGCCCAGATCTCTGTACTGGGGTGAATGTATGATATTGTTCTGCATTCTGTCCATCAATTGTTCTTTTTGCATTTGTCACCCCGAGTGGGACGGGTATGCCCAGACGTGGGTTCCGTGCTCTCCATGCCACTGGAGTCAAGCTATCCTGGCTGATGAGGGCTGAAAGCCCGAAACCGGTCCTAGAATGCTTGTTTCCAGTCTAGGGAGGACCTGTCCTGGAAGTTCGGGCTGGACTGTTTCCATTGGGCTCAGGGTCAAGACTGATTTGCATACGGCTGGGTCCAAACTGGAATGGCATGGTAAGCAAAAAAACGATGGATTTAGGCCCAGATCTCTGTACTGGGGTGAATGTATGACATTGTTCTGCATTCTGTCCATCAATTGTTCTTTTTGCATTTGTCACCCTGAGTGGGACGGGTATGCCCAGACGTGGGAACCGTGCTCTCCATGCCACTGGAGTCAAGCTATCCTGGCTGATGAGGGCTGAAAGCCCGAAACCGGTCCTAGAAAGCTTGTTTCCATTCCAGGGAGGACCTGGCCTGGCAGTTCGGGCTGGACTGTTCCCATTGGGCGCAGGGTCAAGACTGATTTGCATATGGCTGGGTCAAAACTGGAATGGCATGGTGTGCAAAAAAACAATGGATTTAGGCCCAGATCTCTGTACTGGGGTGAATGTATGACATTGTTCTGCATTCTGTCCATCAATTGTTCTTTTTGCATTTGTCACCCCGAGTGGGACGGGTATGCCCAGAAGTGGGTCCCGTACTCTCCATGCCACTGGAGTTAAGCTATCCTGGCTGATGAGGGCTGAATGCCCGAAACCGGTCCTACAATGCTTGTTTCCAGTTCAGGGAGGACCTGGCCTGGCAGTTCGGGCTGGACTGTTCACATTGGGAGCAGGGTCAAGACTGATTTGCATATGGCTGGGTCCAAACTGCAATGGCATGGTGAGCAAAAAAACGATGGATTTAGGCCCAGATCTCTGTACTGGGGTGAATGTATGACATTGTTCTGAATTCTGTCCATCAATTGTTCCTTTTGCATTTGTCACCCCGAGTGGGACAGGGAATGCCCAGATGTGGGTCCTGTGCTCTCCATGCCACTGGAGTCAAGCTATCCTGACTGATGAGGGCTGAAAGCCCGAAACCGGTACTAGAATGCTTGTTTCCAGTCCAGGGAGGACCTGGCCCGGCAGTTCGGGCTGGACTGTTCCCAATGGGCGCAGGGTCAAGACTGATTTGCATATAGCTAGGTCCAAACTGGAATGGCATGGTGAGCAAAAAAACGATGGATTTAGGCCCAGATCTCTGTACTGGGGTGAATGTATGATATTGTTCTGCATTCTGTCCATCAATTGTTCTTTTTGCATTTGTCACCCCGAGTGGGACGGGTATGCCCAGACGTTGGTTCCGTGCTCTCCATGCCACTGGAGTCAAGCTACCCTGGCTGATGAGGGCTGAAAGCCCGAAACCGGTCCTAGAATGCTTGTTTCCAGTCCAGGGAGGACCTGTCCTGGCAGTTCGGGCTGGACTGTTCCCATTGTACTCAGGGTCAAGACTGATTTGCATACGGCTGGGTCCAAACTGGAATGGCATGGTGAGCAAAAAAACGATGGATTTAGGCCCAGATCTCTGCACTGGGGTGAATGTATGACATTGTTCTGCATTCTGTCCATCAATTGTTCTTTTTGCATTTGTCACCCCGAGTGGGACGGGTATGCCCAGACGTGGGTCCCGTGCTCTCCATGCCACTGGAGTCAAGCTATCCTCGCTGATGAGTGCTGAAAGCCTGAAAACCAGTCCTAGAATGATAGTTTCCAGTCCAGGGAGGACCTGGCCTGGCAGTTCGGGCTGGACTGTTCCCATTGGGCGCAGGGTCAAGACTGATTTGCATATGGCTGGGTCCAAACTGGAATGGCATGGTGAGCTAAAAAACGATGGATTTAGGCCCAGATCTCTGTACTGGGGTGAATGTATGACATTGTTCTGCATTCTGTCCATCAATTGTTCTTTTTGCATTTGTCACCCCGAGTGGGACGGGTATACCCAGACGTGGGTCCTGTGCTCTCCATGCCACTGGAGTCAAGCTATCCTGGCTGATGAGGGCTGAAAGCCCAAAACCGGTCCTAGAATGCTTATTTCCAGTCCAGGGAGGACCTGGCCTGGCAGTTCGGGCTGGACGGTTCCCATTGGGCGCAGGGTCAAGACTGATTTGCATATGGCTGGGTCCAAACTGGAATGGCATGGTGAGAAAAAAAACGATGGATTTCGGCCCAGATCTCTTTACTGGGGTGAATGTATGACATTGTTCTGCATTCTGACCATCAATTGTTCTTTTTGCATTTGTCACCCCGAGTGGGACGGGTATGCCCAGACGTGGGTCCCGTGCTCTCCATGCCACTGGAGTCAAGCTGTCCTGGCTGATGAGGGCTGTAAGCCCGAAACCGGTCCTAGAATGCTTGTTTCCAGTCTAGGGAGGACCTGGCCTGGCAGTTCGGGCTGGACTGTTCCCATTGGGCGCAGGGTCAAGACTGATTTGCATATGGCTGGGTCCAAACTGGAATGGCATGGTGTGCAAAAAAACAATGGATTTAGGCCCAGATCTCTGTACTGGGGTGAATGTATGACATTGTTCTGCATTCTGTCCATCAATTGTTCTTTTTGCATTTGTCACCCCGAGTGGGACGGGTATGCCCAGAATTGGGTCCCGTACTCTCCATGCCACTGGAGTTAAGCTATCCTGGCTGATGAGGGCTGAAAGCCCGAAACCGGTCCTAGAATGCTTGTTTCCAGTCTAGGGAGGACCTGTCCTGGCAGTTCGGGCTGGACTGTTTCCATTGGGCTCAGGGTCAAGACTGATTTGCATACGGCTGGGTCCAAACTGGAATGGCATGGTGAGCAAAAAAACGATGGATTTAGGCCCAGATCTCTGTACTGGGGTGAATGTATGACATTGTTCTGCATTCTGTCCATCAATTGTTCTTTTTGCATTTGTCACCCTGAGTGGGACGGGTATGCCCAGACGTGGGTCCCGTGCTCTCCATGCCACTGGAGTCAAGCTATCCTGGCTGATGAGGGCTGAAAGCCCGAAACCGGTCCTAGGAAGCTTGTTTCCAGTCCAGGGAGGACCTGGCCTGGCAGTTCGGGCTGGACTGTTCCCATTGGGCGCAGGGTCAAGACTGATTTACATATGGCTGGGTCCAAACTGGAATGGCATGGTGTGCAAAAAACAATGGATTTAGGCCCAGATCTCTGTACTGGGGTGAATGTATGACATTGTTCTGCATTCTGTCCATCAATTGTTCTTTTTGCATTTGTCACCCCGAGTGGGACGGGTATGCCCAGAATTGGGTCCCGTACTCTCCATGCCACTGGAGTTAAGCTATCCTGGCTGATGAGGGCTCAATGCCCGAAACCGGTCCTAGAATGCTTGTTTCCAGTTCAGGGAGGACCTGGCCTGGCAGTTCGGGCTGGACTGTTCACATTGGGAGCAGTGTCAAGACTGATTTGCATATGGCTGGGTCCAAACTGCAATGGCATGGTGAGCAAAAAAACGATGGATTTAGGCCCAGATCTCTGTACTGGGGTGAATGTATGACATTGTTCTGAATTCTATCCATCAATTGTTCCTTTTGCATTTGTCACCCCGAGTGGGACAGGGAATGCCCAGACGTGGGTCCTGTGCTCTCCATGCCACTGGAGTCAAGCTATCCTGACTGATGAGGGCTGAAAGCCCGAAACCGGTACTAGAATGCTTGTTTCCAGTCCAGGGAGGACCTGGCCCGGCAGTTCGGGCTGGACTGTTCCCAATGGGCGCAGGGTCAAGACTGATTTGCATATAGCTGGGTCCAAACTGGAATGGCATGGTGAGCAAAAAAACGATGGATTTAGGCCCAGATCTCTGTACTGGGGTGAATGTATGATATTGTTCTGCATTCTGTCCATCAATTGTTCTTTTTGCATTTGTCACCCCGAGTTGGACGGGTATGCCCAGACGTTGGTTCCGTGCTCTCCATGCCACTGGAGTCAAGCTACCCTGGCTGATGAGGGCTGAAAGCCCGAAACCGGTCCTAGAATGCTTGTTTCCAGTCCAGGGAGGACCTGTCCTGGCAGTTCGGGCTGGACTGTTCCCATTGGACTCAGGGTCAAGACTGATTTGCATACGGCTGGGTCCAAACTGGAATGGCATGGTGAGCAAAAAAACGATGGATTTAGGCCCAGATCTCTGCACTGGGGTGAATGTATGACATTGTTCTGCATTCTGTCCATCAATTGTTCTTTTTGCATTTGTCACCCTGAGTGGGACGGGTATGCCCAGACGTGGGTCCCGTGCTCTCCATGCCACTGGAGTCAAGCTATCCTCGCTGATGAGTGCTGAAAGCCTGAAAACCATCCTAGAATGATAGTTTCCAGTCCAGGGAGGACCTGGCCTGGCAGTTCGGGCTGGACTGTTCCCATTGGGCGCAGGGTCAAGACTGATTTGCATATGGCTGGGTCCAAACTGGAATGGCATGGTGAGCTAAAAAACGATGGATTTAGGCCCAGATCTCTGTACTGGGGTGAATGTATGACATTGTTCTGCATTCTGTCCATCAATTGTTCTTTTTGCATTTGTCACCCCGAGTGGGACGGGTATACCCAGACGTGTGTCCCGTGCTCTCCATGCCACTGGAGTCAAGCTATCCTGGCTGATGAGGGCTGAAAGCCCAAAACCGGTCCTAGAATGCTTGTTTCCAGTCCAGGGAGGACCTGGCCTGGCAGTTCGGGCTGGACGGTTCCCATTGGGCGCAGGGTCAAGACTGATTTGCATATGGCTGGGTCCAAACTGGAATGGCATGGTGAGAAAAAAAACGATGGATTTCGGCCCAGATCTCTTTACTGGGGTGAATGTATGACATTGTTCTGCATTCTGACCATCAATTGTTCTTTTTGCATTTGTCACCCCGAGTGGGACGGGTATGCCCAGACGTGGGTCCCGTGCTCTCCATGCCACTGGAGTCAAGCTGTCCTGGCTGATGAGGGCTGTAAGCCCGAAACCGGTCCTAGAATGCTTGTTTCCAGTCTAGGGAGGACCTGGCCTGGCAGTTCGGGCTGGACTGTTCCCAATGGGCGCAGGGTCAAGACTGATTTGCATATGGCTGGGTCCAAACTGGAATGGCATGGTGTGCAAAAAAACAATGGATTTAGGCCCAGATCTCTGTACTGGGGTGAATGTATGACATTGTTCTGCATTCTGTCCATCAATTGTTCTTTTTGCATTTGTCACCCCGAGTGGGACGGGTATGCCCAGAAGTGGGTCCCGTACTCTCCATGCCACTGGAGTTAAGCTATCCTGGCTGATGAGGGCTGAAAGCCCGAAACCGGTCCTAGAATGCTTGTTTCCAGTCTAGGGAGGACCTGTCCTGGCAGTTCGGGCTGGACTGTTCCCATTGGGCTCAGGGTCAAGACTGATTTGCATACGGCTGGGTCCAAACTGGAATGGCATGGTGAGCAAAAAACGATGGATTTAGGCCCAGATCTCTGTACTGGGGTGAATGTATGACATTGTTCTGCATTCTGTCCATCAATTGTTCTTTTTGCATTTGTCACCCTGAGTGGGACGGGTATGCCCAGACGTGGGTCCCGTGCTCTCCATGCCACTGGAGTCAAGCTATCCTGGCTGATGAGGGCTGAAAGCCCGAAACCGGTCCTAGGAAGCTTGTTTCCAGTCCAGGGAGGACCTGGCCTGGCAGTTCGGGCTGGACTGTTCCCATTGGGCGCAGGGTCAAGACTGATTTGCATATGGATGGGTCCAAACTGGAATGGCGTGCAAAAAAACAATGGATTTAGGCCCAGATCTCTGTACTGGGGTGAATGTATGACATTGTTCTGCATTCTGTCCATCAATTGTTCTTTTTGCATTTGTCACCCCGAGTGGGACGGGTATGCCCAGAAGTGGGTCCCGTGCTCTCCATGCCACTGGAGTCAAGCTATCCTGGCTGATGAGGGCTGAAAGCCCGAAACCGGTCCTAGAATGCTTGTTTCCAGTTCAGGGAGGACCTGGCCTGGCAGTTCGGGCTGGACTGTTCACATTGGGAGCAGGGTCAAGACTGATTTGCATATGGCTGGGTCCAAACTGCAATGGCATGGTGAGCAAAAAAACGATGGATTTAGGCCCAGATCTCTGTACTGGGGTGAATGTATGACATTGTTCTGAATTCTGTCCATCAATTGTTCCTTTTGCATTTGTCACCCCGAGTGGGACAGGGAATGCCCAGACGTGGGTCCTGTGCTCTCCATGCCACTGGAGTCAAGCTATCCTGACTGATGAGGGCTGAAAGCCCGAAACCGGTACTAGAATGCTCGTTTCCAGTCCAGGGAGGACCTGGCCTGGCAGTTCGGGCTGGACTGTTCCCATTGGGCGCAGGGTCAAGACTGATTTGCATATGGCTGGGTCCAAACTGGAATGGCATGGTGAGCAAAAAAACGATGGATTTAGGCCCAGATCTCTGTACTGGGGTGAATGTATGATATTGTTCTGCATTCTGTCCATCAATTGTTCTTTTTGCATTTGTCACCCCGAGTGGGACGGGTATACCCAGACGTGAGTTCCGTGCTCTCCATGCCACTGGAGTCAAGCTATCCTGGCTGATGAGGACTGAAAGCCCGAAACCGGTCCTAGAATGCTTGTTTCCAGTCTAGGGAGGACCTGTCCTGGCAGTTCGGGCTGGACTGTTCCCATTGGGCTCAGGGTCAAGACTGATTTGCATACGGCTGGGTCCAAACTGGAATGGGATGGTGAGCAAAAAACGATGGATTTAGGCCCAGATCTCTGTACTGGGGTGAATGTATGACATTGTTCTGCATTCTGTCCATCAATTGTTCTTTTTGCATTTGTCACCCTGAGTGGGACGGGTATGCCCAGACGTGGGTCCCGTGCTCTCCATGCCACTGGAGTCAAGCTATCCTGGCTGATGAGGGCTGAAAGCCCGAAACCGGTCCTAGGATGCTTGTTTCCAGTCCAGGGAGGACCTGGCCTGGCAGTTCGGGCTGGACTGTTCCCATTGGGCGCAGGGTCAAGACTGATTTGCATATGGCTGGGTCCAAACTGGAATGGCATGGTGTGCAAAAAACAATGGATTTAGGCCCAGATCTCTGTACTGGGGTGAATGTATGACATTGTTCTGCATTCTGTCCATCAATTGTTCTTTTTGCATTTGTCACCCCGAGTGGGACGGGTATGCCCAGAAGTGGGTCCCGTACTCTCCATGCCACTGGAGTTAAGCTATCCTGGCTGATGAGGGCTGAAAGCCCGAAACCGGTCCTAGAATGATAGTTTCCAGTCCAGGGAGGACCTGGCCTGGCAGTTCGGGCTGGACTGTTCCCATTGGGCGCAGGGTCAAGACTGATTTGCATATGGCTGGGTCCAAACTGGAATGGCATGGTGAGCAAAAAACGATGGATTTAGGCCCAGCTCTCTGTACTGGGGTGAATGTATGACATTGTTCTGCATTCTGTCCATCAATTGTTCTTTTTGCATTTGTCACCCCGAGTGGGACGGGTATGCCCAGACGTGGGTCCTGTGCTCTCCATGCCACTGGAGTCAAGCTATCCTGGCTGATGAGGGCTGAAAGCCCGAATCCGGTCCTAGAATGCTTGTTTCCAGTCCAGGGAGGACCTGGCCTGGCAGTTCGGGCTGGACTGTTCCCATTGGGCGCAGGGTCAAGACTGATTTGCATATGGCTGGGTCCAAACTGGAATGGCATGGTGTGCAAAAAACTATGGATTTAGGCCCAGATCTCTGTACTGGGGTGAATGTATGACATTGTTCTGCATTCTGTCCATCAATTGTTCTTTTTGCATTTGTCACCCCGAGTGGGACGGGTATGCCCAGACGTGGGTCCCGTGCTCTCCATGCCACTGGAGTTAAGCTATCCTGGCTGATGAGGGCTGAAAGCCCGAAACCGGTCCTAGAATGCTTGTTTCCAGTCCAGGGAGGACCTGGCCTGGCAGTTCGGGATGGACTGTTCACATTGGGTGCAGGGTAAAGACTGATTTGCATATGGCTGGGTCCAAACTGCAATGGCATGGTGAGCAAAAAAACGATGGATTTAGGCCCAGATCTCTGTACTGGGGTGAATGTATGACATTGTTCTGCATTCTGTCCATCAATTGTTCTTTTTGCATTTGTCACCCCGAGTGGGACGGGTATGCCCAGAAGTGGGTCCTGTGCTCTCCATGCCACTGGAGTCAAGCTATCCTGACTGATGAGGGCTGAAAGCCCGAAACCGGTACTAGGATGCTTGTTTCCATTCCAGGGAGGACCTGGCCTGGCAGTTCGGGCTGGACTGTTCCCATTGGGCGCAGGGTCAAGACTGATTTGCATATGGCTAGGTCCAAACTGGAATGGCATGGTGAGCAAAAAAACGATGGATTTAGGCCCAGATCTCTGTACTGGGGTGAATGTATGATATTGTTCTGCATTCTGTCCATCAATTCTTCTTTTTGCATTTGTCACCCCGAGTGGGACGGGTATGCCCAGACGTGGGTTCCATGCTCTCCATGCCACTGGAGTCAAGCTATCCTGGCTGATGAGGGCTGAAAGCCCGAAACCGGTCCTAGAATGCTTGTTTCCAGTCTAGGGAGGACCTGTCCTGGCAGTTCGGGCTGGACTGTTCCCATTGGGCTCAGGGTCAAGACTGATTTGCATACGGCTGGGTCCAAACTGGAATGGCATGGTGAGCAAAAAAACGATGGATTTAGGCCCAGATCTCTGTACTGGGGTGAATGTTTGACATTGTTCTGCATTCTGTCCATCAATTGTTCTTTTTGCATTTGTCACCCTGAGTGGGACGGGTATGCCCAAACGTGGGTCCCGTGCTCTCCATGCCACTGGAGTCAAGCTATCCTGGCTGATGAGGGCTGAAAGCCCGAAACCGGTCCTAGAATGCTTGTTTCCAGTCCAGGGAGGACGTGGCCTGGCAGTTCGGGCTGGACTGTTCACATTGGGTGCAGGGTCAAGACTGATTTGCATATGGCTGGGTCCAAACTGGAATGGCATGGTGAGCAAAAAAACGATGGATTTAGGCCCAGATTTCTGTACAGGGGTGAATGTATGACATTGTTCTGCATTCTGTCCATCAATTGTTCTTTTTGCATTTGTCACCCCGAGTGGGACGGGTATGCCCAGACGTGGGTCCTGTGCTCTCCATGCCACTGGAGTCAAGCTATCGTGGCTGATGAGGGGTGAAAGCCCAAAACCGGTACTAGAATGCTTGTTTCCAGTCCAGGGAGGACCTGGCCTGGCAGTTCGGGCTGGACTGTTCCCATTGGGTGCAGGGTCAAGACTGATTTGCCTATGGCTGGGTCCAAACTGAAAAGGCATGGTGAGCAAAAAAATGATGGATTTAGGCCCAGATCTCTGTACTGGGGAGAATGTATGACATTGTTCTGCATTCTGTCCATCATTTGTTCTTTTTGCATTTGTCACCCCGAGTTGGACGGGTTTGCCCAGACGTGGGTCCCGTGCTCTCCATGCCACTGGAGTCAAGCTATCCTGGCTGATGAGGGCTGAAAGCCCGAAACCGGTCCTAGAATGCTTGTTTCCAGTCCAGGGAGGACCTGGCCTGGCAGTTCGGGCTGGACTGTTCCCATTGGGCGCAGGGTCAAGACTGATTTGCATATGGCTGGGTCCAAACTGGAATGGCATGGTGAGCAAAAAAACGATGGATTTAGTCCCAGATCTCTGTACTGGGGTGAATGTATGACATTTTTATGCAGTCTGTCCATCAATTGTTCTTTTTGCATTTGTCACCCCGAGTGGGACGGGTATGCCCAGACGTGGGTCCCGTGCTCTCCATGCCACTGGAGTCAAGCTATCCTTGCTGATGAGGGCTGAATGCCCGAAACCGGTCCTAGAATGCTTGTTTCCAGTCCAGGAAGGACCTGGCCTGGCAGTTCGGGCTGGACTGTTCCCATTGGGCGCAGGGTCAAGACTGATTTGCATATGGCTGGGTCCAAACTGGAATGGCATGGTGAGCAAAAAAACGATGGATTTAGGCCCAGCTCTCTGTACTGGGGTGAATGTATGACATTGTTCTGCATTCTGTCCATCAATTGTTCTTTTTGCATTTGTCACCCCGAGTGGGACGGGTATGCCCAGACGTGGGTCCCGTGCTCTCCATGCCACTGGAGTCAAGCTATCCTGGCTGATGAGGGCTGAAAGCCCGAAACCGGTCCTAGAATGCTTGTTTCCAGTCCAGGGAGGACCTGGCCTGGCAGTTCAGGCTGGACTATTCCCATTGGGCGCAGGGTCAAGACTGATTTGCATATGGCTGGATCCAAACTGGAATGGCATGGTGAGCAAACAAACGATGGATTTAGGCCCAGATCTCTGTACTGGGGTGAATATATGAAATTGTTCTGCATTTCTGTCCATCAATTGTTCTTTTTGCATTTGTCACCCCGAGTGGGACGGGTATGCCCAGACGTGGGTCCCGTGATCTCCATGCCACTGGAGTTAAGCTATCCTGTCTGATGAGGGCTGAAAGCCCGAAACCGGTCCTAGAATGCTTGTTTCCAGTCCAGGGAGGACCTGGCCTGGCAGTTCGGGCTGGACTGTTCCCATTGGGTGCAGGGTCAAGACTGATTTGCCTATGGCTGGGTCCAAACTGGAATGGCATGGTGAGCAAAAAAACGATGGATTTAGGCCCAGATTTCTGTACAGGGGTGAATGTATGACATTGTTCTGCATTCTGTCCATCAATTGTTCTTTTTACATTTGTCACCCCGAGTGGAACGGGTATGCCCAGACGTGGGTCCTGTGCTCTCCATGCCACTGGAGTCAAGCTATCCTGACTGATGAGGGCTGAAAGCCCGAAACCGGTACTAGAATGCTTGTTTCCAGTCCAGGGAGGACCTGGCCTGGCAGTTCGGGCTGGACTGTTCCCATTGGGCGCAGGGTCAAGACTGATTTGCATATGGCTAGGTCCAAACTGGAATTGCATGGTGAGCAAAAAAACGATGGATTTAGGCCCAGATCTCTGTACTGGGGTGAATGTATGATATTGTTCTGCATTCTGTCCATCAATTCTTCTTTTTGCATTTGTCACCCCGAGTGGGACGGGTATGCCCAGACGTGGGTTCCATGCTCTCCATGCCACTGGAGTCAAGCTATCCTTGCTGATGAGGGCTGAATGCCCGAAACCGGTCCTAGAATGCTTGTTTCCAGTCCAGGAAGGACCTGGCCTGGCAGTTCGGGCTGGACTGTTCCCATTGGGCGCAGGGTCAAGACTGATTTGCATATGGCTGGGTCCAAACTGGAATGGCATGGTGAGCAAAAAACGATGGATTTAGGCCCAGCTCTCTGTACTGGGGTGAATGTATGACATTGTTCTGCATTCTGTCCATCAATTGTTCTTTTTGCATTTGTCACCCTGAGTGGGACGGGTATGCCCAGACGTGGGTCCCGTGCTCTCCATGCCACTGGAGTCAAGCTATCCTGGCTGATGAGGGCTGAAAGCCCGAAACCGGTCCTAGAATGCTTGTTTCCAGTCCAGGGAGGACCTGGCCTGGCAGTTCAGGCTGGACTATTCCCATTGGGCGCAGGGTCAAGACTGATTTGCATATGGCTGGGTCCAAACTGGAATGGCATGGTGAGCAAACAAACGATGGATTTAGGCCCAGATCTCTGTACTGGGGTGAATATATGAAATTGTTCTGCATTTCTGTCCATCAATTGTTCTTTTTGCATTTGTCACCCCGAGTGGGACGGGTATGCCCAGACGTGGGTCCCGTGATCTCCATGCCACTGGAGTTAAGCTATCCTGTCTGATGAGGGCTGAAAGCCCGAAACCGGTCCTAGAATGCTTGTTTCCAGTCCAGGGAGGACGTGGCCTGGCAGTTCGGGCTGGACTGTTCACATTGGGTGCAGGGTCAAGACTGATTTGCATATGGCTGGGTCCAAACTGGAATGGCATGGTGAGCAAAAAAACGATGGATTTAGGCCCAGATTTCTGTACAGGGGTGAATGTATGACATTGTTCTGCATTCTGTCCATCAATTGTTCTTTTTACATTTGTCACCCCGAGTGGAACGGGTATGCCCAGACGTGGGTCCTGTGCTCTCCATGCCACTGGAGTCAAGCTATCCTGACTGATGAGGGCTGAAAGCCCGAAACCGGTACTAGAATGCTTGTTTCCAGTCCAGGGAGGACCTGGCCTGGCAGTTCGGGCTGGACTGTTCCCATTGGGCGCAGGGTCAAGACTGATTTGCATATGGCTAGGTCCAAACTGGAATGGCATGGTGAGCAAAAAAACGATGGATTTAGGCCCAGATCTCTGTACTGGGGTGAATGTATGATATTGTTCTGCATTCTGTCCATCAATTCTTCTTTTTGCATTTGTCACCCCGAGTGGGACGGGTATGCCCAGACGTGGGTTCCATGCTCTCCATGCCACTGGAGTCAAGCTATCCTGGCTGATGAGGGCTGAAAGCCCGAAACCGGTCCTAGAATGCTTGTTTCCAGTCTAGGGAGGACCTGTCCTGGCAGTTCGGGCTGGACTGTTCCCATTGGGCTCAGGGTCAAGACTGATTTGCATACGGCTGGGTCCAAACTGGAATGGCATGGTGAGCAAAAAACGATGGATTTAGGCCCAGATCTCTGTACTGGGGTGAATGTATGACATTGTTCTGCATTCTGTCCATCAATTGTTCTTTTTGCATTTGTCACCCTGAGTGGGACGGGTATGCCCAGACGTGGGTCCCGTGCTCTCCATGCCACTGGAGTCAAGCTATCCTTGCTGATGAGGGCTGAATGCCCGAAACCGGTCCTAGAATGCTTGTTTCCAGTCCAGGAAGGACCTGGCCTGGCAGTTCGGGCTGGACTGTTCCCATTGGGCGCAGGGTCAAGACTGATTTGCATATGGCTGGGTCCAAACTGGAATGGCATGGTGAGCAAAAAACGATGGATTTAGGCCCAGCTCTCTGTACTGGGGTGAATGTATGACATTGTTCTGCATTCTGTCCATCAATTGTTCTTTTTGCATTTGTCACCCCGAGTGGGACGGGTATGCCCAGACGTGGGTCCCGTGCTCTCCATGCCACTGGAGTCAAGCTATCCTGGCTGATGAGGGCTGAAAGCCCAAAACCGGTCCTAGAATGCTTGTTTCCAGTCCAGAGACGACCTGGCCTGGCAGTTCGTGCTGGACTGTTCCCATTGGGCGCAGGGTCAAGACTGTTTTGCATATGGCTGGGTCCAAACTGGAATGGCATGGTGAGCAAAAAAACGATGGATTTAGGCCCAGATCTCTGTACTGGGGTGGTATGACATTGTTCTGCATTCTGTCCATCAATTGTTGTTTTTGCATTTGTCACCCCGAGTGGGACGGGTATGCCCAGACGTGGGTCCCATGCTCTCCATGCCACTGGAGTCAAGCTATCCTGGATGTCCATCAATTGTTCTTTTTACAGTTTTGGTTTAAGACATAATGCAATGAACCCAGCCATACATGGAATTAATTCATTTTAAAGGCAAGAATGAGGCCATGTAGTTGTGTCCGAACAATAAGAAAACGATAGGAGCATATGATGATTGGGGTATTGACAATGTTGTGTACAATATTGTTGCATTTTGGGTAATGGGGTCCTCAACACGTCGACGTAAGGATCTACAGTTGGTGTTCCCCAAGTGGAGGTGCTCAGGAAATATTTATTGCCAAGAGTCACCAACTCCATTTATGTGTTTTTAATGATACATTGATGTAAATGAGGCACTTACTAGGTGTTTATGGACAGATTTGAAAGTCTGTTTTTACGGTCTATTGCAGCAATGTACTTTGTCCCTCATCGATGCCGGTAGATATAATTTTAAATGATACCAATGGATAGCCACGGAGATAAAGCATATGATTAAGACTCATCGAGTCGAAATGAGTCATGCAATCTGATTGCTTGAAGAAAGATCTTGTTACTGAGGATGGTGGTTTGGGCTTCATTGTGCTCTTTGGATAATGCAGTATGACTTTCGTTTGCAATATATGGTTATCAACGCTACCAAACAAGCCCTGGTCCGAAAGGCTGGGTGTACTGATACATTGGAGTTCTTATGGCATATATATGTATATTACCTACTGGTGGTCGCCACTAGGTAGTTATAGTTACAACTCTAGAAAATAACTTTTTTCTGTTTGGCGGTGAACTGTATCACCAAAAATGTGGGACTGCAATGGGCACCTGTTTCGCCCCCAGTTATGTGTGTTTACATGTAGGCTGGTGGGAGGAACAGGTGCTACGCAAAGACCACGTACAGATTTGGGACGAACACATAGTTATGTGGGCGAGATTCATAGATGATCTCTTCATGGTGTGGAGGGGCACAATGAATTCTGCAGAAAAATTTGTCAGGCTCATTAATAACAATGAATTGAAATTGAGATTTACACACAATATCAGTAAAACCAGTTTTGCATTTCTTGATGTAGAAGTATATGTTGAAGAGGGTAAATTGGAAACCAGGCTATATAGGAAAAAGACAGCCGGGAATACAACACTTCATGCCTTCAACTTTCATCCTCACCATACTAAGTTGAGCATACCTTACGGTTAGGGCTGGGCGGTGAACCCCGCTCCGCTCGTGGAGTTTTCCCGCACTCTGCTTTACGCGAAGCTCGCGCAGTTCCGAAAAACTCCGCTTCACGCAGCGGAGCAGAGTTTTTTTCCTCGCTCGCCTTTACCAACGTGAGCGCAAGCGGGGAAAATCAACATCCCGGCGAGATTTTTCCTCATTCGCGATCGTCAACATCAAGTTGGCGAGCGAGCGTGGAAAATCAACCTCCCGGCGGGATTTCTCAACGCGGGGGGTCAGGTTTCTCATTGCGAGTGGTCGCGTATGCTCGCGACCGCTCGCATTGAGAAACTGCCCGTTCACGTTGAGAAAGCTGCCGCTCGAGTAAAATTGTACTCGAGCGGCAGAAAAGGAAAGCCTACGCTGTGCATGGTGCCGTCCGCAATGATTGCACAGTGCGGACAAGCATCCGGCACTGTGGAATCACCCTGAACAGCATTTTTCTATCGAACTCCGCCGCTTGCGGAGCTCCGCGTAGTGCGGTGGAGTTTTTTTACCACTTTGCGGAGTTTCGCATAGCGCAACTCCGCGAACTCCGCCCAGGGTTACTTACGGTGAAATGCTGTGGGCGAAAAGAAATTGCAGCACAGAAGATGGTCTAAGAAAATGCCAGGATGATATGATAGATAGATTCCTTGAGAGATGATATAGTAGATTAATAGTTAATGAGGCTAAACGATCAGCAAATAAAAAGAAAAGAGAATCGATCTTATTTTCTACTAGAGACCCTCAAGATAGAAAAACTTAATCAACAGTGAGGTTTCTCACAACATATAACACACAGAATAAAGCACTCAAAGATCTACTGAACAAAAACTGTCATATCCTTACACTAGATCCAATCATAGGGACGACACTCCCCAAGCACCCCCCTATAATATATTGTAGAGCATCTTCGCTAAAAGACTCAATAGTGAAGAGCAGTCCTGAGGAAAATCATGACCAAAGCTGGTTAAAACCAAATGGTTTTAAAAAATGCACTCACTGCAAAGCCTGCAGTAAAGGTAAAAACACAACATCATACTGTACTCCCTTCAGGAAAGAGGATTTGTTGATTAAAGGAGCTTACAACTGCAAAACAGATTTTGCTGTTTATGTATTAACTTGCTCCTGCAACCTAAGATATGTGGGCAGCACCACTCTGCAGGTGCATAAAACAATTTTACAGCACATGAGGGCAATAACCAATGGGGATCGTTCATACCCAGCAGCACGTCACTGTGAGTTGGTACATCAGATGAATCCTGTACATATTAATTACTTTGTTATCGATTCAGTTTCACCTAATAGACGGGGGAATCGCACAAAATTATTATGGGAATTGGAGACTAGATATATAATATTGTTAGACAGCAAGGTTCCCAATGGGCTCAACTATGGCGAGGAACTGCATTCGTGTTTGTAAATTCTGAATAGGATCGATAGTTAGAAAAATGAGCAGCAGAATTTTTGTGAATTTAGGTTCTGTGTAGTCTTTGTGTACAATATGCAATATTACCCTCGCATTATTATTTTTGATTGGGAATAGGTTTTTCTTTAGAAATCGGAAGGGGACAGTTAAGTTAACTGGCACTGGCCAAGTATGACATTGCACATAGCCCTTTATCACCTTCAATAGAACCAACTTTTAAACTTTAACTCATCGGAATGGTTTCATAGAAGTAAAATGGATTGAATTGTGTGTAGTGAACCAGGCACTTGCCTTTTAATATTTTTGTGACTGTCTGTTAAATCAGTGAATATTTATTTAAGTAACTATCAGGCACTGGCCTGATAATGAAATGAGCCGCACTTGCTCATTTTACACTTTAAATCTTAACTGTATCAATGAGTATGAAGAGTTGTGCTAAAAAACGTTATTTATTTACAATCATGAAACATCACAATGAATGTGTAATTGTTATGTATATTCAACAGTATGATGGTACAGTCTTTTATCTATGTCTTCCAAAAAAACGGAAATAAATAGCACGCAATGACGCATACCTGTGATGTGACCAAGGCGGTCGCAACGGCCAAAACGCTTAATGGCTGAAAGAAGATTTTAAAAAAAAATGAAGTATAGCCGCATGGAGTTGGCTCAGTTTGTTCTTTATCATTAAGGCGCACAAACACAAATTATATATAAACTTGGAGCAACTTGGAGTCATCGCGCCGGCTGGTGGAGATTCTGGTGAAATACGCCGATATAGATAGAAAAGATCTACAAAACCAAATTGAGTTGTTAAATCAGCAGATTGAGGTTATAGAAGGAGGTGAGGCATCATCCAAAAATCGGGAAGACATGATTGCGCGCCTGAAAAAAGAAGAAGATATTATAAAGAGACGTAAAACATTCAAATTCCAAAGGGACAAGAACAATTACGATCAGGGGCAAATTTTTACATTTGCTCGAAAATATGAGGCTGCAAGAGCTTCACACAAAAAATCAAAACCGAATGTTGACACCGGAACAACAGCTGGGACAAGCCGTGAAATGCAAGCAGCAACATCTATTTCGGATTTGAGTTCATCGGTAGACACAGAATACGAGGCAGAATTACAAATGGGCCAGGCAGGAGCAATAAGTGCAAAGAAGAACAAACTGTCGCTAGGCGAAGAATTAGGACATCTAACCTGGGCTTCTATTGGAATTCTATAACGCATATTAGCAAGCCCATTATCGCCGTTTTAGCTGCAGTTTCCTGCCGCTAAAACGGCGATAATTTTATCGCCGGTCTTGCTAATATGCCCCCTAGAGACAAGAGACAGACAAACAGGAATTGGCGGCGCAAGTAACACAATCACCAATGAATGCCAATACCATTATAAATTTGTCCTCCGTAGTCCTTGACCAAGCCGAAAAACAATTGCTGGCATTGGGACTTTCATACTGTCCCGAACACAATTTTGACTACCCTCAAACACGAGTGGACATTTATAAATACATACGAAAACTGAAGTTACAGAAGTTTCATCTCCTAAAACAGAACAAACATTCGGAAAACACCTTCAAATGTTCCTCTCCTAGCAACGTCATCAAATTAGCAGCCTCTGATGTTACGTTATTACGCAGTCTCCAAGTCCTGGAACGCAATGTAGAAAGCCAAGAACAACTTGAGACCACACAGTCTTTCATGGCTAGGAAAACAAACTAACATCATGGCCACCGTCCCGTCAGGCTTCAAACCAAAATCGACTTTTGTGCCAATCATACCCCGAGATAATATCGACATATTCAATGAACAAATCACCAAAGAGGTCAAATTGCTGTATGGCAAAAGTCAACTTATATACAGAAAAGTAAGCAAACATCAACAAAAATACAAACAGTTGATAAAAAATTACAACAGAACAACACAGTGGTTGTGAGAAATTCAGACAAGGGGGGCAACGTTGTCCTTTGGCCTAAGCAATATTATCTGGATGAGGCCATGAGACAATTGGGAGACAGGAGTTACTACAGATTGGCCAACAAACAATGCGTTACAACAGCACAGAACGAATTATTTTCGAAATTGTTGGCTTGGAAGAGTATGGGTATGATTGATCAAGAGCAATATAAGTTTCTGAAAAAGATTATCCCATACTACCGGTGATATACTTCATACCAAAAGTTCACAAGGACAAACTAAAACCCCCAGGAAGGCCAATAATATTGGCCAAACAAAGCCTACTTGAAAACGTGTCGATATACATTGATTCTTTTTTGCAGGATTTGGTGAGAACGTTGCCATCATATGTACAGGATACTACTGATTTTAAAAAAAAAGTACATGAGGTACATTGGCAAGACGATTATCTGATGATAACCTTGGATGTTTTAAATCTATATACTTCTATTAATCACAGTGATGGCATCAGGGCATTAGAACATTTCCTGAGCACAAGATCAATGAAACTATATACACACAACAAAATGATTGTTGATCTCACTAAATTCTGCCTGGAAAATAATCATTTTCTGTTTCAGCAACAGGTGTACCATCAGACCAGAGGCGTAGCTATGGGGGCTAGTTTTTCCCCTAGCTACGCCTGCCTCCATATGGGGTGCTGAGAGGAGAAAATTGTGGCCACCTCATATGTTTATGTCATAAATAAGCATGTTGTCAAATGGTTTCGTTATATTGACGACCTTTTTGTAATCTGGCAAGGTGATACACAGGGTGCAGAAGATTTCATTTTACAATTGAACAACAATAACATCAATTTACACCTTACACATACCATTAATGCGAAAACAGTGTGTTTTTTAGATGTGGAGGTCTATACGAGTGAAGATCGCTTAAACACCAGGCTACACCGTAAACCCACAGCGGGTAATACAATATTACATTCAAGTAGCTTCCATCCCAAACACACCTTATGCAGCATTCCCTATGGGGAAATGTTGCGTATACGCAGGATCTGCAACAATGAACAGGATCTCATCAAGGCCCAGCAAGAATGTAAATCAAGGTTCTTAGCCAGAGGGTACAGCAAAACAGTTATAGATATTGCCATCAGCCACACTAGATCAATGTCCAGGGAAGACCTCTTATTCAAACCTTCGAAGACTAAGGTTAAACAGACACAGAAGGTAGGACAGGACACAGGCAACCCAAGGCTTATCTTAACGTTTAATAAACAAAAAGATAACCTCGCTAGGATCATCAAAAAGAATTGGTATCTGGTTCGCAATGATCCTGTCCTAGGGGACAAACTATCTCAATCTCCATTAATTACGTATAGAAAGGCTCCCAGCACCAGTGACTTTCTAGTCAGCAGTAGTCCCGAAACAAAAACAGGCACTAGTTGGCTAACTGGCAGCAAGGGTTTTGTAAGGTGCACTGTTTGCAGGGCCTGTAAATTTGGCACCAGCAAAACGTCCTTCAGCGCTCCCTTCAGAGATAGACCTCTAACTATTGACAAACACCTAACGTGTAAAACGGAGTTTGCAATCTATGTGCTGTAGTGCTCTTGTGGGCTGCGGTACGTGGGCAGCACGAAACTGCCGGTCCACAAGAGAATTCTCCAGCACCTTAGAGCCATAACAAATTTGGATATAACTTATCCGGTAGCTCGCAACTTCAGTGATGTCCATGATAAAAATCTTGACCACTTGAAGTATTTTGTAATAGATTGCATACCTCCACCAAGAAGAGGTGGAAATAGGGAGGCTAGTCTCAGAAGACTGTAAACAAAATATATTTTAGAACTGGACAGCAAGAGTCCTCAAGGATTAAACACTACGGAGGACCTATATACTTGGCTTTGAAGCAATGAGGGGCGAACACAATGGAGAGAAAAAATCAAATCTATTGACTAGCATGCTACCACACACAGTACTGTTTCTACTAAGACTAACCATTATGGTTATCAATTATAGTATTCGCCGCTGCTCCATCTAACTGCATTATATGAAGAAAATTCCTTTCCCCCTTTTTGTTTTTATGGATATGAGTGGTTAAGTAACCATTTTAATTCATAATCATTTGTATTTTTAAATGGCACTATTGCACTTTATCTGCATACAAACAATATGCAGATGAGCACTTTTTTTGGGACACTTTAGCACATTGCACTTTAGATTTTTACAGTACATAGAGCAGGAATACATGTACACACGGGCATTATCCCACCTGCCAGCGTAGTATTTGCACATAGTAAGTTTTGGGATCCGCAAAATTAAACAGAAATTAATTTTCAGCAATATTTCAGGTACTTTTCACATTTAAGTGGTTTAATATATCTGTCTATTGCTTTGAATTTTATACCAGAAATGTTAAAAGAGTTTTTAATCTGTATTGATACACATCAAGGATAAAACTTTAATAGGGCAGTAAAAATCTTTGACTTTGGTCGACATTCAACCTGTTTATGCAGATTTTGCACATAACTGGTCTCAGGATCCTCAAAAATTAAAATCAATGTACTTAAGTAATTTACAAGACACGTTGTATATAAATATTGTTGGAAATATTTAGCAGCGGAATAACACGGAGGTTATAGGACTGCTATTCAAAAACCCGCATTTAGACTTGGCAATGTGTCACTTGGATTGCTTTTAATTGCTTTTAATTGATTTTAATGGTGTATTAATAATGCTCCAAAGAATACTATGTATTTATACAAAAAAATCGCACAATTTGCACATGGCAGCTAAAGCGTGGGACTCAAGCTCGCAGCATGTCTGTTTTAGATTGTACTGTAAAATGCGAAGTTCGGACGAGTAGTCTGTCTTCACTTGTTATATGAGCACTTAGCACTTTAAATACTGGGTGGAAATGACGAAAAAACGATGTGATCAAGGCCCTGCGAGGCCGAAACGCGTCATGGCAGCAAAGCACAAGAAACAATAAAGAAACGCACGAAATAAAGTGGAGTCCGTTTCCGTTTTTGGGATTCAGCGAGAATCGGCAACAAAAGGGACAAACTTACAATATATATATATAGTAGGTAGTTATAGTTAGAACCTAGTTTCCATAGGAAAAGCATTTGCTAATAACTTTGGCGTCGTTTGACGAATCTTCCTGAAATTCTCCAAAACAAAAGTCTATCCAGGTCAGCTCCTATCCTGAAAGTTTGGGGGTGATTCGTCAAGCAGGGGCTGAGAAAATAGGGGGTCCCAAAACTCGTTTTCTCCATGTTAATTTCCATAGGAAACTTTGCGACGAGCTACAGCTCGAACTGCTGAACGGAATTACCCCAAATTTGGCAGAATGGTAGAGCTTGGTTTAGAAAGCGACCTTTTTTTTAAATGGTGTAAATCCGTTCAGTAGTTTTTGAGAAATTCAAAAAATAAGAGTCAAAAAATCAATTTCCCATAGGAAACTTTGTGCAGGGCTACAGCCAAAACTACTGAACGGAATTACTCCAAATTTGGTAGAAAGGTAGTGCTTGGGTCAGAAAGCGACTTTTTAAAAAATGGTGTAAATCTGTTCAGTAGTTGCTGAGAAATTAGAAAAATAAAAGTTTTGATATCTGGGCAGAGCCTAAGTCGCGTGCGAGAGCTTCACTGTGATTGGCTGCTAGCACTCCAAACCAGGAAGTGTTGGCTGCCATCTTGTGGCTCGGTAGAAGCGAGTCACCCAAAAACGGAGAAACAAAGGTATAAAACAAGTGAAGGGGGCAGGGTAGAAAAACCCTCACCCACTAGGTCTGCTCAGGGGGTCCCAAAAAATCATTTAAAAAATCGGCAAAAATTCGCGCTGGGGTCGCGGCTTCTCACGTTTTATTTTAATGAGGCCCTTGGGTGGGCTAGGTTGCGGGGGTATTTCTTAAAAAATAATAGCAGGGGCTCGCAGGGGTGGCGGGGGGCCGCTGAGGGCCGCGCAACCCCGGGGCTTCACTTATGTTGGGAGGGGGTTGCGCGGCCCCCTTCTGGAGCCTTGTATGTGCTTGTAACTTTGGCGTCGTTTGACGAATCTTTATGAAATTATCCAAAAAGTTTCTCTTTTTTGGATTATCTCTTATATTGAAAGTTTGGGGGTGAATGGTGTAGGAGGGGATGAGAAAAAGAGGGTCCTAAAACGTGTTTTCTCCATGCAATTTCCATACGAAACTTTACAGAAGACTACAGGTGAAACTGCTGAACGGAATTACGCCAAATTTGTCAGGGAGAAAGGTGATGGTCCAGAAAGCACGCTTTTGTTTAAATGGTGTAAATCCGTTCAGTAGTTTTTGAGAAATATCAAATTTTACAGATATCGATATTTGAGAATTCTGACATGTGATTGGCTGAGGGGTTACAAGCAGTAGAATAAGAGATATGTTTAAAGATGGGGAACTACTTTTTTTGCCATACAAAACGATACCTGATTGGGAGATGAAAAGCATTGTTTTTTAAAAGTAGGGTGCACATTCGTTTGGTGGAAAAGCATCTTTGTGATTGGTTAAGAAAAAGCAGTTTAAACGTGGAGTACATATCATAGGATAAAATTTGCTCAACTCAACCACACCTGCTACTTGCATTTGGAAGGCACTGTTCGAACTTAAAACAATTGTGAACTTTTAACCTGCACATGCCATTAAATGTTCGAGAAAATGTTGCAAAAAAATATCATTAGGTTTTAAAAAATTGATGAACTCTTAACCTGCACGTGTTGTAGAATGTTCTAGAAAGTGTGTTGATCGAATACGTTGCACTTCTGACTTCTATGTGTCCTTGAATATTAAAAAAACTGTTTATATGGATAATTTTAAAAAAACCAATAGAGAGAAGTTTTGAAACCTAAAAGAATCAAGGAACTATTCTAATTTGTTCATTACATGTATTTATGTGTGGAGCAACAAAATAGCAGGGAGTGGGGGGACGGGGGAAGATGGCCACAATGGTACACATGCACAATTAAGTACAGCACAACTATAGCAAACCATGGCCAAAATTAAACACACCAACAAGGAGCACAAGTCACACAACCCGCCAACATCACACCACTGAACAAGCATAGAAGTGAAAACCACACTGCCGGAAAGGGAGAAGGGTGAACAAAAGCTCACATGAAGGGACATCTCACACACAATGCAGCACACACACATAGGAAGCAGAGTACACCAACATTATTATTATTATTAAATTTATAAGGCGCAACAGCTACCCAAAAAGGGTTTCCTGGCGCCGACAAAGACTAGAGGAAGAGGTGTCAGCTTAAATTAGCTACTGGTTAAAAAGCCAGGTCTTGAGAGATTTACGAAATTGTGTATAGATCGTTTCATTCCGGATAGTTAAGGGAAGTGCGTTCCATAATAAGGGACCAAGATATGCGAAAGATCTGCCGCCCATCCGAGACAGTTTAGTTCTTGGCACAACAAATTTCTCTTGGGTCGATGAACGAAGACACCGTGAGGGCACATATGGGCTGACCAAAGACTGCAGATATAAAGGAGCAGTTCCCACCTTAATTTTAAACATGTGGCTCAGGGCTTTGAACTTAATTCTGTTCTCAACCCTGAGCCAATGGAGATCCCGCAGATGACTGGAAACAGAAGCAAATCTGGGGACCCTGCACAGTAATCTTGCCGCAGCGTTCTGCACCGTCTGCAGTCTGCGAGTCACTACCTTGTTAGAACCAAGGTAGAGAATGTTTCCGTAGTCCAGTCTCGAAGTAATCAGAGCCTGGACTACTGTTCTCTGAGTTTGCTGGGGCAACATCCATAAAATCTTTCTTAGCCACTTCAAGATGGATAACATTTGTGTTTGGACAACACAATGTTGTCCAAACACAAATATTCGCACAATCGAACACAGGACACAAATGCACTCGCCTGAGGCGGATAAGCGTCCAAAGCATCAGTACGAAACAGGCACATGAGAACGCATAAGTACAAACCCACAGTCCGGATGGGGTAGCAATTCACGTATGGCAGGCAGCCAGAGAGTCCGTGACACACACATTGGCATACAAATGAAGACACTACACATTTGGAGACAAGTGAAAATGTGGAAACTTTATAAAAAAAAGTGCGTGTCAGTACGGCCAAGAGTAGTGCCACGATATGCAGAGAAATGCAGCAGCATGGCTGCATAAGGAACATAGGAAAACGTCCATGTTCACCTCGGGGTAGTCCATCACCAACACACGTCAGTGTCAAGCAGCGTTGGTTGTCAGCGCTTCGGACATGATTCGACGCCAATGCAGCCATGTCCACTGTTGTTTTGGGACATGTGACCAGATGTACAACGTGCAATGATGCGGAGGGACACTTGCAATGTGGTACATCGAGTCGTGGTTGGAGGTACCTTGTCACTCGTCAATGAACGCGAGTGCAGCTGCGTAAGCCACTATCTCTAATGAGTGATTGTTGGCCACAATATTTGACATGTCGTCGACGTAATCCATCAGCTGATCGGGACAGATGTGCTGACTCCAACCACTGTACCCAATGTGCACCAAAGCAGAATCGGGAAGTGGGTCAATTTGCTCACTGCATACTACGACACGCGCAATCTCCCAGGCCCAGTTCCCAACATGCATGCCAAACATCCATGCATGCCATAAACGGGCATCACCATGACAGTCCTGGTCATGGGCCAACAGGGGGCGCACACACCTGTCGTAATCCATGTCAGCTACCCACTCGTTGGAGAGGCACACGTCCATGCACCACTCGGATAGGCACGTGCGACATTGCAATACAGGTTGAACGCAGGTGACGTCCGCAATGCGGAAGCACAGCCGGTAAGTGATTCGCAGTACTGCCAAAGGCAGTGCACCCAGGACATGCAGCAGACATGCAAGGTATAGGTGCACGTGCATGAAGTCGACCATGTGTTCGGGATGCTCTGCCATTGCGTCAGTGGCTCTGCTTGTAGCTGCACTGGCTTGCCGTGTGCCAGTCTTGTGGATGAAATGGCACAGCTTGGTGCAATGAGCCGGGTCTGTGTGCAATGGGTGCAGGGCAGGGGTGTGGTGGGAGTACGTGTGAAGGCCATTTCAGGCACGCTAACTATGACGAAGGACTTTTGAGTGTGGGATGTGTACTCGTTTTTCTCAAATCGGGCAGTGCATAGTGTGGGAGACGGATGCAAATATTATCGTATCTGTCAGGGGGGCTGGCCACTTGCAAGTTCCTTCTCGGAGCAGCAGATGTGCTACTGCAAGAGGATGTATGACGATACCACGCATGCATTACATCGCATGCCATTAGATCGCGGTTTTAACAACGCAAGTCGTTACAACGACTTGCGTTGGAGTGCGCTGGACTTAGGAGTAGTTTAATTTACTATTCCAACTCCAGCCTACGTACAGTAGGGAAGGTGTTGGATAGTAATTTAAACTACTCCTTGTCCTATAGCGCCCTCCAGTGCAAGTCGTTCTAACGACTTTCGTTGTAAAAACCGCAATCTAATGGCATGCGATGTAATGCATGCGTTCTAAAGGTTGTTTCCCCTGCAAGATAGCTCAGACAAAGAACCTTTCATCCCTACAGTAAGTTCTCCAGCTGCATTCATACAGGATGTGTACAAAGGCCGGTCGTGGGTGTTGTGGGAGGTCTGCAACCCTGGTCATCATGGATGAGATGCCCAGCACGTGGCACATGGGCGGGTTCACTGTGTGTTACGTTGCCAAACAGCTTCTCCTCCCTCCCACGAGCCCCCACACTTTTGTACGGTGCACTGTTGTATCCCGTGCACTCCTACGGCACACCATTGTAATGCCTATTCGCGCATGTCCTGCGGCATTCCAACCACACCGTGAGACTGCAGTTTGGAGGTGGTGCATGCCACTGTACAACATCGACTGCTGCAGCCCTTGTGGCGGCCACACCAGAACACAGAGACACACTTACCGCACTTCCTGAACACGGACATGTCCGAGACACCCTGTTCCCCTTGCCGGATAGGCAGACCCCTGCGCTGACCTGTGTACGCCGGACCAGCACACGCCGCTTGTGCATGCAGGAGGATGCGTGCGTGGCTACATGTCCAGGCTCACTGCCAACGCTGAGGTGACATGGTAACGTCCGCTGACACTGTGATGTTGCAGGGCTGGTGCCTATCATGCTAACACAATGACCACACGGACACACTTGCTCAGATGCGGGTTCGGGGGGCGTTGGCGGTCCTGGGGTTGTTGCGATGAGTGTTGTGGACCTCATGGGTATCCGTGTATCATGCTCATTGACTGTATGGCACCTGGTGTTTCCGTGTGGCTCTTGGCTGTGTTCCCTTTCATGCTGCAGGTAGTCGTCCTGCTTAACACCAGCAGAAAGCAGGTGTACAATCCCTGGTGCTAACGCGGCTTATCGCCGGAATTTGTTTCGCATCGCAGTTGTTGTCAAAGTTGTGATGTGGTTTTTTCGTGTACAGAAAAATAAACGAACTGGGCAGTGTATCCCGTCAAGATCCAGCACCTGACCCACTATTCCCAATCAATATAAATACAATGACATTTCTTCATTGATTTTGTGTGTACACTGTAAGTGCACCCACTACCACAGTGCAATTCAATACAGGATTTTAGTATTTAGAATAAATTGCAAAGGTGCATTTCGTGTCTTTTTGCACGGGAACGCCTACTCTGCATTTCATTATCAGCATTTTAATGCAACTAAAGTTGAGATAAATATAACACACTATTCAGAAGCTGGTGCAAACTGCAGACATCACCAGTATTCCCGTGATAACTAACCCAAAATTTAACACCATGGTGGACACCACGGAATAACAGTAATAAGAACGAGAAAGAGTCACACAGCACTTAAGTAACAACCCAAAACTTTTTTTTTTTTTTAATCAAACTTTATTTTTTCGTAAACGTATATATAAAGAATAAACTAAATTTAACAAACTGAACACAAAACAACAAGGCGGAAGACTCCTGTCGGGACCATGAATGTCGACGACACAGCCTGGAAAATAAAGCACAAAATAAGGACGTGTGTAATGCGCATATCAAAGGAGTGAGACACAGAGAAGGAAAAAAAAGCCAGAGGGAAGGAAAAAAGGGAGTGAGAAAGGGAGAAGGGAGATAGAGAAAGAGAAGAAAAGGAAGGAAGAGAATGAGAGAGAGAGTGAAGAGAGGGAAGTGAGAGAGAGAGAGAGATACTGCCGCCCGTGCGCATCCATGAACAAATAATTACCTGCTGCCCCCAGAGTGTCTACCAGTGGGCACTCCACGTGCCCGTCAAAGCTCCGCGGCCCGGCAGATCTCACAGATGTCGCTGAGTCCTGAGTCATGAATGGCAGAGACCACATCAGCTTCTCCGCGGCCCGGCAGATCTCATACATGTCGCTGAGTCCTGAGTCATCAATGGCGGAGACCTCATCAGCTTTTGGTGCCGCTAACCCTGTGCAACGCAAGCCAGCGCCACGTGGTGGTAGGCCGCTGACGGCCATACAACTTAGGGTGTGACTAACCCTGTGCAACTCAAGTCCGCGCCACGTGGTCGAAGGCCGCTGACGGCCACATCAGCTTCGGGTGGCAGTAACCCTGTGCAACTCAAGTCCGCGCCACGTGGTGGTAGGCCCCTGACGGCCACATCAGCTTCGGGTGGCAATAACCCTGTGGAACTCAAGTCCGCGCCACGTGGTAGTAGGCCCCTGATGGCCATAGAGCTCAGGGTGCGACTAACCCTCTGCGCAACTTTTCATGAGTCTTTATGATTGCGACCCGTGGAGCGTCCGCCATCCAGTCACCACCGGTAATAAAGGATGTGACGTTGTGGATCTATTATATTTGCGTGGTCACATGGCCTGTGACGCATGTGCCGGATGGGTGTGGTGTGTGTGCAAACCTGCCCTCAGGGAGTGGCCGTGACATGTTGATAACTAGACCACTGACCTGCACACCAACAGCGAGTACGCCTGCGACAGGTAGCTATGTGGGGGGTGTGAAAACGTGTTTTCTCAATGGATTTTCTATAGGAAACTTTAGACAAGGCTACAGGTCAAACAGCTGAACGGAATTTCGCCAAATTTGGCAGGGAGAAAGGTCTTGGTCCAGAAAGCGCGCTTTCTCGCATCGAGTGAAAATATAAAAGAAAGGTCTTGGGGGCAATTTAATATACCGGAGCTCTGTTTCTGCGAGATAACTCTTTCACGCTCTGTCTGCCCAACATCACCACTTCGCAGCTATGCCGTTAGAAGCCAGTCCGTCGGCTCGCAGCTCTCTACGTTTGCGAGCTAGTACGCTACTGTGCCTGTACCTCTGCGAGGTACTACGCTGCTGTTTCTTTGGGAGCAGACGGGTCGTAGTACTGCGTGTGTGAGTCGAGCGGACAGGCCGCAGTTATCCCTCTGCGAGCCTGGGTGCGAACTGTTCATAACTCACACTACATAAGCATTGAAAAACCATTTTGTGATTCAGTCCGTCAGCTGGCATCTGTCCGAGGCATTTCTGAAAACATATCGGAGTTCTTTCTGTGAGAGATACCCCTCTCATGCTGCCTCTCCCACATCAGCAGGTAACGCACCCTCTTCCCACATTACCAAAATACCCCCAACAACCTTCTTGGGCCCGGAAGTGTCCCTGTGCGGTTGGACAAACAAGAATCTTAGTCATGTATAGGTTTACATATAAAACATTTTATTTAAAGAAAACAACAACAAATAAAACTGAAGGGAGTCTGGTGCTGTGGTCGCTGCCACGAATTTGGGGTCACTGCCATTCAGGACTCAGGACACAGTTCCACATGTGGGATCGGCTTGTATTGAACAGGGTTAGTGGCACCACGTTTTGCGCCTTGTGTTGTAGAGGGTTAGTGGCACCACGTGTCGCCGGCTTTGCATATGGAAATATGCCTCACTAACCAAAGGGAGTCTGGTGCTGTGGTCGCTGCCACGGACTTGGGGTCACTGCCATTCAGGACTCAGGACACAGTTCCACATGTGGGATTGGCTTGTGTTGAACAGGGTTAGTGGCACCACGTGTCGCCGGCTTGTGTTGAACAGGGTTAGTGGCACCACGTGTTGCGGCTTGCGTTGAACAGGGTTAGTGGTACCATATGTCGCAGGCTTGTGTTGAACAGGGTTAGTGGCACCACGTGTCGCAGCTTGTGTTGAACAGGGTTAGTGGCACCACGTGTCCAAAGTTGGAATTGCGAGCTCTGCTGCCCGCAGTGTAGACTGCTAATGAGTGTTCGTTTGCACTTGAAAATGAATTTGGTGATTGTACTAAAGCTATAACTGATATAAAAAATGTTCTTGAAGAAAGGATACTAAAAGGATATTATGTAGATTTTAGGCCTGTGATAGTTACTTGCCTAGTGGACTCTGTAATTAATGAATCAATACTTAATTTTAATTGTGAGCCCTACTGACCTCAGTGTAGGCGTATCATGAAAAGATGAAATAAGTATAGAATACACTGACGAAGTGTTGTATTTTCTGAGTACAATCTTCTTGTTAGAAATTAGCATTTAAAAATCGAATTGCAAGCTCTGCTGCCCGCAGTGTAGACTGCTATTGAGTGTTCGTTTGCACTTGAAGATGAATTTGGTCATTGTACTAAACTATAACTGATATAAAAAAAGTTCTTGAAGCAAGGATACTAAAAGGATATTATGTAGGGTTTAGGACTGTGATAGTTAATTGCCTACTGGACTCTGTAGTTAATGAATCAAGAAATAATTTTAATTGTGAGCCGTGATGACCGCAGTGTAGGCCAGAGGTAGCAGTCAGCAAGGGCCCATAGCCACGTGGCGTTGAGTTGAGGTGCACAGTTAGTGGCACCAGAAGCATTGAGACTGTATGAGCCTGTGATGATGCTTGGTGCGGACGGGCCGCACTGGGAGCAATGTGTCTTGCCTACTGGTCTGCGTCATGTGCAATCGGGACTCTATGTGAATTGTGAGGCCTGCTGACCGGAGTGTAGGCCAGAGGTAGCGGTGAGCAAGGGCCCACAGCCACGTGCATAGGTTGGTGGCCCCACCGGCCTGCGTAGTTCAGGTTCAGTGGCACCACGTGTCGCCGGCCTTCCATATGCAAATACCCGTCACTAATCGAATTGAGTCTGGTGCTGTGGTCGCTGCCACGGACTTGGCAGGAGAACTCAGGACACAGTTACACATGTGGGATCGGCTTGTGTTGAACAGGGTTAGTGGCACCACGTGTTGCTGGCCTTCCATATGGAAATATGCCTCACTGATCGAAGGGAGTCTGGTGGTGTGGTTGCTGCCACGGACTTGGGGTCACTGCCATTCAGGACTCAGGACACAGTTACACATGTGGGATCGGCTTGTGTTGAACAGGGTTAGTGGCACCACGTGTTGCCGGCCTTCCATATGGAAATATGCCTCACTGATCGAAGGGAGTCTGGTGCTGTGGTCGCTGCCACGGACTTGGGGTCACTGCCATTCAGGACTCAGGACACTGTTACACATGTGGGATTGGCTTGTGATGAACAGGGTTAGTGGCACCATGTGTCGCCGGCCTTCCATATGCAAATACGCCTCACTAATCGAAGGGAGTCTGCTGCTGTGGTTCTCTCACGGAGTTGGGGTCACTGCCATTCAGGACTCAGGACACAGTTACACATGTGGGATCAGCTTGTGTTGAACAGGGTTAGTGGCACCACGTGTCGCCGGCCTTCCATATGGAAATATGCCTCACTGATCGAAGGGAGTCTGGTGCTGTGGTCGCTGCCACGGACTTGGGGTCACTGCCATTCAGGACTCAGGACACAGTTACACATGTGGGATCGGCTTGTGTTGAACAGGGTTAGTGGCACCACGTGTTGCCAGCCTTCCATATGGAAATATGCCTCACTGATCGAAGGGAGTCTGGTGCTGTGGTCGCTGCCACAGACTTGGGGTCACTGCCATTCAGGACTCAGGACACAGTTACACATGTGGGATCGGCTTGTGTTGAACAGGGTTAGTGGCACCATGTGTCGCCGGCCTTCCATATGCAAATACGCCTCACTAATTGAAGGGATTCTTCTGCTGTGGTTCTCTCACGGAGTTGGGGTCACTGCCATTCAGGACTCAGGACACAGTTCCACATGTGGGATCGGCTTGTGTTGAACAGGGTTAGTGCCACCAAGTGTCGCCGGCTTGTGTTGAACAGGGTTAATGGCAACACGTGTGGCGGCTTGTGTTGAACAGGGTTAGTGGCACCACGTGTCCAAAATTCGAATTGCGAGCTCTGCTGCCCTCAGTGTAGACTGCTAATGAGTGTTCGTTTGCACTTGATGATGAATTTGGTGATTGTACTAAAGCTATAACTGATATAAAAAAGTTCTTGAAGCAAGGATACTAAAAGGATATTATGTAGGTTTTAGGCCTGTGATAGTTACTTGCCTACTGGACTCTGTAATTAATGAATCAAGACTTAATTTTAATTGTGAGCCCGGATGACCACAGTGTAGGCCAGAGGTAGCGGTCAGCAAGGGCCCATAGCCACGTGGCGTTGAGTTGAGGTGCACAGTTAGTGGCACCAGAAGCATTGAGAATGTATGAGCCTGTGATGCTGCTTGGTACGGACGGGCCGCACTGGGAACAACGTCTCTTGCCTACTGGACTGCGTCATCTGCAATCGCGACTGTATCTGAATTGTGAGCCCTGCTGACCGCAGTGTAGGCCAGAGGTAGTGGTGCATAGGTTGGTGGCCCCGCCGGCCTGCGTAGTTCAGGTTCAGTGGCACCACGTGTCGCCGGCCTTCCATATGCAAATACGCCTCACTAATCGAAGGGAGTCTGGTGCTGTGGTCGCTGCCACGAAGTTGGGGTCACTGCCATTCAGGAGTCAGGACACAGTTCCACATGTGAGATCGGCTTGTGTTGAACAGGGTTAGTGGCACCACGTGTCAAGCCTTGTGTTGTACATGGTTAGGGCCACCACCTGTAGCCGGCCTTGCATATGGAAATATGCCTCACTGATCGAAGGGAGTCTGGTGCTGTGGTCGCTGCCACGGACTTGGGGTCACTGCCATTCAGGACTCAGGACACAGTTCCACATGTGGGATCGGCTTGTGTTGAACAGGGTTAGTGGCACCACGTGTCGCCGGCTTGTGTTGAACAGGGTTAGTTGCACCACGTGTCACGGCTTGTGTTGAACAGGGTTAGTGGCCCCACGTGTCCAAAATTCGAATTGCGAGCTCTGCTGCCCGCACTGTAGACTGCTAATGAGTGTTCGTTTGCACTTGAAGATGAATTTGGTGATTGTACTAAAGCTATAACTGATATAAAAAAAGTTCTTGAAGCAAGGATACTAAAAGGATATTATGTAGATTTTAGGCCTGTGATAGTTACTTGCTGACTGGACTCTGTAATCAATGAATCAAGACTTAATTTTAATTGTGAGCCCTGATGACCGCATTGTAGGCCAGAGGTAGCAGTCAGCAAGGGCCCACAGCCACGTGACGTTGACTTGAGCTGCACAGATTGGGAGCATACAGTCTTCTTAACTGATTATACTCTCTTACACAATTAGCATCGGCACTAATCTTGAATTGTTAGCCCTGCTAACCGCATTGTAGGCCGGAGGCAGCGGTCATCAAGGGCCCACAGCCACGTGGCGTTGACTTGAGCTGCACAGAGTTAGTGGTACTTGAAGCCCTTAGCGTGTGCGCAGTCAGCGATGATGCGTGGTCCGGGCTGGCCGCACTGGTAGCAATGTCTGTTGCCTACTGGACTGCGTCATCTGCAATCGCGAGTCGCTCTGAATTGTGAGCCCTACTCACTGCAGTGGAGGCAGGAGGCAGCAGTGAGGAAGGGCCCACAGGCACGTGTTGTTGACTTGAGCAATGTCTCTTGCCTACTGGACTGCGTCATCTGCAATCTCGACTCCATCTGAATTGTGAGCCCTACTGACCGCAGTGTAGGCCGGAGGCAGCGGTCAGGAAGGGCCCACAGCCATGTGTTGTTGACTTCAGCAATGTCTCTTGCCTACGGGACTGCGTCATCTGCAATCGCGACTCGATCTGAATTGTGAGCCTTGCTGTCCGCAGTGTATATCGAAGGCGGTAGTTTGTACAGACATAAGTCTGCGGTGCTGTGCCGCTGGGGGCCTGTGTGGCGGAAGCCAGCGATCGGCTGAGGAGGCTAGCGGTCATGTTGGTGGCCTCGTGGCAGGGTGAGGGGCGCCGCCCTGGCAGACGCTTTGGCCTTCCCACAAGTGAACCACGCCCAGAGCTCCAGCCTATTTATTCACACTCCTACGCTGAAGTGGCGTACGTCGGACCAGCCCACTCCGGTTATGCTTATGCTTACAGGGGATGACGACACAGCTACATGACTGAGATCTTCCCTAGTGTTTGACGTAACATGGTTAGGTCCACTGTCCACAACACTGCAAGCACCAGTAGTATCTGTGCACATGGAGAGGTGTGTGTTCTGCATACTGGGATGTATCCAGCACATCACCGCTACACTTTGCATTGTGTGCATTGTTAAACATGGGTGAATTGCTTCCTTCACATATAGTTTGTTCACACCTGTCCCAATATTCAGCTATTGTGTGGCTGAGGGGCCATGCCGTTTTCGGAAAGTTCGCTGTCTTGTTCTGCGCTGCCTCGGTGGTAGAGGGGGGCCTGGGGGTGGTGGTGGGTGTTGTGGCATTCTTGGGTGTCGGAGCTGCTTGATCAGTAGGTCTATGACATGTGTTGGTCTTCAGATGTGGCTCTGGGCTGGGCTCCCTTTCATACTGTATGTAGTTGTTTAATATTTAAAAAACAAGAAGACATTATATAGTTTAAATAACAAAAAACAAAAATTACAGTAGGGAGAGGGGTGGTACGGGGGGGAGGTCCTGAGGGTTGTGGCAGTGGGTGTTGTGTCCTTCTTGGGTGTCGGAAAAAGCTATAGGTTAAATAAACATTATAATTAGAAATTAGCATTAAAAAAAACATTGAAATTCACTGAAAAAACCATACGTTTCAGGGACGTTATAGATAGAAATTAGTATTTAAAAAACCTTTGAAATTCACTGAAAAAACCATAGGTTTCAGGCACGTTATAGTTAGAAATTGGCATTTAAAAAAACCTTTGAAATTCACTGAAAAAACCATAGGTTTCAGGGACGGTATAGTGAGTTGGACATTTCATTCATACAAAACCATAGAAATTCCACCGTTATAGTTAGTTCAGCTAACTATAACTCGTGCCCCGCAATGCACTGCTGATGACGTCACATATTACATCATTCATGACATGGTCAGTGACATCACTGATGACATCACTGATGACATCTCAAATGACATCACTGATGACATCATCCAGTGAATGTAGCTTTCTTTAAAATTTAAATATGTATTATATATATATACCAAGCTGTATTGAAGAATGAATGGATGTATAAGTGTCTGGATGGAGGATTTAGTAGGTGTGTGACTGACTGTTTAAGTGAATTATTAAATGTATCTTACTGAATACATGGGTTAGTGTCTAAAGTGTGTGAATGTCTGTATCACTCTGTCTGTTGTTGTGTAAGCTGCTGCATCGGTTGGTTAGTAGCTACATCAATGTCTATATGGGTTATTGATTAGTTGCCTGCGTATTTGTATAGGAGACTGAGTGTGTGTGTAGTTGGGTGGGGGGTGTGTGACTCTGTGCATAGATATGTGAGTGGTTGATTGACAGGGTGTATGAGTTTAAGAGTGCATGTGGAAACAGTTGTATGGGTGGGTAAGTGTATGTATGGGCGTCTTGGTGAGTGAATCGATGTCTCAGTGCACATGTCCAACTAAGTACATATATAAAAGGCAGTGTATGTGAGAGTTGGTGTATAGAAATGACTATACGTGAGAGTCAGTGATTGTGAGAGTGGCTGTATGTATGCGTGTATTCTTGTATTAGTGATTATATAAGAGACTATGGGGCCGATTCCGATCTCGGCCGGTAGGGCTCCGAATCGGATTCGGATTTACCGGATCCGATTCGGAGCCCTATTTCCCGACCGAATTGTACGTGCGTCCGGGCCAGCGAGTATGATGCGTGCGCTCGCGAAAACTCCGACCGACTCGTTCGCAGGACCCGACCGCTCCGACCGACTCGCACGGACACGACTCGCACCGCGCAATGGAGACGTTCCCCGGCCGGGTAAGTACGAGGCGCACCTCGACCGCTCCGACCGACTCGCGCAGTCCGGCTCCAAGGAGCTGTCGGAGCCGCACTTTGGGGGTCCGTGTCGGACCCCCCTGGAAGCGTAGGCACGCGAGTCGCACACAGCGGGGACCCATGGGTCCCCCCTACACGTGCATGTACGGCGCGACCCGCATCGACGCGAACACGCTGTAGGGGGCGCCCTTGTTCGCGTCGTGCCCATTGAGTCAATGGGAGCCCGTGTACGCGTCGTACGACTGGCTCCCATTGACTTCAATGGGAGTCCGACCGAATCGAGTCCGATGGCATACGTGCGCATCGTACTCGTTCGGTCGGGCTGCTAGGGTCCGATTTGGTCGGGAATCTCTCCGGGTCCGGCTCGGTCGGAGAGATTTCCGGCCCGAATCGGAATCGGCCCCAAAGTATGCGTTACTATCAGTATGAATAAATGAGGTGGTGTGTGTATAACTGTGTAGGTGAGTAAATGGAACTGTGATTGATTCTTTGCATGAGTGACTAGGATGAGTACATAACTGACTAGGATGAGTGCTGGTGTGTCAATGTCTATATAGGTGTATGAGTGCATTTGATAGTGTTCTATTGATCAGTGACTGCATGTAAGACTGATTGTATGGGTGAATGGGTAGATGTGTGTCTAGACCTAGGAATCACTGAGTGGGTATGTAGTAACTGGTATTAGTGTGTCAATGGTATCGAAAATGGTAGTCTGTATTTTACAGTGAGTGTATCAAAGGTTATATTAGTGTGTGACGAGGTACATCAGATTGTCACATGGATGATGTCATTTGAGATGTCATCAGTGATGTCATCAGTGATGTCACTGACCATGTCATGAATGATGTAATATGTGACGTCATCAGCGGTGCATTGCGGGACCGTGAGTTATAGTTAGCTGAACTAACTATAACGGTGGAATTTCTATGGTTTTGTATGAGTGAAATGTCCAACTAACTATAACGTCCCTGAAACCTATGGTTTTTTCAGTGAATTTCTAAGGTTTTTGAAATGCTAATTTCTAACTATAACGTGCCTGAAACCTATGGTTTTTTCAGTGAATATATACATGTATGTACATATATATATATATATATATATATATATATATATATATATATATATATATATGTATATATATATATTACCTACTGGTGGTCGCCACTAGGTAGTTATAGTTACAACCTAGTTTCCATAGGAAAGCGTTTTTATTTTGCCAGTAACTTTGATGCTGCTTGAGGAATTGTAACGAAATTTTCAAAACTGGTTTGACACTCACTACAGCTGTTGTCATGAAAGTTTAGTTTAGTACACTTGAAATATGCAAGAAGAGTAATTCTGTGTTTAGCGCTATTTCTATCACTCTCACGTCTAAGGATGCATTTTGCTGTAAGAAGCAGCACTACATGCATCAGAATACGAATAAAGAGCATGAGCTAGTGCTCACGCTCACTAAATGTGCTCTTGGTGTGGGTTTTTTCCCGAAAATTACTCTTCATTACGCAAACAGGAGTAATTGCGTAATTATCGGCAATTATGCGTCTTAGAATAATGCAGTATTACTAAAGTTACTCTGATTACTCTGGCGTAATCAAAATTCTGCCCAGGCCTAGTTATAGTGAGCGGTTGTATGACATTACATGTCGATATTCACCAGCATTGATGAGAGACAAAGTACATTGCTGCAATATCGTTGTAAATGAGACCAATAGATAGCCATATAGATAAAGCATATGATTAAGACTCATCGAGTCGAAATGCGTCATGCAATTTGTTTGCCTGAATAAAGATTTTGTCACTGAGGATGGTGGTTTGGGCTTGATTGTGCTCTTTGGATAATGGAGTACGATTTTTGTTTGCGATATATGGGTATCAAAGCTACCAAACAAGCCCCGGTCCAACAGGCTGGGCGTCCCGAATGCATTGGAGTTCTTATGGCATACATAGTGAAACGGGATGCCTGCTGGCTAAATTGAGATGTGGGTAAGATGATTGTGGCAGGGCCGCCGCTGAGAAGCTGGCCAGCCCAGAAGATCTTAAGAAACTCTGTATTTTAGCCAGGATTTCTTCTTGCACTCCGACCCCTTGTGAGTTTAAAGAAGGCAAAGGAGTTTGGAATCAATCAACACCCAAGTTTTATTATGTGGCACAGTTTTGGATTAAAACATAATGCAGTGAACTGAGCCATACATGGAATTGATTCATTTTAAAGGCAAGAATGAGGCCATGTAATTGTGTCCAAAATCTAATATTAAGAAAATGATTGGAGCATATGTTGATTGGGGTATTGACATTGCTGTGTACAATATGGTTGCATTTTGGGTAATGTGGTCCTCAACACGGCGAAGTAAGGAACTACAGTCGGCGTACCACAAGTAGAGGCGCTCAGGAAAGGAAATGTAAATTGTTTTGTACTTACCAAAGCAATATTTATTGACAAGAGTCACCAACTCCATTTATGTGTTTTTAATGATACATTGATGTAAACGAGGCACTTACGAGGTGTTTATGGACAGAGTTTAAAGTCTGTTTTTACGCTCTATTGCAGCAATGTACTTTGTCCCTCATCGATGCCGGTAGATATCATTTTAAATGAGACCAATGGATAGCCACGGAGATAAAGCATATGATTAAGACTCATCCAGTCAAAACGGGTCATGCAATCTGATTGCTTGAATAAAGATCTTGTCACTGAGGTTGGTGGTTTGGGCTTGATTGTGCTCTTTGGATAATGCAGTATGACTTTCAATTGCAATATATGGTCATCAACGCTATCAAACACGCCTTGGTCCGAAAGGCTGGGCGTACTGATGCATTGGAGTTCTTATGGTATATATATATATACCATAAGATATATAGTATATATATATATATATATATATATATATATCGCACAGCAAAGGATCTTGCGGAAAAAGAATCCAGGCGAGCCCACTCGGTCGATCAAAGCAGTTTATTTTCTATGACAGACAAGGACGACGCGTTTCGACCACGTCCGTGGTCTTCGTCACATGACCATCGCCTCCATTTTTTACTATTTAAAGGTACGTGCACATACTTGTTTAATGAACATAAAAGAAATGTTATAGGCACATATAAAAATAAAGTGAAAAAAGTGCATAGTGAAAACAGACACATTAGTTTCAATGTTGCAAACAATGATAGCTTTTTAAATGTTTAGAAAAGGCCTCCAACTAGTCATATTTGTGGTAAATCCATTCATTAATGTTACACTATAACAATGAAAAACACTGCTCAATTGTGACATGGAGGGACTAGTGCCCTGTATTCAATTAGTGATTATGTACAATTATCTCAAGACTATTAACACTTTGCTACAGTACAGGTATATTACCCTAGTAAGTATAAAATATGACTAGGAGCTGGATGGGGGTCCGCCATACTCCGGTGCTCTTACATGATTGCCAAGTGCCGTTTCATGGTGATTCACATCTTATGTTCTGAAAACGTAACAAAGGTACAATAATTAGCATCATTATATCACATTTTGAACAGTATTCATATTTCAACTATTGCATACAAGAAACCAAGGTTAAAGAGACTTTACATACAAATTAATCAATTAAGCTACAAGTCTGTTTATATAATGTTATAATATATGTGAACTAGAAAAGGAAAAAGGTGGTGTGTGCAACTAAACAAAATAAACTAAAGAAGGAGAAGGTAGGGCGTGAGTCTACAGCCAAAGCTCTGATCATACTGATCAGTGTACATCCTATAAGTGGGAATACAGTTCCTCATCCTGATTAAGGCCACCTGGGTACATGGTCCCTGCTAAGAGAATCAACCGTGACTCAAGTTTGCGGAGGGCCGCAATGCGATTGCCTCCTCTCGGATTAGGTACGATAGTGTCTAATCCGAAAAATCTAGCTTTGGTCCAGTCCGACCCATGTTCCCTAGAAAAATGTCTGGCTGTGCTATAGCTCTGGTCAGAATTGGTTATTGCCCTCCAATGTTCAAGGATGCGCTTCTTAACAGGGAATGTTGTTGATCCAATACACCAGAGATTACACGGGCAGACTACAGCATACACCACAAACTCAGTACTACATGTGATAAATTTAGATATTTCCCATTTGGTATTGGTTCTTTCTAGGATTACCTCCAATATGTTTCTGCTGTTTTTACAGGCTTTACATTTCCCACATTTGTGGAAGCCTTTAGTATGTTTCAACCAACCACCTTCTTTTGGTTGGAGATGGCTGTGGACCAACATGTCCCTCAGCGATGGGCTTCTCATATAGGTCACGGAGGGAGTCGGTTTTATTTCATTTCTCAGAATGGGGTCTTTCCTCAGGATATCCCATCTATTTCTGAGGATATTCCTTATCTCATTCGATTGATTGCAGTATTTGGTGATAAATCTAACTTCACTCTTTTTGATGGGTCCAGATAGACTCTGCTCTGAAGTTTTATTGACTATTTCTTCTCTAGATTGACTTTCGACTCGTTTTTCTGCTTGTATAATGGCTTTTCTAGGGTATCCTCTCTCTTTGAATCTGGCCTTCATTTCTTGTTTGGTGTCTTCGTATGTGGTAGGGGTACTGCAGTTGCGTTTAGCCCTGAGGAATTCACTGTACGGTATTCCCCACCTAAAACTCGGAGGGTGAGAGCTGGCAGCATGAAGGATGGAATTCCCTGCTGTCTTCTTTCTAAAAAGATTTGTGACAATTTTTCCCCTGTCTACGCTTAGTTTCAAATCTAGGAAATCAATTGATTCCTGACTGTAGTGTCTGGTGAACCGGAGGTTCACAACATTCATGTTTAAGCAGTCTATGAACTGATTAAGTTCCATTTCAGACCCCCTCCACACAAAGAAAATATCATCAATATACCTGAGCCATGAGGATACATTGAATATCCAATGTTCAGTGTTGTCGTTCCAGAGCACCTGCTTCTCCCACCAGCCCACCATGAGATTAGCGTAGCTGGGAGCGAAGCAGGTACCCATAGAAGTCCCTTGTAGTTGTTTATAATGTTCTCTTTCAAATATGAAAACATTCTCCTTCAGGCATATTTCCAACATATCCAAGAGCATGAGGGTATGTTCAAGAAATTCTGCTCTGCGCTGTCTTAGAAAGAACTGGCAAGCCTTGATACCGTCATCATGCCTGATACTTGTGTATAATGACTCCACATCGAGACTAACTAACCACTGGTCATTCCCCATGTCAACATCCCTGATCGTTTGCAAAAAGTGCGTTGTATCCCTAAGATAGGATGACAAATTTCTCACATAGGGGAAGAGAAAATGGTCAACGTATCTGCTGCTACTTTCCAAGAGGCTATTTTTAGATGATACAATGGGTCTGCCTGGTGGATTGGTATCATTTTTGTGGACCTTAGGGAGAAGGTATAGAGTAGGGGTAGTAGGTGTGTCATTTCTGAGGAAGCGTGCTTCGTCCCATGTGAGTAGGCCCTTATCTTGCCATGTTTGTAGCTTACATATATACATATTTTTCAGGTCATCAAGATATTTTCTGTCCACCTTTTTGTAACAGGTTATATCATCCAGTTGGCGATACGCTTCACTGGTATACATGGCCCTAGTCATAAGGACCACGTTGCCACCCTTATCTGAAGGCTTAATGACAAGATCCCGATCTTTTTGTAATATATATATATATCCTATTGGTGGTCGCCACTAGGTAGTTATAGTTACAACTCTAGAAAATAACTTTTTTCTGTTTGGCGGTGAACTGTACCACCAACTACGTGGGACTGCAATGGGCACCTGTTTCGCCCCCAGTTATGCGTGTTTACATGTAGGCTGGTGGGAGGAACAGGTGCTCTGCAAAGATCACGTACAGATTTGGGACGAACACAAAGTTATGTGGGTGAGATATAAAGATGATCTCTTTGTGGTGTGGAGGGGCTTGATTCTGCAGAACAATTTGTCAGGCTCATTAATAACAATGGATTGAACTTGAGATTTACACACAATATCAGTAAAACCAGTGTTTCATTTCTTGATGTAAAAGTATATGTTGAAGAGGGTATATTGGAAACCAGGCTATATAGGAAAGATACAGCCGGGAATACAACACTTCACGCCTCCAGCTCTCATCCTCACCATATTAAGCTGAGCATACCTTACGATGAAATGCTGAGGGCGAAAATAAATTGCAGCACAGAAGATGGTCTAAGAAAACGCCAGGATGATATGACAGATAGATTCCTTGAGAGTGGATATAGTAGATTAATAATTGATGAGGCTAGACGATCAGCAAATAAAAAGAATAGAGAATCGATCTAATTTTCCACTAGAGACCCCCAAGATAGAAAAACTGAATCAACAGTGAGGTTTCTCACAACATATAACACACAGAACTCTCGCTTGCTGGAAGCAGAGCATTCGTCTGTTTCCCTGACCACTGTCAAGCGAGCAGGGAAACAGATGAATTGCTTTCACCCACAGGGGCTGCATGTTTATCAGCTCCCTGTGTGTGAAAGCAATGCCTGCCCTTGTAGGAGATGGGGAGCCGGCATTGACCACAGGGCCCTTGAGGCTCCCTCTGTGGTCCCAATACAGACTGGGTGCCCAGGGGGCACCCAGGACAAATAGCTGGGCCCTGGGGGATGGGGTCCCCAGGGCCAAAATCGGCTCGGGAGGGTGGCCCTCCTCCCCTAATAAAAATACATTTTAAATAAAATACCGGGCCCTGGGAATGGGGTCTCCAGGGCCGAAATCAGCCCGGAGAAAAGGGCTGCATAGCCCCCTCCCCTAATAAAAAAATATTTTTAAAAAGGCCGGCCTCGTGGGATGTTGTTGGAGGCTTGCCTCCTTTCTCAACCACTCTGCAAAGGGGCCTCCTGGCACACAATTGGCTGGGGGATGGAGTCCCATTGGCTTCTGTTACCTCAAGTAAGTCCCACGCAGCAAGATTGCTGAGAGGTCATCCAAGTATGTCTAGTGGCTGTGAGGTATGCGAGTGGCTGTATGGACATGTTAGTGGGTATGTGAGTAGCTGTATGGGTGAGTGAGTGGCTGTGTGAGTGGCTGTATTGGTGACTGAGTGGGTGTGTGTCTGTATGGGTATCTGTACAGGTGAGTGAGTGGCTGTGTGAGTGGCTTTATGGGTGGGTGAGTGGGTATGTGAGTGTCTGTATGGGTGACTGAGTGGGTGTGTGAGTGGTTGTGTGGGTGAGTGAGTGGCTGTTTTAGTGGGTGTTTGGCTAACCGAGTGGGTGTGTGAGTGGCTGTATTGGAGAGTGAGTGTCTATGTGAGTGGCTGTATGGGTGAGTGGACATTTGAGTTCTTGTATGGATGTGTGAATGAGTATATATGTGGTTATGTGCTTGTTGTTGTGTGGATGTGTGAGTGGGTGTACGGGTGAGTGAGTGACTCTGTTGAAAGGCTGTATGGGTGAGTGAGTGGGTGTGTGAGTGTCTGTATGGGTGAATAGGTAGGTGTGTGAGTAGATGTATGGGTGAGTGATTGGTTGTGTGGATGACTGTATGGGTGCCCTGTAAGGCTGTGTGAGTAGTTGTATAGGCAAATGAGTGGCTGTGTGAGTGGCTGTATGGGTGGGTGAGTGTGTGGGTGAGTGGGTGTGTGAGTGGTTCTGTGGATGATGTCATCAGTGATGTAATCATTGATGGCATTTGAGATGTAATAAGTCACGTCATCAGTGATGTCACTGACTATGTCATGAGTGATGTAATATGTGAGGTCATAAGCATGGCATTGTGGGGCGTTAGTTATATTTAGCTCAGCTAACTATATCTGCTGAATTTCACTGGCTTTGTACAAGTGAAATCTGAGCCCAACTATAATGTCCTGTAACCTGTTTTTTCCAGTGAATCTATCTATATCTGCATATATATCTATGTATATCTATGCATATCTATATATATCTATATATATATATATATATATATATATATATATATATATATATATATATATATCCACAACAGAACTGCAACACGCCACAGGAACCGATATCCCAGGTCAATAATCACAGAGCCGGCACTCTATTTGATGTAAACGTATGTTTATTCACACACGGCAGCAATTGATAACCCAACGCGTTTCGGAGTTCAAGCACTCCTTGGTCACGGGTATATATATATATATATATGCAAAAAAGAAGCAGAGAACACTGGGTAGTTCCCAAGTTTAGGTGGAGAGCTGCTCCTGTATAGAGCACCCTGCAACACCGGCGACACTCTAAATTTTCTCACCTCAAATGTCTGCTTTTTATCAAAGTCTTTAAGTGCAGGATTGCACAGTGCCATCCATGCCGAGATAGGAAGGGTCAAAGCCAAAGTATTTTGCCATTTCTACAACAAAGTCCCCGATTATGATGTTGGACGGACCTGAGTCCGTCCGACATCGTTTGGGAACTGGGACCGAACGACCTCCTGTCGTCGGTCCCAACCCAGCAATTAGGATGCGACCAAACACTGTTCGGTCGCATTCCTATTCTTTACAATGGGAGCATGCATTCTGACCGGAATGCATGCTCTCATTGTAAAGAACTGAGGTGCAGTTCATCCCTGCACCCCGAGGTTGGCTCCTCAAGGTACCTGCCACTGGGTGCAGGGATCAACAGGGGGGCACATGGCCGCCATCCGGTGGGCTTGCACAAAGTCAGATTCCGAAGGCCTTTCTGTGTCAGAAAGGCCGGCACAGAAAGGTTGAGGGATTACTGGAGGCTTTCCGAATGGCAGACAGGCTCTCTGAGCCCGTCGGAGCACATTCGGAAATCCAGTTCGAATTCCTTTCCGATCGACCCCACCAAAATGGGCCGGTTGGAAAGGAATCCGAACAGCCAATTACGATGCCATAGGAACGGCTTCGACCAAGGGTCTTTAAGCATAGTATTAGCACAGTGCCATCCATGCGGAGCCGTAAAATGTCAAAAGTCTTTTAATACTCCAGGCATATTGGTAAGTGTATAATGCAGTCACTTAAAGCATTGATACATATTAAATGCATAGTGCAACATTGACCACATAGTCCTTTATGATATGTCCAAACTACTATTATGCACATGGGAAATATCGCCTGCTCAAATTTTAAAACTGTGATGTTTGGGGGACAGTAAAATAAAATCCGCTGTATGGCGCAAACCCCCTCAGAAAATGCAAGCCAAATAAAATGCAATAACGTGAAACATGCTGCGTGTAGCGCTTGTACCAATGTGAGAGACAACATTCACCAAAATTGAAATGATATGGCTTGAAATGACTAACGGGTTGAATTCGTAACCTTTGCCCTTTCATACATGCCAGGAGACAGAGCGTGTTCAATGCCCGATTGTGCTGACACATATATACATGATGAACATTATGGGGGGAATGAAACATGAGACCGCTGGATATCATTAGAAGCTGGAAACACATAGTGTGCACTTTCGAAACGTTTATGGCTAGTATCCCATAGGGACTGCATGTCCCATAATGCCCCTTGTCATGATATGTCAAACTTCGGCAAAATTACCAAGTCTTTTGTTAATCATAATAGCATGTGCCAAACATTTAGACAGACTCAATTCCAAGCCAATATTGATGCTACAATAGTCACAGATTCAGCAAAGTAAAACACCGAATTCCTCGGGGGCAATACAGCCTGTCCCGTGAGTTTCCAACAAAGGCTTCAGGTGATATATATATATATATATATATATATATATATATATATATATATATATATATATATATATATATATATATATATATATATATATATATATATATATATATATATATATATATATATATATATATATATATATATATTATGCATTTTTCTTTCCCATTATACATTCTGTATGTTTTGCAGCTGGAGATGGATTGCCTTACAGGCATTACATTTATGAAATCCCTGTGTGGTTTGTAACCACGTTGATTTAATTTCAATATTTTGATAGCTTTGGACCAATTTATCCTTTAAGGATTTTGGTCTGCGATATGTAATGACAGGGAAATTGCCCATAGTTTTGCCTATTATGGTGTCTGGTTGTATGAGACCCCAGTGTTTGCCCATTAGTCTTTTCAGTTTATTTGATCTTGCGCTGTACGTTGTTATCATACGTGGATGATCCGTATAAATGTGTGTTATTAAGCATCTAAACAATTGTATGTACCCATATATATATGGCGGCGCTCGAAGGCAGGCGGACGGCGTTTCCAGACAGCACCTGGGGTGCAATATATATATATATATATCAGGCACTACGCCTGAACAGCATTGGAGTTTTATGTTATCGTGATAGAATAAAGCACTGCACTTTCAAAAGGAGCTGCTTATATATATATATATATATATATATATATATATATATATATATATATATATATATATATATATATATATATATATATTACCTACTGGCGGTCGCCAGTTAGGACCACGTTTCCATAGGAAAAACATTTTTTCATGTGCTGATAACTTTGGCGTCGTTTGACGAATCTTTACGAAATTTCCCAAAAAGTTTCTCTTTTTAGATCAGTTCCTATCTTCAAAGTTTGGGGGAGATTGGTCAAGGGGGGGCTGAGAAAAAAAGGGGGTCCCAAAACGTGTTTTCTCCATGCAATTTCCATAGGAAACTTTAGACAAGGCTACAGGTCAAACTGCTGAACGGAATTACGCCAAATTTGGCAGGGAAAAATGGCCTTGGTCCAGAACGCTTTTGTTTAAATGGGGTAAATCCGTTCAGTAGTTTTTGAGAAATATCAAATTTTACAGATATCGATATTTGAGAATTCTGACATCTGATTGGCTGAGGGGTTACGGGCACGAGCTTGCGGCTCATTGGCTGTGAACAGTTGAAACTAGGAAGTGTTGGCAGCCATTTTGTGACTCACTTGAAAGGAGTAGGGGGAAAAAAAGAGAAAAAATGTATAAGAGGGTATAGTAGGAACACTGTGGAGTTACTTTAAGCAGTCTGTACTGTGCAGAGGCAGGGAGTTTGAATGTTGCGTTGGCCGTGGAAATCACGTCCGCAGAACAACGGTGCGCGGTATTGCGGCAAGGTTGCGTAGGCTCTGGAAAGCCTGTCGGGAAAACAATGCGCCATATTGCGACAAGCAGTGTGTAGGGTGCACACACAGGTAGTGTGAATGTTGCGTAGGCCGTGGAAATCACGTCCGCAAAACAACGATGCGCGGTATTGCGGCAATGTTCAGTAGGCTGTGGAAATCATATCGGGAAAACAACAATGCGATGTATTGCGGCCTTCCTTTAATATAATGCAGAGTAATGTTTACTTATAATGTGGTGTTCACTTTTATCACGGATAGTGTCACTTTGTTAGAGGAAATGTAATATTATGTGGGAGGGCGTGTTCTCTCCCTGTGCGCGGAACACAATTAATGTTTAATTGGCTGAGGTGTTGCAACAACGAGCTTAATGTTCATTGGCTGCGAAACATTGAAAATAGAAGTGTTTCCAGCCATTCCCTTCCCCTCCGCGGAGTAGCAAGGACATCTGATTGGCTCACATGTTCCAAGGAGGACCTTCCAGAGCTTAATGTTCATTGGCTGCGAACCATTGAAAGTAGAAGTGTTGCCAGCCATTCCCTTCCCCTCCGCGGAGTAGGAGGGACATCTGATTGGCTGACGTGTTCCAAGGAGGACCTTCCCAAGCTTAATGTTGATTGGCTGTAAACCATTGAAAGTAGAAGTGTTGCCAGCCATTCCCTTCCCCTCCGCGGAGTATCAGGGACATCTGATTGGCTGACGTGTTCCAAGGAGGACCTTCCCAAGCTTAATGTTGATTGGCTGTAAACCATTGAAAGTAGAAGTGATGGCAGCCATTCCCTCCCCTTCTGCGGAACACCATGGACATTTTATTGACTAAAGTGTTCCGAGTACAAGTTTGCTCCTTATTGGGTGGGAACGGTTCACTGTTGTCAGCCATTTTGTGACGCACTTCAAAGGAGTACGGGAAAACAAAGTAGTAGAAGGGAGGGTAGGAACACTATTAACTCTGTACAGTGGTCACAAGGTGGTGGACAGGGACTGTGAAGGTAAAAATTGTTTTTTATATATTTTAAGTGGTTTACTCCTGGCGGCGACAAATCTCCAATTCCTCTTGTGTGAAAATATGACACTCTACTACAATATAGAGAGTTTCACTGATGCCACACAAAAAAGGAAAAGGAAAATAAAGTAATAAACACAAAACAAGATCAATAACGAAATGATGTCATTTGAGATGTCATCAGTGATGTCATGCCATGAATGATGTAATATGTGATGTCATGAGAAGTGCATTGCAGGGGCGCGAGTTATAGTTAGCTGAACTAATTATAACGGTGGAATTTCTATGGTTTTGTACGAGTGAAATGTACAGCTAACTATAACATCCCTGAAACCTATGGTTTTTTCAGTGAATATATATATATATATATCTACACCACAACACAGTTATAGTTTTATAGTTAGGTCTGCTTTCCATAGACATCTTTTTTTGGTTTGCTAATAACTTTGGCTCCCTTTTGCCTAACTTTCACAAAACTTTCAAGTTTATCCCTCAGGCGGGGTCTGAGAAAAAAGGGGGGTCCCAAAACGTAAAACCGCCATGCATTTTCCATGTACTTCTTTAGGCAGGGCTACAGCAAACACTGCTGAACAGAATTGCACCAAATTCGTCAGGAAGCTAGATCTCGTTCTGCAGATTGTGCTTTTTGTGGTATAGTGTATATCTGTTCAGTAGTTTTTGAGAAATTAAGGCTGGAAATTAATTGTATATTTTGGATGTTGGGCTCGTGAGAGTCCTGCGAGATAGCAATATCAAAAATGGAGTCCTATGATTGGTTGAGGGGCCCGTTTTTCCCATGAGCCTTTACGCTCTCACAGGAGTGATAGGCTCCAGCAAATCCCATGAGAGCGAGCACTCTGATTGGCTGGCTGTTGAAATGTTAGAAATGAAATGGCTGCTATTACTGTTTGCTGTGAAAAATTGAAGGTGTTGTGGAAATGAAGTAAATAAGCTATATACGGGGCAGCAGAAAGGCATGCTGCCCCTTTACATTTAGAGAGGAGGTGTCTAAGGGATAAGCTCTGTGAAGAAAATAAATGTATATTGTCTTTAATTTTAATGATTTCGCAGGACTCTTGTGTTATAGTGAATAGTAAATAGGAGTAGATGAGTTCTTAATACACTCTATCAGTAGGAATGCATATTGTGGACCTTGTTTTTGAGTGGAAGTGTGTAAGAGATAAGTACTGTGATGATTAGAATGTTAATTCTTTTTTTTTAAATGTTATGATCTGGTGAGACTTTCACAGGATCGTGAAATATAGAAAGGAGTAGGTGATCTTTAAATACACTGTAGGAAGAAGTGTTACTGCAGATTATGTTTATCAGAGTTAAGGCTCATCCACACACCCTACTATGCACATCCATTATCTGAGAGAGTTGTCTCATCGGAGAGGCCAGTCTCTCTCCATACACCCTACCACACACACCAGTCATCTGAAAGTGAGGTCTGAAAGGAGAGGCTGGTTCCTCTCCACACTCTACTACACACATCCATTGTCTGAGAGAGAGGTCTGACAGGAGAGGGCAGTCCCTCTCCATTCACTTATACGCACACCTATCATCTGAGAGAGAGGTGTGAAAGGAGAGGCCAGTCCCTCCACACACCCTACTACATAAAATAGTCATCCAAAAATTACAAACAAAACCAATCATCTGGACTCTAAACCATAATCACCAGCACTTGTTCAACAAGCAAAAGACCTTGAGAGCTAGACTGCCCCAAAAAGATCACAAACAACAATCAGTAAAAAAAAAAAGAAAGTTACATTTGGTAAAAAATGGCTGTTCTTTACATAACATGTATTTTGAACACCTCTGTTAATGTCAACTTTTCCTTTCAGACCTACACAACAACACTCAGGGGCCGATTCCGATTCAGGTCGGACAGCTCAAAAAGAGCAGTCCGGACGCTTACCTCCCGACCGACTCGTCCCGGGAGCCGGTCAGTCCTGCCGATCAAGTACGATGCGTGCATGTGCCGAAAACTCGACCGACACGAACTCGCCAAATAAATACTCAATTCTCCCTACGACCTGGTCCCGTAAACGCAGAATCGACTCGCACGGGGGCTATGTCAGAGCTGTTTCCGGCCGGACAAGTACGATGCGCACTTCCTATGCGCCGAGCGAGTCGACACGTACGGCATGTCACAGCATCCGGAGAAGCTGCATGAAAGGAACGATTCGCGCCACAACACGATCCCTGGACACGAGACGCACAAGCCTACAACTGGGACGAAACGAACCAACGACCAGTGCAGACGAGACGGTGTCGACATGAATCCCATCGCACAGGTCATACCGATCCTCTACATCCATGGACTGATCCGGAACAGACGCCAACGACGGAGACGGTAAGAGACATCCCCCCCAAACAAACAGCCGACACGTACCAGTAAACCTGTGACAAACACCCAGGCCCCCCCTTGCCCATCACCCCCAGCCATAGGGGGCCTCTTGCCTGTCACCACTCACACCCCCACCCATAGTGGGCCTCTTGGCTGGGACTACTCACACCCCCACCCATAGGGGGCCTCTTGCCTGTCACCACTCACACCCCCACCCATAGGGGGCCTCTTGGCTGGGACTACTCTCACCCCCACCCATAGTGGGCCTCTTGGCTGGGACTACTCACACCCCCACCCATAGGGGGCCTCTTGCCTGTCACCACTCACACCCCCACCCATAGTGGGCCTCTTGGCTGGGACTACTCACACCCCCACCCATAGGGGGCCTCTTGCCTGTCACCACTCACACCCCCACCCATAGTGGGCCTCTTGGCTGGGACTGCTCACACCCCCACCCATAGGGGGCCTCTTGCCTGTCACCACTCACACCCCCACCCATAGTGGGCCTCTTGGCTGGGACTACTCACACCCCCACCCATAGGGGGCCTCTTGCCTGTCACCACTCACACCCCACCCATAGTGGGCCTCTTGGCTGGGACTACTCACACCCCCACCCATAGGGGGCCTCTTGGCTGGGACTACTCACACCCCCACCCATAGGGGGCCTCTTGCCTGTCACCACTCACACCCCCACCCATAGTGGGCCTCTTGGCTGGGACTACTCACACCCCCACCCATAGGGGGCCTCTTGCCTGTCACCACTCACACCCCCACCCATAGGGGGCCTCTTGGCTGGGACTACTCTCACCCCCACCCATAGTGGGCCTCTTGGCTGGGACTACTCACACCCCCACCCATAGGGGGCCTCTTGCCTGTCACCACTCACACCCCCACCCATAGTGGGCCTCTTGGCTGGGACTACTCACACCCCCACCCATAGGGGGCCTCTTGCCTGTCACCACTCACACCCCCACCCATAGTGGGCCTCTTGGCTGGGACTACTCACACCCCCACCCATAGGGGGCCTCTTGCCTGTCACCACTCACAACCCCACCCATAGGGGGCCTCTTGGCTGGGACTACTCACATCCCCACCCATAGGGGGCCTCTTGCCTGTCACCACTCACACCCCCACCCATAGGGGGCCTCTTGCCTGTCACCACCACCAATAGTGAACTGTGTGAGTACCACTACCAATGCCCACACACATAGGATGGGTGATGTGTCACACATACCCCATACCCCAACATAAGGACTACAAACCAAAGGATATCCACAACAACCTCATGACCACAACATGTAGTCTGTGTACAATACCCACCACAGTGAACATGACCATGTACACACAATGTAACTCACAACACGTGTCTGCAATACCATAGTGTGGCTAACACAAGCCAAGCCTCACATGAGCACTGCAGTAATGGCCTCAACACCCATCACTTGAGTGTACAAAAGGTAACTGTGTGGTACTAAACAGCACCATATGTAGAGCACTGTGCCAATGGGGTCTCAACCCCCATCAGCACAGTGACATGAAGGTAAGTGTGGGGATCACACATGCAGCATATGTAGAGCACTGTGCAAATGGGGTCTCAACCCCCATCAGCACAGTGACATGAAGGTAAGTGTGGGGATCACACATGCAGCATATGTAGAGCACTGTGCTAATGGGGTCTCAACCCCCATCAGCACAGTGACATGAAGGTAAGTGTGGGGATCACACATGCAGCATATGTAGAGCACTGTGCTAATGGGGTCTCAACCCCCATCAGCACAGTGACATGAGGGGACTCCACTCCTGTGGAAGGAAAGCTGTGCCATATGTTGTCCATGCAGGCCACCAGCATGTCAGCAGTATACTTTGTCACACAGCTAACAAATACCACACATTGGTGGCCCTGGTAACAGCAGCCTGGGCACGGGAGGTTCCCCTGAGTCAACTGCACAGAGTCAACACACATGTAGATGAAGTAGCACTGAGGACACAGATGAGTCCATCCACATAGATGCATACACTTGCATGTCCATTGGAGATGGCCACCCAGTCAGTGAAATGGCCCAATTGAACCATGCTAAGGCCAACAGGTGTGCATGTGTGTAAGACACTGATGAGACATTGCTAACAAAAGATAGATAACACATTTCCAAAGACCATAATCATGACCCCGTCAGATTGCTGCAAAGGATGACATGGATACACACCCCAACAGGACATACCCCCATGGCCCACATGGTCTCCAGCACAGTGACACTACATTTCCCAGCCATGGAATACACCATCACTGGAGCAAGGGCATGTCAAGTATCAACAACATCATGTACATCTGAAGCAAAACCACTAGTGAACAAAAAGGAGCTTTTATTCAGCCGAGTTATTTGTGAAATGGAAAACAAGAAGAAAAACATGAAGGCCTATGGCCAGTCCATAAACAGACCCAACAGGGTCAAGTGTCCAAATGCCACATTTGGCTTGCCTGCACTGCCAACGGAAGGGGACATACCCCTGGGAGGGGCATACATAGAGGCCAGCCAGGCACCGCAGGTACAGGATCATGGGTCTACAGAAACAGGCAGGGAAGGGCTGGTGGGTGCAGGAGCGGCAGCTGCAGCGGAGGAGTCTGACAGGGTGGGTGCCGGCACGACTGGGGGGCACAAGTCAGGATCAGTGGGTGCCGGCACAACTGCAGTGGGCAGGTCAGAGGGAGTGGACACGGAACCCACTGCAGTGCCCAAGTCAGACCGGGAGGGCAGAGACTCCACTGCAGTGCCCATCCCCAGGGGAGCAGGAAGTGGATCCGGTGATGTGGGCAGGACGGAGGGGAGGGCACGCCCTCCACAGCAGTGCCACACACAGGCTGAGTGGGGTGTGGGGTGCTGGAAGAGCAAGAGGCAGGGGGGGAAGGCCTGAGCATCTTGGGGATGCGGTAGCGGTGGGTGGGTGAACCTGGGGCAGGGTATGGTGGTGGGACCTGTGGAGTGGGAGCCTGGGGGATGGCGGGTGGAGACTGTCTGGTGCAGTGTTGGGCCGGTGGTGGGGTCTTGCTCTTCCGGGTGCGGGGGGACCTGCGGCGTGGGGTCTCAGCCTGCCTGCGCCTGGGGGAGGGTGTCTGGGGGTGAGGGACACCCCCCTCTGTGTGGCCGGACCCCCTCTTCCCCTTGTGTGCTGGTGTGGATGGATCAGTGGGGAAGAGTCCGAGGTCGACCAGGAAGAGCCTCTTAGCAGCTGGGGATGCAGTTGAGGCAGTGGAAGGGGCTGTGGAGGGTGAGGCATCGGAGGACTGCGGAGTGCCTGTGGATGCATGTGTGTGTGTGTCTGACCCATCCCCGGTGAGTGTATGTTCAGTCCCCTGAGTATGCATGCGTGCATGTTTAGACTTTGGCTTGGGTGTGTGTGTAGTGCCTGGGTCTGTTGTGTGCAATGATGGTGCAGGTGTGTGTGTGAGTTGGACAGGTAGGGTGCTGGGAGTAGGGGATGGGGCAGGGGCAGGAGGGGGGAGGGACTGCTGGAGGAGGGACACTGCAGCCGTCAGTGAGGAGGCCATGCCCTGACTGGTCCTCGGTAGGGCAGACATGGATGATGACATGCCCTCCATGTACGACACCAGCTGGTTCAACAGACCTGTGTGCACATGGAAGACACGCAGCATGGATGACTGCCCCACATGGATCTGCCGCAGCAGGTCGACAGACTCCTCACTCAGGGCTGCAGGGGACACAGGGGTAGGGGGTGCGGTGCCTGACTGGAAGGAGACATGCCCATGAACACGGGCGCCTCCACGGACCTTAGATGTGGGAGCCATGGGGAGGGCAGTGATGGTGGGGGCGGGGACAACCTCAACAGGTGTTGGATGGTGGCTGCTGCCACCCGCCTCCACAAGCAAGTCCTCGTCACTGCTGCTGTGGTCCTCAGCTGCGGTGGTGTTTGCCGAGGAGCCCACAGACCCACTCCCCTCACCCTCCGTGCCACTGGGTCCCTCCGACTCCTCAAATTCCGACCCAGTCTGGCTCCCCCTGGTCCGTGGAGTGGTCTCCCTCTGTGTCCGTGTCTGTATCTGCACAGGGAAAATAGAATGAAAACACATTAGTCATCTGCACTGACCACACACACCACAGAAAGTACAGCACATCAGTGGCCAAGTGCGGGCATCAATCAGTTGAACTTTGCTAGGAGTGCTCACACAGATTTGCATAGGCCAATGGTTAGTCTGAGAGTCGAGCATGGCATTCACATCCCTCCTGCCCTTGCACCCATCTGTCTTGCGCATGTAGGATCCCTACACCCCACTGCAGACACATGCACCACCTACCCATTACTTGACAAGACCGGAAAATACGTAGTGGTCTGTCAACATGCACACATCACATCTGCTGACAATGGACCTGTACATTTGCCTGGACGTAGGGATGGCCAGTGTTGCATCTGAGAGGTTGGGGCTGAGTACATGCAACAGACATCCTGATCCCCGCAAGTCCTGCATACCTTGGCACAATGGAGTGCATGTTGCACATGACACACTCCTGCTGGATCACCCCTAGGTAGTGTAGTCCCATGGCTCAGCCATGCCTGTGAGATCATACATCACAGTCTCCAGTCACAGGGGGCAGGGCAGCCCCACAACAACTGTCACCACTGTGTCACATTCCCAGGACATGGGGCCTGCAAACTCTGTAGCTGACAACTACACATGACCATCCACAGTAACAACATCGTCTGGATTCTGATGTGCCCACCCCAGACCCATTGGACGCATGAGAGACATGGGACAGGGCACTCTGAAGCTGAGCAACTCGCACTCTGCTGTGAATGACACCCAGCTGCTGGAACTACCTAGTTGCAGGCACCATTGTGCACGGTCAAGTCATCACATCCATACATGTCACAGAGGTATTGTCTCACATGGGTACATCTCAGATTGCATGCTGACCCCAAACCCATGTACACACCAGTGGGCCTGACAACGGTGCCACAGCACAATGACACAGGGGCAGACACCTGAGGGAACTGGTCACCTGGCACAAAGTGCCAACCGAGACACGGGAGTGGGAGTACAGACTGTAGCATGCCCTGGACTAGCCATGACTGTCCTGCTCCACGTGGAACAGGTGATAGCCATGGACAGTAGGCAGGTGGCTGTGCATGTATGACACACTTGAGGTACATGCTCCAGAGGCCCCAACAGTTTACCCAACCAGCAGCATGGGTGTGTGCCGAATGTCCCAGGCACATGTGGTGAGCCCGAGCTGTCAATTGGCCACATGACAGGAGTACATGCAGATAAATACCAGGACCCTGGCATGTACTGTACAATGGTCCCACCCTTGAAGCACAACACTGAGTCCCCTGAAGCAATGCTGGCCCACATCCCATGCACCTTCACATGTAAGGGCACAGTTTCCACGTGACACTATGCCCAGACAGAAAAAGCAACACCTGGCAAACAGATGAGAAGGGGGCAAGTCACCAGAGAGGGACATGGGTCCTGGATCAACTGAACAATGTACTGTTGAGGTGTTACCAGGCCAGAGGGGGCACATAGCATGTCAGACACAGCACACAGTGCAGTCATGTACTCACCCCCTCCTTGCTGCTGTCTGGCCTTCAGCTGCCCATCCAGGTCCGGGAAGACCACCACCAGGATCCGGAGCATGTGGGGGGTCAGGGTCCGGTGTCCGCCCCTCCTGCGTGTAGGCGACAGCTTCAGCTGGACCCGTGCGATCCTCCGGGTCCAGCCCCGAAGGTCCTGCCACCTCTTTTGGCAGTTGCGGATCCTGCACCTGTAGACCCCCACGGATCTCACCGCCCGGACGATGCTCATCCAGATCTCATGCTTCTTCTGGGCAGCAACCTGTGAGGATGACAAAGTGCAGAGGACATTACTACACTGGCAACATATTAGTGCAACACACAGGCAGTCACACATGTGGGCATCAGCAAGGCTAATGAGGTACACAGGTGGTGCAACTATGGTTGAGAGACCGGTGTCCAGCACTCACAACTTTGAGACATGGCCTGGGAAGGGAACCTAGTGACAATCCACCTTGCACTGCACTGCAACTGTGCAGTACATGTGGGTGCCCCATTTGTGGCAAGAGCAGTAGTCAGTGGGCAACCAAGCCACTGGTGTACACACTAATGCTGCTGCTGGTCAGACCAGTAGCACAATTAGCAAAGCAGTGGACAGCACACTCACCTGCTCCCCTGGTTTCCCATAGAGCTTGGTGTACTGCGGCAGGAGCCCGTCCAGCAGGGCCTGGTTCTCCTCCTCACTGAAGGCTGGGGCCCTCTCCACAGTACGTGCCATCATTGAAGCCAGAGGAAGCAGAGACAGCAGCAGTGATGAACTTGATGTGCTCCAGTAGCATGTGGTGCAGGCAAGTGGGTTCTCTGGGGGCCAGGCAGCCTTATATCTGTGCTGTGGAGGCATGTCTGCCCTGGGGTACAAAGGGATAGGTCCAAAAAGCTTGCATCCTATGAATTTGGCCAATCCATGGGATAGCACGACTCGTACACGCCTTCAGCATCATTTAAAACATCACCTCCATGACACACTGGCAATTGCAACAATGTTGTACGACTCCAACTGAATTTCCTGCACACGCCTCGTTCAAATCCGCGTCCATCACCATGACAGCTCATGGCCAATGAGGGTGCAGGGCCCGGCAAATGACTGTACTACGCGGATTTTGAATGGCAACACACACCCGTCTCCATCAGATTCAATGGGCAAGACGTGCGCGCGGCTCGGTCCATACACGACCGACGCGTCACACGCGTCCGTCGCCATTGTATTGTATGGCCCAGACGTGCGTACGGCTCGGTCCAAACAAGTTATTTTGGTTTTGGGGACATTGAACGTGTCGGTCAGCCTTGCTGTCAATTCCTGACATATGCCATCCTCTGTCACTAGCTAGGGACTATGGGGCACACCAATGGCACCACTGCCTGTGCCACAGTGTGTCCCCAGTCATGTATGGCTGCCTCTTATGTGTGTGTCTGGGGGCACAGGATGTGTTTGGTCGTGTGCCACTTGTTGACAAGCACTCCCAGGCTGGACCCGGATGTGGGTGGACACATACATGTGTGGTGTGCCCATTGCCACAGGGGGGTGCAGCAATGCAGTACAGGACATTGGCAATGGACACAGTCCCAGCCAGGATGTGCGTGTGTCTCGTGTCACATGTACCCTGTCTCATCAGTGTTAGTAGCTTCAAAGCAGGGTGAACCAGTGTCGACATTGTGATGTCCATACACTATCTGTGTGCATGTGGTGTGATCTGTCAGTGATCCAATGTGAGCTGATCCACACATCACATTGGTTTGTACATGCACAGTGTTGTTGTGTGGGGGTGGCACAGACACCTACATATGTCCTCTTGTGGCGACAGGGCACATGGACTGTGGCTAACATGCTTGTTGTGTGTAATGTCAACGATACGTCACATCATGCCTGTGTAACTGTCAGTCAGGGAGCTGTGATGTGGAGAAAATATCTGTCCTCACTAGTCACTGTGGGCTTTGTGTGGTAGGTGGCAACAGGGCAGATGTACTGTGCTAGGGCCCATTGCTTTGTCATGGCACAACAGGGGCCCTGTCATGTGCACATCTTGGGCTTCAATGTGCGTTGATGCCATGTATGGGACATTAGTGTCTGCAACCTGTGGCAACCACCTCAGCTCATTGTGTTATGTGTTTGTTTATGATGGGCTGTGTTGCTGTGCCTTTGTGACATTGCTGGAGGGTGTGCCTTCATTCTTTGTTTCTGTCTGTACTGCAGGGCCCCAAATGTACCTAGGCCATTCCCGGACCTGGCAACGATGGTGGAACGTGAGTCCATTAGAAAGTACCGTTTCACAAGGGCAGTGATTGAGGAGTTGGCAGGGCAGTTGGGCCCACACCTACAACCTGGCCGGCCATACCCGACGGCACTGGCCCCCAAGGTGAAGGTGATGGCAGCCCTTCATTTCTTTGCGATGGGTACCTTCCAGTACACTGTGTCTTCTGGTGGAGGGATGTCACAGACAATGTTCAGTCGGGTGCTTCGGGATGTGTTGGAGGCCATGTTACATTTCCTGGACCTGTACATCTATTTCCCCACACCCCAACGACTTGCAGACATAAAGGGTGACTTCTATGCCCTGGGGAGGATGCCAAATGTCATTGGCTCCATTGACGGGACACATGTGGCTTTGGTGCCACCACAGGCACATGAGCTGCCATACAGGAACCGCAAGTATTTCCACTCCATCAATGCTCTGGTGGTTTGTTTGGCGGACATGACAATCTCCCATGTGTGTGCCCGTTTCCCTGGGTCTGCGCATGATGCCTATGTGATGAGGAGTAGTCGTGTCCCTAGACTGATGTCATGGATGCAGAATCTACGTGCCTGGCTTGTTGGTGTGTACTGACTTTTCCTCACTGTGTGTGCCTGCCAATTGTTTGCTACCTGTTTTTCTCCAACTCCTCTAATGTGCATGTGTCTGTATGTAGGTGACTCTGGATATCCCAACATGCCATGGTTGCTGACACCCCTGAGGAACCCTGTGACACCAGCCGAGATGCGCTACAACCAGGCACATGGTCGTACCAGGAGGGTGATTGAGCGGACATTTGGACTCCTGAAGAGCCGCTTCAGGTGTTTAGACAAGACAGGAGGTGCCCTCCCGTATGCCCCTGCTAAGGTGTGCCGGATCATCATCGTAGCATGCATGCTGCACAATCTGGCAGTGCGAAGGGAGGTGGCCCTCATCCAGGATGACAATGACCAACACCCGCCACCTGTGGAGGATCCTGGCCTGGGCCAGGATGCCAGTAGCGATGATGAGGCTGCGGATGATGTCCGCACACAGCTCATCAATCAATCAATCAATCACGGCATTTATAGAGCGCGCTACTCACCCGGGAGGGTCTCAAGGCGCTGGGGGAGGGGGTAAGTTACTGCTCGAACAGCCAGGTCTTGAGCTGCTTCCTGAAGGCGAGATGGTCCTGGGTTCGCCGAAGGTGAGTGGGGAGGGAGTTCCAGGTCTTGGCCGCCAGGTAGGAGAAGGATCTTCCTCCGGCGGTGGTTCTGCGGATGCGTGGTACGGTGGCGAGGGCGTGGCTGGTTGATCGTAGCTGGCGTGTGGGCGTGTAGAAGGACATGCGGTCGTTGAGGTACTTTGGGCCCAGGTCGTGGAGGGCCTTGTGTGCGTGGGTGAGGAGTCTGAACGTGATTCTCTTGCTGACGGGGAGCCAGTGCAGGTCTTTCAGGTGTACGGTGATGTGGCTGTGTCGGGGGATGTCCAGGATGAGTCGTGCGGAGGCGTTCTGGATGCGCTGGAGTCTCTTTTGAAGTTTGGCTGTGGTTCCGGCGTAGAGGGTGTTCCCATAGTCCAGTCGGCTGGTGACGAGTGCCTGGGTGACGGTCTTCCTGGTTTCAGTGGGGATCCATCTGAAGATCTTGCGGAGCATGCGCAGGGTGTTGAAGCATGAAGATGAGACGGCGTTGACTTGTTTGGTCATTGATAGGGAGGAGTCCAGGATGAAGCCCAGGTTGCGTGCGTGGTCCGTTGGCTTGGGTGCGGTGCCCAGGGCCGGGGGCCACCAGGAGTCGTCCCAGGCGGAGGGTGATGAGCCCAGGATGAGGACTTCCGTCTTGTCTGAGTTCAGTTTAAGGCGGCTGTTCCTCATCCAGTCGGCGACGTCTCTCATCCCGTCGTGCAGGTTGGCTCTGGCGGTAGTGGGGTCGTTGGTGAGGGAGAGGATCAGCTGGGTGTCGTCGGCGTAGGAGATGATGTTGAGGTTGTGTCGGCGTGCGATGGCTGCGAGGGGGCTCATGTAGACGTTGAAGAGGGTCGGGCTGAGTGAGGATCCTTGTGGAACGCCGCAGATGACTTCGGTGGCTTCGGATCTGAACGGGGAGAGGCGGACTCTCTGGGTTCTTCCGGCGAGGAACGAGATGATCCATTCCAGTGCTTTCTCTCGGATTCCGATGTTGCTGAGGCGCTTCACTAGGGTGCGGTGGCAGACGGTGTCGAACGCCGCGGAGAGGTCCAGGAGGATGAGGGCAGCTGTTTCCCCGTTGTCGGTTAGGGTTCTGATGTCGTCGGTGGCTGCGATAAGGGCGGTCTCGGTGCTGTGGTTGGCCCGAAACCCGGACTGCGAGGGGTCGAGGGATCCATTCGTCTCGAGGAAGGCGGCAAGCTGTCTGTTGACGGTCTTCTCGATGACTTTGGCCGGAAACGGAAGGAGCGAGATGGGGCGGTAGTTCTTGAGGTCGGTGGGGTCCGCCGTTGGTTTCTTCAGGAGGGCGGTAAGCTCGGCGTGCTTCCAGCTCTCCGGGAAGGTGGCGGTGCGGAAGGAGGAGTTGATGATGTCCCGGAGATGGGGTGCGATGGTGGCGTCGGCTTTGTTGAAGACGTGGTGTGGGCAGGGGTCGGTTGGTGATCCGGAGTGGATGGAGTTCATCGTGCGGGTGGTGTCTTCGGTGTTGATCGGGGTCCAGTTGCAGAGGGTGGTGGTGGCGGGCATTGGTTCGGCGGTAGGGTGCGTTGTTTGTGCGTTGAAGCTGTTGCATCAACAACTTCTTCTCCTGAATGTGAGTATACAGTGATGTGTTGTAAATGTGTTGTGTGTGCATGTTTTGTGTGTGTGGTGCACCTTGCGTGTGGCTGTGTGCTACTTGTGTGGATGCCTGCAGTGATGTGTCCATCCAGTTTACCTGTACTCCCCACCAGTTGTGTGATGATTAGTATTTTGGGGTGGTGTAGTCTGTGATTTGTGTTTGCCATGTGTGTTGCAGTTGTATGGCGTCATGCAGTGTTAACAATTGTGTTTCTGTCTGTCCTTCACAGGGTACTGTGGCTGTTGTTTGGTGTACAGAGACCCCTGATGCCCATGCTCCACTGCCAGGATGGAGTCGTTAGTGTCCCGATGAGTGATGTGCCAGGCACCCCAGGACTTCCGTAGTTATCCACTTGGTGACCGTGTGCCCACTGTCAGGTGTTGCTAGCTTGCATGTGTGTAATAAGGGACATGTGGCAATTGCCTGACAATAAACTGTGCTGCACCTTCTGATGTGTGTTGCTTGTGCCTACACATCAGACTGACATTGACGTACTGCACTTGTGGGCCTGTCACCACTGACTCAGGTTGGGTGTGTAGTTTGTGCATACCACAGGCTTGCTTGTCAACATTGATGTTGGCAATGAATTGTTTGGACGTGGTGAGCATGTGTAAAGTAGACCTGGTGGTGTGTCTCCCACATATGTGGCACATTGGCCTGACTGACATGACAGTGTACTCATCACAGTACAGGTTTGCATGCACAGTGTTCTTCAGCACATCCAGATGTACATGCCACTGGCAACCTCTCAATAACCACAGAGTCAAGTCTTGTGTTTAGGTGAATTTATTGGCACATAAGTGGGGATGGTGCTCAGGATTGGGAGTGTTGTCAGTTGGCTTTAGAATCCAAAGTTCACAGATAACAAGTTAGGAGTGTTGGTAGATGAAATGTCTAGAGTACAGTCCACAGTCGTTAAGCACATTGTTCCAACTCAGACCCTCCATGTCATGTGGGGGAGTACGATGTCGTACAACAAGGTGAACGGTTTGCACACAAAGGTCACTGTCCAGAACAGGTGTTGGTTTCCTGGGGGATGTGCATGGGCATCTTCGTCTCACTTGTTCCTCACCGGACGACCCCTCTTCTTCTTCTCAGGGGAGCCTCACCTGCAGGCTGCTGCTGTGCACGGGGGCCTCCACCAGACCCCCTCACTCTCTGTGGCGGTGGCAGATGTTGTTGCCCGAGATGTAGTCGTCGCACAGGGAGGTGGGCTCAAGTTGGTGCTGATCTGGCGGAGGCAGGTCAACATTTCCCGGTGCACCACTGCTATATCTTCCATGGTATCCCACTTGGACTCCATATTTGACAGGTGTGTTTCAACACGGGACATGTGGGAGTCCAAGCGGGCATGGTGGGCAGCCTGCTGTTCTTTGATGTCCGTGAGGATCCCCACTACCTGGCTGAACCCTCCGGTGCTCTCCTGGTACGCATCCATGATGCGTTCCAGGTGGGTGTCATCCTGCAGCCCCGCACCCTCAGTGGAGCCTCTGCTCGGCCTCCCACCCCTCCCACCACCCCTCGCCACACGGCCAGCACCTGTGGTGTCCCGCACAAGTGTCACAGGGGGATCTTGGATGTTGTTGCTGTTGTCAGGTGCCCTGGTGCCCTGTGACCCTGTGCCGTCTGATGGTTTGGTAGGTCTGTCCGTGTTGGCAGGGGTGGCTTGCGGTGTATCAGCAGTTGCAGGGGTGGTTGCAAGGGGGGCAGGTGAATGTTGCCGAGGGGCTGCATGAGGGCCGAGACCGGAGGGGCCAGCTTGGGTGTCGTCCGACGAGCAGTGAGACTGTGCGCCACCGGAGCCAGGTGGGTCCACCAGAGCCTGGGACTGGGACTCTTCCTCGTCTGTGGTTGAGTCCACATCTGCCCCTGTGTTTGGAAGGAAGACACAATGTTAGTGATGTATTCATGGACATCAATGGTTCATACACATGACATTGGCCACTGTGGTTCGTGTTGCATGCCTGTCCATTGCATCATCCTACTTTGTCACTGACGGAGATTTCCATTAGTGTGGTGCATTCACCTGACACCCTGAGGCACTTTGGTTGTCATGTCTAGCTGTCTGCCTGCCTGGCATCTTAATTGCACGCTGGACTGTACTGTGCCATTCCTACACTGGTGCTGACACATGCCTGACACAGGTGTTTCATCCCTGTCAACATTTGTGCTTTGACGCTGGCATCCTTGCAAAGGCACCTAGTTTGGGATCTCTGTTTGGGGCATGTGTAATGGCAGTTTGTGTCAGTCAATGTGCATCACATTAGTGTGTCTGCTCAACCTGGTCACAGTCCAGCATGCCCGGGTTGTCCTGATGTTCTCTTCTGTGTTGTCTGTGTCCCCAGTCCACATCCCATTTCACACAGGTGATGGTGTCACTGTTGCTAATGGAGTTGTGTCTGAGTTTTGTGGTTGCACACATGCTTTGTGATGTCAATGTCCTCCATGGTGGTATGGACTGTTCGCTGCGGCTGTCTTTCTTTACTAGAGTCGTGACCAGAGGTGTGTGTTCGGTTGCTTCAGCTGTGAGTTGCATGCCTGCTCCAGTGCAGCCCATGTTAGTCCTTGTGTCCACAGTGTCCATGTCAGTGAGTGCTGTGTGGTGTGGATGATGCCTACAATACTGGACAATGTCTGCGTATCATGTGGCTGACAACGGGGGTTTGAGTGTATGTCAGCATGCTACAGTGTGAGGGATGTTGGTGGGTCCATTGTAGTCAGTCAGGTGTCCCCTGTCACTGCTGTGTCTGTGAGTTGCTGTGTGTTTGGATCTCTGTGGTATGTCTGCATTTCTGCACTTGTCAACTACAATCCGCGCCTACCCGTCCAGGCCAGAGGGGGTCCCTGGGACACTGCATCCCCGGAAGTTGAGTGCAAAGGTACATTTGCAATAGCTGGCAGTGTGACTGTGATTGGGTTGGTCGATGCGTGTGTGTGACTAGCAGCCTACTCATACATTGTATCCATGTGTCAGCCATCTTGCCCTGCTCTTTGGTTTGACAGTGTGTGTTCCCAGGGCTGCTGTTAGTTTTTGCTGGGAAGATGTGATTTGCAGCTGCCTCAATGGTTTTCAGTGTCATTGCAGTACCTCCTCCTCCCCCAGGGGCCAGGCAATTCACACAGAGACATGCTTCAATGTCGGTGAGTGTGGGTTGATGTTGAGGTTGTGAGTCAGTGGTGTAGTGGTGGTTGTACATAAGTAGCAACAGTCCCTGTACGTCACACAGCAGTAGCCAGTATGGTGGGTCTTGGGTGTTGTTTGCATGAAGTGTGGGTAAATGCCTTCTCCCAGGTGAGTTGTGTGGAGTTTGTGTTGAGGGGTGTGTGACAGCACATGGTGGTGGGCATGGTCAGAGCTGGCAGTGTTTCTCCCTCCATGGTCAGATGGGCCACTATTGTGTATGCTTCCCTTGCAGGGAGTGGCAGTTGACTTTCAGGATGTCAGGCATCAGGGTCCTGCATTTGGTATGTGCACATAGCCCATCAGGGCCTTGTGCTCCCCACAGCAGGACCCAGTGTCAGCCATCTTGAGGGTACATTTCCACTGCCTGTGAGGTGCGCATGGTTAGAAGTGGTGTTGTTGGTCCATTTGTGAGGGGGACTATTGGCTGTGACTACAACTCCCATCATGCTTTTGGCTACTCTGACTTCCCCAACATCCCCGAGCTTCCTTCCTGTGGGTCAGGTTCCCTGTGAGGTGGTGTGACAGTGGTGGCAGACTGTGTGGCAGTGTCTGTTGGGGTTTTGTGGCACTGAGTTGCTCTGATTTTTGCTAGGTTTGTACACGTGATGACATAGTTCAATGTTGGTATGAGATAGCAGGTGTTGTGTTGCTGTGCCAGGCATATGGCTGTAGGGATGACTTTGTTTGTGTTACTGTGGCTTTGTTGACGGAAGTTGTTTTGCCTGTCCCCTTGACGGTGACATATGTACATGGCCCCACAATCTTGAGTCTCTTATTTGTGTACTCACCAGGCTCTGGGATGTCAGTCAGACCATGTATGCTCTCCGGTGGTAAGATGGCCTGCACCTTCTCCTCCCAGGACCGGAAGTAAACGGGTTTGGCAGGAGGGCCGCTGCCGGTGTGCTTGCTGAGCTGATGGTCCTTCTCCAGCAGCTTCTTGACCCTCCTGCGCACGTCATACCACCTGTTCTGGCAGTCGTCCTTTGTGCGCAAACAAGGTGCTTGTGCGTTCACATTGTTGACGATTCTCTCCCACATCTTGGCCTTCTGGGACATGGGGGTCTTCTGTACCAATGTGCCAAACAAATGTGGCTCTACTCTGATGATTTCATCTACCAACACTGTCAACTCACTATCTGTGAACTTTGGATTCTTCTTGGGGGGCATGGTGGTGGGGGTGGTGGTGTCGAGGGTGGTGGGTTGGTGGTGGTGGTGAGGGGGGTGGATGGGGGAGTTGTGGTTGTGGTGTTGGGGGTGGTGGTGGTGGTGGTGGTAGTGGTGAGGGGGTGGATGGGGGAGTTTTGGTTGTGGTGTTGGGGGGTGGGGGTGGGGGTTGGTGGTGGTAGTGGTGAGGGGTGGTGGATGGGGGGTTGGGGTACTGGTGTTGGGGGTGTGTGGTAGTGGTGAGGGGTGAGTGGATGGGGGTTTGGGGTAGTGGGGGTGGTGTTGGTGGTGAGGGTGGGGTGGATGGGGGGTTTGGGGTGGTGGTGGGGTGGTGGTGGTGGTGATTGGTGTGTGTGTGTGTGAGGGTGCAAGTGAGGTTTGTGGGTGTGGGTGTGTGAATGCTGTTGGTGAGATGGCAATGGTGTGTGTCAACAGAGTTGTGTGTGTGGAGGTTCTCAGGAAATGGCTCATGGGAGTGATTGGTGGCCTTTAAATATGTTGAGTTGTGGGTGTGTCTCTCTTAATTGATTATAATTTTTTTATATATTTCCGTTGTCAGTGCTTGTTTGGTCCTTTTTTTGTGTTTGGTCAGCTGTTGTTTGTGTGTGTGTACGAGATGTTCTTCTGACCGTGCCGGACGCTGCTGGTGAGTCGTACAGGCTTCTCCGAGCCTTTCACGCTGTTGTTATGCTGTGTTGTGTATGTCGTGTGCGACTCGGTCAATGGGCGTTCGACTCGGTCGTGGGCGTTCGTTTCGCTCGCGGGAGTTCGAGTCGGTCGCGGGCGGAGTCCGTTGGTTTGAGTGTTTGTATCGTGTGCGTGTTGGTCGTGCGGCTTGTGCTCCATGCGAGTCGTTCGTGTTTCCCGCGTCTGGCATCGTACTTTGCAACTCGTACGTCACGGGTACGTGTCGCTCGGCTCCGTTCCGGGTACGTGTCTGACGGTACTGCTCGAGGGCTTTTTCCGGCCAGAAGCCATTTTTCCGTACGGCTCGGTCGTCCGGTTCATGTTCGGCTGAGTCGGTTGGTATTCACAGGCTTTCCATCGTACTGCGCGGGTTGTACGGCGGCGAGACGTGTCGGTCGGTACTTAATCCCGGGACGTGTCGGTCGGTTCACTTTACAATCGGAATCGACCCCTCAGAAGAGAGAAAACCAAGTCAGCCGTATCACTTGGAGGAAATCCTATACCACCAAAAGGACAAGCAATCGGACAAAGAAACCTAACTAAGGTGAAGACAAATACATCAACTATTTACAATCAATGTCCTCCAAAATAATAGTTGGTTAAATTCAGAGTCCAACAATAGAAAAACAACATGTTCTTAGAAAAGTCAATAGGCAGGCAAAAAAATAATAACCAGTTTTTCTACAGGTTGTAAACAATAAAAAAGTTCAATTTACCCTAACACATAATCACCTTTTGTCTTATTTTTTTCAGAAAAAAATCAGTATGGCAACTGGAAGACAGGCAACGTGCATCAAGTCCAACAGAGGCAATCGATTACTAAAGCACGGTGGCTACTCTTATGGTAAGGGGAGATTAACTGAGCCCAGGAGTCATTGGAGGTGTGTGTAATATTATTCATCCCATTGCACAGATCGAGGTTAGAGAAAACATAAATCAAATGAAAGTATTTGCATCAACCTCCAATGAACCCTGTGGCGCAGTTTTGAGGGAGGTATCCCACCACATTCCTATGCATGTAGCAAGTTGTATGCCCACAATTCCTAACCTTTGCAGGATTATCCGAAGCAAAAAACAGGCAAGTAACCCCAAACTTGTAACACCCCAAACTTTTCTGATATTAACATTACACCTGAACTGACTGTAACCTATACTAACAACACCTTTCTTTTGTGTGATAACTAAAACCCTCAGAAAAGGATTTTGATCTTTCGTACACCCCATAACCTTGTAAAAGTGGAGACTAGTGATATTTGGATGTTGGATGTGACCTTTAAATCCACACCCCATCCATTCACCCAAATATACACTATTCACGCCAACATTTATAACACTTCAGTTCCTTTATTGTACAGTTTACACCCTGATAAGCAAACCTCAACATACACTGAATTTTTAACAGTGGTAAAATCTAAAACTGTCAATAAAAGTACTAGAAAAGTGATAATTGATTTTGAATTACCCATGATTAACACCATAAGTAAAATGTATCCCGATACCCAAATTGAAGAATGTTTTTTCTACTTTTCACCGGCTTATTGGAGAAAAATTCAAAAAACATCCTTAGTTGAGGATTACATTTCAGACAGTTAACTGCAGTATGAGTTAAAGGTTCTAACTGCTTTATGCTTTGTACCTCCTGACAGTGTGGATGAATACTACACATCAATTACAGAATCTGAGTATTTTACAACAAACGAAGACAAATTGGCACCCATACTAAATTACTTTGAGGCATCATGGATTGGCCATCTAAGCAGGTCGGGTCACAGGAGGAATCTAAGTGGTGGAACTGTTACACGACTTTCTTAGAGGGAGGTGCAAAGATTAATAATTCCATAGAGGGATGGCACAACTCCTTCAACAAATCAATTGGAAAACCTCATACTAACTTTTATCATTTTTTGGAAATTATGAGGAAGGAGCAAATTTTTCCAAGAAAGGAGAATAGCGCAATCATTGACTGGCAGTCTGAACCCACGAATTTCCAAAAGAACAAAAGAAATGATAGAGCAGCTATTGGGACAAATTCAACACTTTTCGATGATAGTGGCTTCAGACTACCTAGACAATATTGCACACATACTACATTTCTAACTGACACTAACACCTAATCTATTTTACTTGCCTGTTTTGCAATTATGTTTTTTAAATGAAACTGTCATTTTTCAAATTATTTTTCTAAATTGAAAGAATGTTTGGGTTCTTACCTTGAGTTGTCTTCTTTCTTCAACTCTTGGTGATTCGTAAACAACCTCCCTTCACCAGGAGTCGTCTGCACTCCAATAATCCAAAATTTCAAATCCATAATCCATGAAGCAATCGATAACCCATTGTAAACTATCAAAGGAGACACAGATTGGCATAGCCATATTTTCCAACAAAATCACTGCTGGAAAATTTGCCGGGTAATCTAAAATAACGCAACCCCCCAAAAATTCCCCCAAAAGTTGTGGTTTTTGGCAAAAAATGCAAAAAGTCCATTGGTGCAATCCACTGTCCATATGATTTAATTCTATCCATATTCTTGCAAATGATTCACAAATTCCTAAAGACAAAAGTTCCTCATGCTCCAAAAATCCAGCATAAACCAAAATCCTCCAAATAAATTCCAAAATGTTAACAAAATCCAATAGGTAATCCAAGTCATCCGTTTTGTCCAAACTTCCATGTGTTCTGAGCGCTGTGATTATGGAATGCTTTGTTTAAAAAACTAATCGCAAAAATAAAAAAATTAAAAAATATTCCTTTTTTTGGCATTGGTTTAAAAGAAATCCTAATTTTTCTTTCAACATTTTTTAAACCAAATGTATAAAAAAAGCGATCATCTCGACGTGGGCCTGTAACCGCTACCTGCATAGGAATTAAAATGGTGGTTAAAACATTCAAAACATACATCTTAGTACTGCAACCATACATCTAACTACCTCCCTCCTCTCTCCTAACATTAAGGTATGCCACCCACAATCTCTGTTTAATAAATTAAATTTGTTTTACCTGACCGCAGCGCTTCCTTACTTCCGATCTTGACCGTGACGCTCCACCGACTGTAGAAACAGATGCACTACGTACTCCAAATCTTGAAAGGAAAAAGGAAAAATGGTCTCCCATTGACTTCAATGGAAAAGTGTAGGAAAGCACTGCAATTTTTTTTCAAAATTGTTATTACATTTTTTTGATAAAGAATTTATTTAAAAAATAATATATACTTTAACCTATTTTCAGAATGTGTTTACATATTTTTAAACCACTGTTATACATTTTTGTAAATGAATATACCTTTTTATATGTATGTTTTATCTGTTCTACACATTTATTTCAATAAATATATTTGTTTGTTCACTTCTAAATATGTGCTTAATTTTTACAGTTTATTTTTAAAATTATTTGACTGTACATAATCTCCATGCTAGCCAATTTGAATGTGTTTTCCTAATAATTTTTACATTTTATAAAATTAATAGCCGGGTATTCAAATTAATACCTGGGTATTAATGTACTCCCCCACCCAAAACCCCTATTTCCCTAACATCCCATGCCAGATGGTTTTTAAATTATTAAAATTAATATTAAAATGTATATTAAATTAATATCTAGGTTTTAAAATTAATACCTGGGTATTATTAATACACTCCCCCACCCAAAACCTTGATTTCCCTAGCATCCCGCACTAGAGGGTAAGTATTTCACCTTCAAGAGTATTCCTTTTCACTGTTTTTAAATTATTAAAACTAATATTAAAATGTATAACAAATTAATATCTAGGTATACAAATTAATGCTTGAGTATTAATACACTCCCCCACCCAAAACCCATATTTCCCTAAAATTCTGTACCTGAGGGTAAGTATTACAACCCCAAGAGTATTCCCTTTAACTGTTTTTAAATGATTAAAATTAACATATAAATGTAATAAATTATTATCTAGGTATTAAAATTAATGACTGGGTATGAATACACTCCCTAACCCAAACCCCTATTTCCCAAACATCACATGCCAGAGGGTGAGTATTACACCCTCATAAGTATTGCTTTTAATTGTTTATAAAACTATTACAATGAATATAAACATTATAATGAAGTAATACCTAGTTATTAAAAATAATATCTGGGTATTAATACACCCCTTACCCAAAACCCCTATTTCCCAAACATCCCATGCCAGAGGGAGAATATTACACCCTCAAGAGTACTGTTTGTATTTTTTTCAAAATATAATAATTGATATTAACATTTATAATAAATTTATACCCAGGTATTAAAATTTATACCAGGGTATTAATACACTTCCTCACCCAAACCCCCTATTTCCCACACATTCCGTGGCACAGGGTGCATGTTACACCCTTAACAATAGTGAATACATATTTTTATTATAAATTGCATTTAATATTACATTTGTAAAACATGAATACCCAGGCATTAAAAATGTTACCTGGGTATAAATACACTCTCCTACCCAAAACCCCTATTTCCCACACATCCCATGCCAGAGACTGGGTGTTACACCGTCAAGAGTATTTTTAAAAATTATTTATTTTATTAATAATATTAATATTAATTCTTTAAATACATTGAATTTAACAAAACTAAGAAAAAAATAAAATATCAAAGACATAACTTACCTAACATTACGTAGTAATGGTATGTGTTATATTGCCTTTTGCGTTGTAAATACATGCATTGTAATAGCATGCATTTTAATGGCATATGCAATTTAATGACTTTGTTGTAAAGGCATTACGAAGTAATGCCTGCGTTGTAATAGTAGTTTCCCGACTGGTGTGTTCATCTCCATTTAGGAAGAACTGCAAATTCAAGTTTTTAATGATATATTTTATAAACTTTGGGGCTTATTACAATGTCGGTCGGACTTTCTGACCGACACCGCTGCGGACTGGAACGGCCCGACCATAGGTCGACGTTTCTGACCGCAGAATTTGGATGCAACCGTAGGGCAGTCGGAAACATTCATTTTTCAATGGCAGCTTGTGTGGTGGGTGGAAAAGGCCCATAGCACAAGCTGCCATAGAAAAATGGATGTCTGTAAACATCCCTGTACCGTGTGGCAGGCACCACATGGTGCCTGCCACACGGTGCAGGGATGTTTGGGCGGGCACCATAGGTGCCCTCCAGTTCCCATAGCGGAGGGCCAGGGGGAAGGGGGCCCTGCTAGGGGGCCCCAAAATCACTTTCCAACAGCCTTTCCATGTCATAAAGGCCGACACAGAAAGACTGTGGGAAAGTTACATCATAATCCCGATGGTGGAGCCGAGACTGGCTCTGCCATCATTATGGGATTATGCGTCACTCTTTGGCCCGTCCGTAGCACAGCAGAATCTCCCTGCGGGTTTCCCTCCGACTGCCATAATTGTAATATGGTGATCGGAGGGAAACCATCGATTTTGGGAGGAAAGCCTCCGACTAGCTGTTGGATGGACTTCCGCCCGACATGGTATTTGGGCCCTTTGCTGTGAGGTGTCAGCAAGTGTACTAATGTTGGTGAACGTATTCTACATCATGTTGACAGAGTAGAAAGATGTGTGGGGAGGTATAGATGTGTTAATATAGCTTTTGAGAGGTGCAAATTATAATTTAGAGAGATGTGAGCAAGGTTTGCAGATTGTGTTAAAAAATGAAGCGTTTTAAATAAAGAAAATACTGTTTCTTAAGTTATAAATCAAAGAATGTAATACTGTATGCTCTACTGTTCTTATTAACCTTATTGTGTAAATCGCCCTATGGGATGTTTGAGTGGTGATATTGCTATTACTAGAGTGAAACACTGTGGTGAGTGTAAGCAGAGGTGTGTCAAGATTAATGTGTTACTTTAAAAGCTGTTTTGGTGGCAGAGTTCATGCCATGTTATAATTTAATTGTGAAAATATGAAAATAGACAGTTTGAGGTTGTGGAATTTTGCAGGAGAAAGGAATAACAAGTTACTGATGCACTAGATATAAATATATGCTTGTGGGTGAAAAATATAGTAAAGGTTAGACAACATAGTGATGTATCACTGTTATTAATTATTGATCAGTATGTAACATATCTTTTTTGTTATTGTGTCTTTTTTTAGGAGGAAAATGGAAATTTGTCTCTGAGGAAATCATTATCTGCTTCCATGAGCAGCAAAAAAGAGCCTTGTTAACACTAGTAGGATTATTCTGCTGTTCAGTAATAATTACCTCTTGAAGCACAGTGTTTTCAGGTTGGAAGGATGTGGAAGCACCTGAACAGTTAAGCAGTTCAGCGGCACAAGCTAACTCTGCACAAGTTAGGCTTTGTGAAGTGTCATTTATAGATATGCAGCTTTGCTGAGACGTTATTCCCACCTAGTCTGCTATGATATAGCAGAAAAGTAAGGACTCTCTGACAGGCTATGGTGGCTAAAAGACTGGAAAAGAAGTGCTGCTAACATCAACAAAGGCAAAAAAGCAAAAAGGGAGAAGACATTAGTGCCTACTGATGAGCGTCAGATAAAAAGTTATATATGTCTAAAGTTGTTTGTTTTGGTTTTGTTATAGTTGTTCATATAGTTTGTATAGTTTGTTAATATAGTTGTTGTAGTTTTGTATTGTTGTTAAATTGTTTTGTTTTAATAAAAAAAGTTTACATTTACTTTTGATTTCTTTTTTTAACTATTGTTATAAATTTTTATTTTATTATAGTATTGTAATATTGACTAAAACTGCCATTTTGTAACAGAGGATACTCCATTTTATACTCTGCTATGGCCATTCATCACTATGAAGAGAAGTATGCATAGAGACAATAGTCTATACTCACAGTCTACTTTACACATATGTTAGTCTGGGAAGATGTCTCAGCTGACAGGGCAGTGTGTGCTCATACCATAGACTCTATAGCTGTTTGGAAGGCAGACTTTCCAGCATAGAGGTAATTTCATCCCTACACCTTAATTGTACAGCTGTCATTTTGGGGAGAGCTGTGACCAGCGAGGCCCCCTTTCACACTCTTTTTATTTTTTTGCAATTCGTTTTTATTTTGGGATACATATGGCACTAGTTTACAGCTTAAGCATACATCTTGTGGGTGTAATGTACAATTGTACGTCTCTATTTACCACAGTGCTCATGGCAGCTTATGCTAAAAAGCATGTAACACAGGCATGATTTAAAAAGGTTGCACATCCCTATTTTCTTCTTTCGAATAACAACAATACAACTTATCAATAAAAATACATAACTGTTGGAAAGAAAGAAAAACAAATTAAATAAGAACTGGGCAGCATTAAACCTAGCAGCATTACAATGTATCCCTTGTCATCAGGGACAGATTTGGTGCGGTCAGTTCGCTTCAAATCCTCACATTTCTTCACATTGGCCCTTTCACACTCTAATTTGCACACCCATCTTCCAAAACACAGGTCACACAAGATGGGCCAGTCTCTTTCCACAATGTCCTATGCAGACTTATCATGCAAGAGAAATCTGTCATTTAACAGGGCAGTTCCTCCCAACAGCCTACTATGTATACCTGTCAGCATGGGAAGAGGTATGACAAGAGAGATACTTTTTACTCAAACCTTACTACAGACACCTCTCACCCTGGTAATATGTGGTAGCGGACAGGTAACTCCCTTTCCAGACACCACTGCGTTATCCCTGTTGGTCTAGGGAGAGGAGTCAGCAGAGAGACTACTCCTTGCCAACAGCGTACTGCATATCTATATTGTTCTGGAGATAGGGGTTAGTGGAGAGGAGAATGTTTCCCTAAACACTACTGTACATGTCTGCCATCCTGAGGACAGCTGTGACTAGACAGTGAAATCAGTTTCTGCACCCTAATATATAGGGTTATTTTCCTGGAGAGAGGTCTCAGAGAGGATAGTACTTTCTATACTTACTATGGAATACTAAGGTTTTCCATGTGAGCTGTTTCTCAGCCCCACCCTTTTCAACTTATATATGTCTCCTCTTGCACCTTTAGTTGAAGACTTCGGTGCTAAGATTATATCCTACGCAGATGATACACAGCTAACTTTCACCTGTGAAAAAGGCACCAACTTTGACGGAGACAGTATTAGATCCTGCCTCAATTAGGTGTACAACTGGCTCAAAGTGAACCAGTTGAAATGTAATTCAGATAAATCCGAGATTGTTTTCTTTGGCCATCTGTTAGTGAGTGACTGGAGCACATGGTGGCCAGAGGAGTTGTCTCCCCCCCTTTTAGCCCAATCTACAGTTAAAAATCTGGGAATCTGTATTGATAATGCCCTCTCCATGAGGTCCCAGATCCAAGCTTTGATTGGTTCTTGTTTTGGGATACTGTGCATGCTAAAAAAAATTCTTTCACTCCTGCCACTAGATACTAGGAAGACAGTGGTCCAAGCCCTGGTAACGTCCAGACTGGATTATGCTAATAGCTTGTACATGGGCGTACCTGGTTATCTCATCCAGTGCCTGCAAGTAGTGCAAAATGCCATAGCTAGGGTGATCCTTAGACCCAAACCTAGATCTCACATGGATACCATCCTCAAGACCCTACACTGGCTGCGAATGAAGGAAAGGATCAAGTTTAAAGCCCTAGTGATAATTTTCAAAGCCTTACATGGCACTGGAGCCAGTTACCTCAATAAGCGCATTAATCGCTATACTCCAGTGCGTACCCTAAGATCTTCCTCCTCTGATCTCATCTGCATTCCAAAAGTACGCTTGGCCCACATGGGTGGCAGGTCTTTTGGGTTTCTGGGCTCTCAGGCATGGAACAGACTGCCTGCTATGCTGAGAGCCACTACTGATCTAGCAATCTTTAAGAAACACCTAAAAACTTGGCTTTCCAAAAATTAGTTAGCTTCTGAGTCCTGCCTTTTTCGCTCCGTCAGCGCTGGGACACTCTTGTTGAGTAGCTATATCAAATTCCATTCATTCATTCATTCATTCATTTATACCTTCCCTACCCTACTATGCATACAGCTGAGCCTGTGGAAAGGTGTGAGTGGAGAGGCAGTGTCTCTTTAAACCCTACTCTACACACTGGGTACCTTCATTCAAGGTCTCATGAGAGATTTGGAGAAGGGAAAAAAGGGAGACATAGTACAAACAACATAGATCATGAAACTATAGGTTAGCTCTGAAAAGAGACGTCTTTGTTAGCAGTTTTGAACAACTAAAAAAAAAAGTGTTTTATACATTTTTTACATTTTTTGTAGTATTACTTTTTTATAGGGTAGGACAAAAACATACAGCTTGAGGTGTTGAACAAATATCAACAGCATCACCTTAAATAAAACAAAAAGGAGAATAACTTACAAAAAATATGTTTTTTAAATTACTGTGCTTTTGGGCAAGCTTCTCCTGGCCATAACAATTTGTCTCTGTGAAAAAATTATGTGCTTGCACAAGCAGCAAACTAGCACTTTATTTTAAAAAAAAGGCAGGGTTATTGTCCGCTTGTGCACTGTGAACCTGCGCATGCACAGTATCTCCTGGAGCAAATTATGTTGAAGCCCCTATAGAGGTGTCTAGCTTGCCAGCAAGAGCCAACTCTGCCTGTGCAAGCCTTTGTGGGTGTATGGATCTAAGGTGTCTCCATATCCATGTGATACTCATAGTATATGGTTTATTTCTGCTCCCAAGGCTGAACTCTTTGCTGCAAAGTTTAAAGGTCACATACTTTGCACCGATACCTTCCTGGCAACTGGCATCATTTCAAAGAATTGCCTCACCGAGGATTTCTTGGGTGGCTGCGGTGGTGCAGATGCCCCTGGCTGTTCATCTGAATTAGATGAAGACATCTTTCTGCTCAAGGGGAAACAGGATAGGAGAGCAAGCCAAATATATCTACTCTCACCAAAGTTCAAAAGTGAAATAAAGCAAAAAGGATGTAATCTTCTTCTTCTAAATAAAGAAACCATGTGACCCAATCACAATCCTCATTAGGGTTTGATTCTTCTACCCGACATCTCGTGAGATACATGCAAGCATCTCGTGAGATTGCAAAAATATTATTGCTTTATTTATTGCATGGAACAATTCATAATCAATTTTACCAAGCTAATCAACTTCTATAATGTCTTAATTTGTTCAGAATTACAAGAAACCACTGTGATTAACGTAATCACAAATGCACAATCTCGTGAGTCTATTGCGAAAACGAAACAGGGTGTACAACCCACTCAGAGTCCATGAAGGGGATTGTGTATTTGACTCCCTTGAGCATCTTGCAAAATCATAAAATTTGTATTGCTTTATATATTTAATGGAACAAATTATAATAATTTTTACTAATATAATCAACTTCTGTGATCTGTTACTTTGTTCAATATTACAGTAAAACACCAAATGTAGGTCACAAGACTCGACCAGGGAGTATATCCCACTGGGAGTCCATGCCGGGGATTCTGTGTTTGACTGTCTTTCAAGAGACACCACTTTAAAAAAGAAAATGAATATTACAATCATATTTTAATGACTCTCTTTTTACAGATTAATATTTATTTATTTATTTAAACAACTTTTAAAGCGCACAAATACCCATAGGTTTCTCGGCTCTATGTGCTGCTGAAGATAAGGATTAGAATGGAAAATAACCTGTTACTTGAAAAGCCATGCTTTTATTTGTTTCCTGAATGACAGCTGAGTAGGACTAATCTTAATCTGCAAGGGCAGAGAGTTCCACAGTTTAGCAGTGGCAACTGCAAAACTTCTGTCACCCCAATTGGTTCTAGGAACGACAAGAAGATTGGCACCTGCTGATCGAAGGGAGCTGATGGAGGTATATACCTGAAATGATTTCTTCAAAAATTCCGGCCCTGTATTGTGAGTGGCTTTATAGGCAATACAGAGAGCTTTAAATTTTGTTCTGCTTCTTATGGGCAGGCAGTGAAGCTGTCGCACCACATTAGAATTGGACTTGAATTTTGAAGTACCTGACAGTAACCCAGCAGCTGCATTCTGCACCAACTGCAGCTTATTAAGAATCATTTTCTGAGCATTAATTAGAAGGTGATTGCTATAATCAACTTTGGACATAACCAGGGCGGAGATTAGCTTTCTCCGGCCCCAACCGGAATTAACAGCAGCAATTTCTTTATCATTCTTAAAACATAAAAGGATGAGGAGACCACTGCGTTGGCATGATGTCTAAAAGCCAGTTTATCGTCAAGAATGACACCCAAGTTCCTGGCTTTAGCGACCGGAATTGGGGGTGATCCCAATTTATCCGGCCACCAGCCTGCAGACCACCCCGGGGATAGGTTTCCAAAGACCATTACTTCTGTTTTGGATGAGTTTAATTTAAATGCCTAGACATCCAGGTGCTGATGGCCAACATGCCATCGTGAAAGCTAGTCGATACTGCCTCACCGTTTTTATGAACGGCAAGCACCAGTTGAGTATCATCTGCATATGACGTGAGAGCTAGTCCAAATGATTTGATTACTCGTGCTAAGTCGGTGACGTACATTTTTGAACAATGTCGGACTTAACGAGGACCCCTGCAGGACACCACATGGGAGTGAAAAGGCTGGGGAACTGAAATCACCTAGACTAACTAGCTGGGTACGATTAGATAGAAATCATGACAAAAGGGCTTTTGCCTTGTGCCCAATGCCTAGAGCAGAGACACGATTGATCAGCGTGGTGTGATCAACCGTGTCAAAAGCTGCTGATAGTTCTAGTAGCACAAGTACCGTAGCATCAACTTTGTCCAACACAAACCTGATTTCGTCAGTAGCTTTGATGAGTGCGGTTTCTGTGCTATGGCCTTTCCTAAAGCCGAACTGTGTTTCATCCAATAGCTTATTCTCCTCAATGAATTGAGCCAATTGAACGTTCATAATTTTTTCAACAGGTTTGGCCCGCAAAGGGAGCTGCGCAATAGGTCGATAATTGTTAGTCTCCCCTGGTTCCAGATTAGGTTTTTTTAACAACCGGAGAATAGAGGCCTTTTTCCATTGGGAAGGGTAGGTGCCAGAACTAAACATCGAGTTAAAATGTTGGTCAAGTTTGTGCCTATTAGATCTGGGATCAATTTCAAAACTGAAGGCGGGCAGGGATCAAATGGTGAACCTGAATTGACTGTGTTTACCAAATCGATTATCTGTTCCACCGAGACTGGCCTAAATTCCCTGAAGGTAGAACTGACCTGTCCCTCGCTATTTAGGTCCAGCTGACTATTGCCCTCAAAGGAGGCATTAAAGTTCGAATAGATTGCCCCACCTTATCCTGAAAGCTGAGGGCTAACGAGTCGCAAATCGCTTGGGATGCTACCTTATCAGAGCTAATTGCTGGCGCTGCCAGTTTAGAAACCACCTGGAACAACTGTTTGGAGGAATCTTGTGCGGTTTCTATTTCCCTGGTATAATAGTTGCTCTTTTCTGTTAGTATAAGGCGTTTATAATTCGCCAGTGCCAGTTTATAGGGAAATTGTTCCTGGCTATCATATTCTAGGCATCAGCCCCTCTCTTGTTTCCTACACCGTTGTTTCTCCAGCCTCAATGCCTCAGAAAACCACGGGGCAGAGGGAGTCCTCCTGTTTTTGGAAACTGTTTTATACAGAACCAGCTCAGCAAAAGCGTTCTGGAGCCAGTCCGTATAGTTTGTAGTGGCCAGTTCTGAGTCCAAAACAGCTTCTGGGAGAGTATTCAAAAGATACTGTTTGAGAAGAGCCTGATCTATACAACTCCAAGCCTTAAACCATTTAGGAGGGAATGACCAAGTGTGTGGGGGCGTGTATTATTCAACTAATGTTGAATAATACTGCATGGTGATCGGACCACGTCAGAGGAAGGATCTCATTTACCGAGATCTGTTCATTATTCGTAAAAAGACCATCCAGCGTATGACCCGCCAACTCTTTGCAGGAGTGCTATCATCTCTAGCTCTGAGGTAAGGGATAAAGAATCCTTATCTTCAGTGGCTTCCAAATGAAAATTAAAATCTCCTAGAATGGTAAAACTAGCTTCATCGACGGCAAGTTCCAGTAGGTTTCCTACCATTGATAAGAAGTCTCCCCTAGGGCCCGGTGGGCGATAAAGGAGAATCCCCTTAAAAGACTGGTGATTGGAAAGTGTTACGTTGAAATTTAATGCCTCGCATACCGTGGAGGGAATCATTTCTATCTTTACCAGTAAATCATTTTGGTTTATAAGAGCCAACCCTCCCCCTCTTTTCTATAGTCTATCGTATCTGTGTGCCGAGAAGCCGTCAGGTGTGACTATGCAGAAGTCTGGGCCCGCTGAGGGGTCGGCCCATGTTTCCGTAATAAATAAGAGATCAAGCTGATGGATATCTAGAAACTCCGCTATTTCATATTTGTGCTTAACGAGAGAATGTGCATTGATAAGGGCCGAGTGAACCTTGACATTTTCTTCTTTATGCTTTGTGGGCTATGATTTGCTGAACACCGTTTCTACCAGATTTAACTGTACCCAATCTTGAGCCTCCAGTACGAACCCACAGGTGAAGCAAAGAGCTTTGGCCCTATCGGGGAGATTCGCAGGATTTAGGTGGGCACAAACGTGCTTGCACAATTTATCATGTTTATTGAAGGCAATCAGTTCCTTACTGGTATAGGAAACTACAGCTTGCCCTGAAGTGAGCAGACCAGGGGTCCTGGCGCTGGGCGCAGTCCAGGCGCGGATGGGTGCAGACGGGCTTGCCTTTGGCGCGGCGCGCCCCCTGCGTGTGTCCGCTGCGTGACGGTGCCATGCTGTGCTTTTATGGAGAGGAGGCGGAAGAGCCAGTAAAAGCCCAGCAACTAGCACGCCAACCTCACCTGTGTGCCAGAAATGGAGGGCGAGCAAACGTTACGACCGTCTTCCCTCCCTCCCTCCACTCGATCAGCCCCTTTGAGCTGCGGTGGACCGGGGAGTTGTAGGAGACTGTCCTAATGCCAGGTAAGTAAAGCACGTGACAGTTAAGCAATACACCTTATTTTAAAATTATAAAAGTAAAACAGAGCGTTTTAAAATCAATTTAGAACAAGTTAAAAAATGAATTCCTTAAGCAAGTGGCAAAATCTAGCGCAGAAGGCAATTAAAAACCAGCGTTACCTTCAAACACGCTGCGCGACGGCGCCATGCTGTGCTTTTATGGAGAAGAGGCGGGAGAGCCAGTAAAAGCCCAGCAACTAGCACGCCAACCTCACCTGTGTGACGGAAGTGGAGGGCGAGCAAAGGTTACGACCGTCATCCCTCCCTCCCTCCACTCAATCAGCCCCTTTGAGCTGCGGTGGACCGGGGAGTTGTAGGAGACTGTCCTAATGCCAGGTAAGTAATGCGCGTGACAGTTAAGCAATACACCTTATTTTAAAATTATAAAAGTAAAACAGAGCGTTTTAAAATCAATTCAGAACAAGTTAAAAACTTAATTCCTTAGGCAAGTGGCAACATCCAGCACAGAAGGCAATTAAAAACCAGCGTTATCAATACGATCTCGGGCGGAAACTTTCCGCCCAACACCGTCTCGGACTCTGAACCGATCGACTCACGGTAGGAGGTTCCACCCGACCGATTACGATGCGACTGAACACTGTTCGGTCGTAGTCCCATTGTTTCCTATGGGAGCTCGTCTTCCGACCGACAACCGGCCACAACACGGGCTCCTGTGGTGAAATGGAGTGTGTGCGGAAAACCCTGCACCCTGCCGCAGGCACCCCATTGTGCCTGCTATGCAGTGTAGGGTTTTACAGGGGTCCCTTAGGTACCCCTTCGGCCCTCAACCGGAGCGTGCAGGGTGAATGGGGCCCTGCTAGGGGCCTCCAAAGTCACTTTCCAACAGCGTTTTGTGTCGGACAGGCCGACTTGGAAAGGCTATTGGAAATCGGCATCGGTCAGAAACGCTGGCAATTGAGGTGCACGATACGGTTCAGACAGACACGGATACTCCGAGAGCCAATCGGAACCAAAGCGGAATGACCGCTCGGTTTACTTTCCGACCGCGAATATCGTGATCGGTCGGGCAGATTGTAAACCGTCCCAGTTGTTCGGAAGGGTCCAACGCGGTCTAGGGAATTCCAATTGTCGGGCGGAGGCTTTCCAACTGAAATCGTAATGAGGCCCTAAATATTAACTGAACACATGGAAAAACCTCTAAACAGTAGACTAAAAAAAAAATATAGCACTTTAGTGAGTAATCACACAATTCAAAAATAGATTTATTTAATGAAACTTAATACCATGTAATTACAACTTTAATGTAAAAACACATACAAAGGCTATGAAAAGTATTACAATGATAATGGACTTGCTGGGAAAATGTCTTAATATGAGAGTCAGAAGACCTGAGGAGATTGACATTTTCAACAAAAATATTATTTTATTACTCATTTTTATATTCAAACATAATTTTTAGAAACATTTTGTAAAGTGGTCACCCTTTCCTGTTAAGTTACAATACGAAAGCAATTCCCTTTCAGAAGAATCTTTGCACCCAGGATATATCGTTCAGTTACTCTACAATACATACACTTAAAAAAATAATTTACTATAAAAAAACCTAGAAATTCACCGAAAAAACCCAAAAGTTATAGTGACAATTAAGTTAGGAGTAATAAAAAAATATCTTTTCATTTTAAATAAACCTTAGAAATTCACTGGAAAAAAACAAAGGTTAAAGTAACTTTATAGTTAGATGAATTTCTCAGTGACAACGATAACGTTTTAAAATCTATCTCTCTATCATCTATCTATCTATCATCTATCTATCTATCTATCTATCTATCTATCTATCTATCTATCTATCTATCTATCTATCTATCTATCTATCTATCTATCTATCTATCTATCTATCCATCCATCCATCCATCTATCCATCTATCTATCTATCTATCTATCTATCTATCTATCTATCTATCTATCTATTTCTCTATCTATCTATCTTACCTACTGACAGTCGCCAGTAGGTAGTTATAGTTAAGACCTAGTTTCCATAGACAAAACATTTATTGTTTTGCCAATAACTTTGGCACCGTGTGACAAATCTTCACAAACTTTTCAAAGCTAGCACTTAATTTACTTCATCTGCTGTGTGGAAAGTTTCAGAGTGATTCATCAAGCAAGGGCCAAGGAAAAGGGGCGGGGGGAGGGTCCCAAAACACATTTTCACCATGCAATTTCCCATAGGGATTTTAGACATGACTGCAGCCCGAACCGCTAAATGGAATTATACAAAATTTGGGAGAAAGCTAGATCTTGGTCCAGAAAGAGTGATTTTCGGAATTTGGTGCAACTTAGTTTAGTAGTTTAGGAGTTATTAAAGGAAAAATACATTTGTATATCTGGGGATATGAACCGTGGGTGGATCCAACAGTTCTCATGCTGAGATCTGATTGACTGCCAACACCTCAACCAAGAAGTATTGGCAGCCATCGTGGGGCTTGGACTCATCAGAGTCCCAAAAAAAGGCCAAAATAAACAAGGGGGTAGGTTAGGAATACTCTGACCCCCTAGGCAAGGTGGTGGGTTCGCACAGGGACCGTGCCGGGGTAAAAAAACGTTTACATTTTTTTTACTGAGGATTAGTGGAGGATCCGCGAATCTGCGGTATAATTAAAAAAAAACTAGTGCTGGCTTCCGCACTTGTTTGGTATATGCCCCCTGAGTTGTCCCAGAGAGTGTATTTAATTTTATAATTTTAGGATGGGGCACACGCACTCCTCAGGCTGATTTCGGCCCCGGGGACACTCACCTCCCCAGGGACAGGCCATTATTGAAAAGGGAGAGGGGGCCTTGTTGCCCTCCTCCCCGAGCTGTATCCAGCCCCTGGGACCACCATCCCCTGGAGCCCAGCCAAGTTACAAAATGGGGTGAGGGGCCGCCTGGCCACCATCCAGGGCCAATTTCAGCAGTTATAGTTATGGGTATTTCAAGTAACTATTACATATGCACTAAGGTAACTATAACTGGCGCCCTTGCCATGCACTGCTAATTCCTCTCATATTACATCACTCATGACATCTTCTATGGCATCATTGATAATATCACTGCAACATTTGCTCTAAAATTATTGATGAGAAAACTGTGCATGGCTGAGGCGCAAGTTATAGTTACCTTAGTGAATGAGTTATAGTTACTTGAGATAACATAACTACTTAATTTCTATGGTTGTGTGTGTGTAAAATGTGAAGCTATAACGTCCCTGTAACCTTTGCTGTTCTAGTGATCCCTAAACCCCCCCTTTTTTACTTCACTGCCCTATTCCCTTATTAACCCCTAACCCCTAAATTCACCCACCCCTAAACCTTAAACTCACCCTTACCACCACAAATCCTTCCCCATCCCTAAACCCTAAAAATACCCTTACCACCCTATTTCCTTACCCACCCCTATACCATAAAAGTACCCTTACAACCCTCTTCCCTTACCCACCCCTAAACCCTAAAAACACCCTTGTAGTTGTTCCAATAATGACCCCTGAACCCTAAAAACACCCTGTTGCATTGGGTTCTGCCTCTGCAGTATGCCCAGATTGTTTGCTTTTCTGATTATTTGGTTCCTGGACTTTTTACTGTGGGTGTTGGTGTCTCAGCCACGGTAATAACATGGTATACGGACTGCACATGTTTACCACTAGTGTCCGCCTTCTAAGATCAGGCCGCTGTGATGCAGCAAGGGTAAAGGGCACTTGGCTGTTTATGAGTGTAACCTGTGCAAGAAAACCAAATATATAACTTCTAAAATGATAAGTGTACATCTTATGAGTCTTTCAGAGTTTCCTTAATTTCCAGGCTCAGCTCAGGATCAGAGACCAGGCCTTTTGTCACCCTGCTGTGTCCAGTTAATAACATTTCCTACCAGCTGCAGGAACAAAGGCCACCCCACACAAAAGGAGCAATTAGCAGTACTTCTCCTAGCTCCTGAGGAGTAATGGGATGGGGTGAAATGATCTGCATCAATCACTCAGGTGTCACACTGCACAAGGGATGGGCCTGCCCAAACCCACTGAACAAAGGAGCATGCCCATAGAACTGGAACCAATGTACCAGGGGGTTATTTTTGAAATTCTAGTGTTCAACTCCCTGGCAGTAATGTCAGCAAAGAGTGGGGCAGAGACCCCAGGAGTTGATGTGACGAGTGTCTTCTGGATCACACCATTTTGGATTGTCCCAACATACTGTACAGGAGGGTAGGGACAGTAGTGGACAGGTGATGTGGCACCCCAGGATTGGCTATGAGTGCCTGTCTTCTGGAACCTTCAACTCCCCTTTAAAGGGAAGGGTTGTTGCAATGGTCCCTGGTGGATAGAGCTCACTAACAGGAGTAAAAGGAGACCAAGATTATTAAATTGGCCCAACATGGCCCAAGTTATGACTTTTTAAACATATGGCAACCTTTGATCTTTTCCTGTACCGGTGACAAAGGGCATGGGGGTCCTCTGCCCTTTTTCAACTTTCCTCTGGGATGTGCCAGGGCCTGGAGGCTGTCCCCAGAGCAGGGAAAATGAGGAGAAGCGCTGTCGGACTTTCCCTGTGCTGAGGAGGAATGCCGGGGAGTGCCATCGCAGCCAAATTTTATGAGAAAGGGGCCCAGGACCCCATCCCCTGGCCTCGCTGTTGCCTCCCCTGCAATATTATAAAGGAGCCCAGGACCCCATCCCTGGGCCCCTTGAAGATCTGTGTCCGAAGCAATGCCATCTCGCTCCCCCAAGAAGTTGGGAGGGGGTCCATGACCCCATCCCTGGGCTCTGATGCCACAGGGGCACTCCCCCACATAGTGGACCTTCCCTGCTCCCCGCATCCATGTCCAGTGGGAAGGCCAGCCAGAGGAGATGTATCTACCCACAGGAGTGGGCAGACCAGATTGTGACTGCTAGCTTCTGCGGCCGCACTTCAAGGTACCTGCCGCATAGGGAGCTGGCTTGGGAGAGCCCCGGCTCCCGAGGCTGTCCCGCAATGAGTGGCAAACGTAGGCAGCCCAAACAAAAGAAGCTTGGTGTAAAGCCGCATCGTGGCAGTGAAATAAACAAAAGAAAAAGGAATGAGAAAACCGACACGGCTCTTGCCGACACAGGGAGAGAGTCTCTGTTTAAATATGTATGAAAATCTCCCCATAATGTTTTGTGGGCCTATTAATTTCATTGCTTTTCTTATGATTTCTCCTCTTGTGGTGAAATTAGGAGAACAGGGTCACCATCACCGGAATCAGCATGGCATGGTCTTGCTCTTCGGGTCATCTTCCAGGACCTCACCCTAATTTGTGGGGGGTCTCCAAAATCATTACCTTCCCTACTTTTTCATGCATTTTCAAGCTTTTCCATGGCTGAAGCTTTTGATCTACAGCATCTAGAAGTTTGCTGTCTAGGAGCATTATGTATAGTAATATTTTAAAAGGCCTGGAGAGCCTAAAGATTTATAATACACTGTTCATGTAGTTACGTCCTCTAGGTGCTGTTTGTACGGTTGCAAGGCAATGCCTTTTTCACAGTGCTGTTTTGCTTTGATGTCCTCTATGGGTCATTATTACAGTTTAATGTGTATGAAAGATTGCATAAACCCAAAGTTTATTTCTGATAAATGTTTATTGGGTTTTCATGATGATTGCATATGTTTTATAGATTCATCATTATCGCAATTATGACAATGATTCATGCCAAAGTAATATTGTTATTGCACAATGACGGTTGAAACTCACCTGATATGTTTGTGTGACCCCTTTATTTTATTTATTTATTTAAAAAGTTTTATATAGCGTGAATATGACCCAAGAGGGTATCAGAGCACTTTACAAATAGTCATGAATAAATGAAAGGAGACAAGTGAGGTAAAAAATAAAAAAAATACATATCATGTTCGTTATAGATACAGGCAGTCACCTCAGAGCTGGTGGATGAGGACCAGTATAACATAAATCCCAAAAGTCTATAAACAAAAGCATAATCAAGCAATAAAACATGGGTGTTGAATACAACAAAATGATCAGGAACAATCCAGGATGTAGCAACGCCAAGCTGGTCAAGGAGGCCCGTACAGAACCAGGCTGACAGGAAAATTGACAATGGTTAATTTCTAGTTCTTTCTTGAAGGACACTGTTGAGGGATTCAATCTAGTTTCCAGAAGCAGGGAGTTCCAGATTCTCTGAGCAATACCCAAGAAGGCTTGGTTGTATTTTCTTTCTTTGAAATAGTTTTTGGATTCAGCATCAGGGTGCTAGAGCTCCCAGAGGATCGACAACCGCCAGAAAGTTCCAGTTTTTGAGAAAGGTACAGAGGGGTGTTGAAGTGTAGGGCTTTATGGGTCATGCAGGCAATTTTGTGTTGCATCCTGGCCTCAAATGAGAGCCAATTTAGGTATTCCAAATACGGAGAGATGTGATCGCTTTTTTTGGATCCTGTGATGAGCCTTGCAGCCGAGTTCAGAGAAGACCTAAGAGGAGGCAACTTGTAGCTAGGTAGGCTACAAAGGGTTGCATTGCCATAATCCAATCTAGAAATGACTAAGGCTTGAACAGCGAACTTGAGGTCATCAGGGGGGGAAGGTTTTATTTTTCTTAGGATGCTCAGTTGGAAGTTCGCTCCTTTGGTAAAAGAGCGGATGTATTCCTGCATGCTCAAGTTCTTATCTAGTATTATTCCCAGAGATCTCGTAGAGTCTATGATGTGTGGGATGCAGTTGAGAGCCGTTGCATGTTCCATATATTTTCAATAATGGGAGATTGCTTGGGTGGGGAGATTAGGAGGAATTCAGTTTTGAGGGAGTTAGGTTTGAGATGGTTGGAGGTTAGCCAGGTTTGGGTTTTGTCAGAAGAAGGCCCTGCTGACCGACTGCTTTGGGACGTGGCCCCATCACAGGGAACTGCTCCTGTAGCCTTCTGAGACATGGTGTGGAAAGTGCTGGCAGTGTCATATAGGTGTTGGGGAGCCGGTCAACTGGCACCTGTTTGCCAGGGGTGTTTGGGAACCTGAGAAGTGCTCCCTCTACTATGAAGTGCCACTGCAGGACCAGCAGATAGAGATGAGGTCAGCGGCCAGATCAGAAGTTCTGCCTTTTGCTTGTGGGTGCCTACGGGGTACATATCAATACCCGTTGCCAGCCTCACTTGGGAGGAGGCTGCCTGACTCTTCTGAGGACCCCCTTGAACTCTGCTCCTGCTGCCTGCCGGACGGTTTACGGTGTAGGCCTGTGGCCCTCACTGATAATTAAGGGGGTGCCGCGGTGCATGCCAGTGCCCGGAGGGGTCCCGAGTCAAAGACCTGATGTGCTGCACTCGGTGGACCCCCCATGAATATCAGGGGTTGCTGTACTAGCAGGAGGTGCAGCGGAGCCCCGGGTGTCATATACTACCCCCATTTCCCCTGAGGACAGCGGATGCTGTGGCTGGGCCAGGAATGAGCGCCTTCCTTTTGGATCTCATGTGCCTCAGAGTATCATATAGAGCCTCCACAGTGGCATAGAGACCTTGGGAACTGAAACCTTGCCCAGCGAGCCACATGGAACCTGTGGCTTGCCTGACTGGATTGTCCTGCAGGACTGACGATCTTGGTTTGGAATGACCCCTTCAGGGACAAATCACACCTCTTATTGCCGGTGGCAGGGGTTGGTCCCATTAGGTGCTAGACCAGTGCCTGTGGTATTGTCCAGCGTAGGTCCTTCTTGGATGCTGGGGTGCTGTAGTGGACTGGCCTGAGAAACCCAGCGGGGTCCGATGCACCGAGAGTCCTGCCCATTCATCCATGGGTGGTTGCTCGGAGCGGACACTGCTACCAACTTAGGAAACCAAGGGCTAAGCCACTGGGCACACAACTCGGGGCAGGAGAATCCCCCCAGACTGTGACAACAAATACAGATGGACCTGAGCCTGCCCTGCCTCCATACAACTTCAGCTGGATAAAATCCTTGCAGCCATTGCCAACACTATAACTACCCTTCAGCAAGATATTAGTGCTGTCTCAGTTTTCTTGGAGCTACTGAGAGCTGGCCATCACAGGTTGGCAGATAGGGTGAAAGATGTTGAGAATGTGGTGAATGAGTTGCAACCAGAACATTGGGCTTTGGTTCATCAGGTTACGGCCCTGAGCGCCAGCATACGCATCCTCAAACACTGTGCTGAAGATGCCGAGGGCCGCAACCGCCGAACAATGTGTGAATTGTGGGGTGAATTGTGTAGCTCCCTGAAGGTAGGGAAGATGGAGACATGTGGTCTGATTTAGATCTAGGTGGATCTCTTTTTCGATGGTTTCACCTCCCACCCACTTGACAGTCCACCCTCTCTATTTAGATGTTGGCTGGTCTATGGACGAAAGACCGTTCAAGTGCCACAGACTCTGGCAGGATTTCCCTCCACAGAGGCAGCTGTTGGAGGGAGCACAGCCAGGATTACCACCAGCCTAATCACGATGTGTCTTTCCGTCGGGACAACTGTGGCGAGGATACCTCCATACTTGAGTTGGTGGATTCGAAGGAAAGGAGGTAAAAACTTACCTTTCTTTCTGTTTCCCAATTCCATCTGGAACCCCCATTGTCCAGGCCCATCTTTTGCTGCTACACCTTGACCACGACACTGATCAACTATGTTGTTGCTGGTGTCAAAGGTACTTTTTTTACACATGTCTTACTATGAATCGAGTGTTAACATTTACTTTAGCCGCGTGTATTTTTACACTGCCATTACATACAATTTTGTCCTTATGTGTAATGCATTAGTGTTCATTTTAAAACGTATCATTGTTAAATAAACACACCTGTATTGCAATATATTTTTTAATTTTGTTGTGGTGGTTGTGGGTGTTGTGTTTGCAGTGCATGTGGGTGTACATTAAATAGTGTGTGTATGTTGTATGTGTGCTATGCTATATGTACAAAAAGGGGCATGACACATTCCCTACATATATTTTTTAACCACACACAACCTATGTATGTAGTGACACATTATAAAAGTGGTACTTACCAGCCTCCACTCCACCAGAGACTCACTCCATCAGGAAACCGCCACTAAGGCGACACCAGCACAACGGAGGAATCTAAATTGGCTTGGTGCAAACTCACCAGCCTGACGGCAAAAGAGCACTGTTAGCCAGCAATGTAGTCTGAGGTGTTGACGTTAAACAGTCTGTCGAAGAAGACGGTGGTTCAGCCAGCACACACCTAAATACGACAGGCAGGAATCCATCAGCTCAACAGAGTACTTGTAACCGCAGCCACCGAGGGACGACAGAAGTCCAGCCAAGATCTAAATCGGGCCCATGGTCTCCAAGCTTGAGCAATGGTTGTATACAGAAGTAGCCCCAAACCTCCACTTCAGAGACAAAGGGGCCGATTCCGATCTCGGCCGGTAGGGCTCCGAATCGGATTCGGCTTAACCGCGTCCGGGCGAGCGAGTACGATGCGTATTCGCCGACCGACTCGTCCGGGCGTCCCGACCGCTCCGACCGACTCGTTCCCGGGTCGAACCGCACCGACCAACTCGCTCGGACTCGACTCGCACCGCGCAATGGAGACGTTCCCCGGCCGGGTAAGTACGATGCGCGCCGCGAGCAGTCCGACCGAGCCGCGCACTCCGGCTCGAAAGAGCAGTCGGAGCCGTACTTTGGGGGTCCGTGTCGGACCCCCCTGTACGCGTAGCCGCGCGAGTCGCACACAGGGGGGACCCATGGGTCCCCCCTACCTGTGCGTGTACGGCGCGAATCGCTTCATCGCATACACGCTGTAGGGGGCGCCCTTGTCCGCCTCGCACCCATTGAGTGAATGGGAGCCCGCGTACGCGTTGTACGACAGGCTCCCATTGACTTCAATGGGAGTCCGACCGACTCGAGTCCGATGGCATACGTGCGCATCGTACTCGTTCGGTCGGACTGCACGGGTCCGATTCGGTCGGAAATCTCTCCGGGTCCGGCTCGGTCGGAGAGATTTCCGGCCCGAATCGGAATCGGCCCCAAAGACGTGATTCTACAGAGAGCACGGCGGGCGGGTCGTTCACCATTGGCAATGCAAGGGTGTCACTATTTCCGGATTTCACTGCCACTGAACAGTCCAAAAGAGCCTCATATCTGGAAGTGAAGAAAGCACCCGTGACAACGGTCTGCAATACTCATTACTATTCCCTGCTAAATTGAAAATGATGTTGGATGGCTCTATGCTCTTCTGTGACAACCCAAAATCTGCCTGGGAATGGTTGGATGCCTATAGATCAGGATTTGCACTGCCGGTCTCTCGGCCCCCTGGGAGTGGGGCCAATCGTAGACCCTGGAAGTGCTTTCGGGTGCCACTTGCAGAGGAGCTCTGGAGAAGCCATCCAGATTACAGATGGCGATGGATCAGGATGCAGCACTGCAGGCGATGGCAGATCACAGTGCCACGTGTATCGGACTCGGAGACTTGCTCCCCTTCGGAGCGACAATCGGCGAAGTCAGACACTGAGGGTTCAATGGTGGAAGAGGGAGACCCCCAAGGAGGTGACCCTGCATACTGTAGAGGATCTGATCTGAGATGGTGTGGCTCTGCTGCTTTTGCTTTTGGGATCTGCTAACCTCCTGCACCCCCTCACCTGCCACCAATGTGCCCATTTTTAATGTACTACTGGCTTTCCAAACCTCCAATGTACTAGTAGGGGCCTTGTGGAGCACCTTTTTGATTGACGATGACCCCCTCGACTGGGGGATAATCGTCAGGCCTCATCAGGGTCTGTCCCTGGGCAACACACTCTGCCTGGGCTAAAGCAGGACTGGAGGAGACGTTCCACTTTTGCCTACCCCTCACCGCCTAGCCCCTACCAGGAATCTGGGGGAGTCAAGCCTATGACTACACTTTTCTAACACCTGTTTGGGTGACTGGCCATTGTCGTGCTGCTCTTGGGTTGGGGAGTTTGAAGTTGGGGAGTTTGTTATCTGTCTTGGGGATTGTGGTGCATTCTCTGGTGGAGGTTGTGGGTGCAGGGTTGGCCGGGGACCGATTACTTAGGACACATGCGTCGATTGACTAGATGGCTACCCAGTGTCAAGGTCTCACAATTTTGACATGGAGCACCCGGGGGATGTGGTCTGCCACTAAATGACACAACATCCATAGTATCTTAGACTTGGGGGTGCACATTGCTATGTTGCAGGAGACCCACCTTATGGGTGTAGAAGTGGAGCGGCTGTGTCGTTGGTGGAAAAGTCAGTTGTATGTTGCCTCCTACTCTGCATATGCCTGAGGGCCTTTGTGTGGATTAGAGCAGGAACTCCTTTTGAGTCAGAATACTCCTCCATAGATAAGGGAGGGAGATATGTCTTAGTCAAGGGCAGGGTGATGGGCAGAGAATTCACTCTAGTGAGTATATATGTAATGAACCAAGACCAGGTAGCTTTTTTCCAGTCCCTCTATGCTCCAGTGGGTCACCTGGCGACAGACGATTTGCTATTGGGGGGAGACTTCAATTGTATCACTGATATCTTGTTGGATCGTTCTAACCCACCCAGCTAGGGCACAGGCTCATAGACTAGCTGTAAGCCTCCGAGACTCGTTGCGACATTGAGGGTTTGCCAACATCTGGTGCATACAGAAAGGGGTGGAGAGAGATTACTCATATTATTCCTATAACTAGGCATTGCATACTCGACTGGACAGATTTATCTGTTCTGACAGACTGAGTCAATATGCTACACACTCTGAATATTTTGGCTGTACCCTGTCTGTCTGACCGCACCCCATTGCTCCTGGCTTTTCGGACGCTTGATGATCGCCCAATCATCCCAGTGTGGCTTCTTAATCTGACGGCCCTTGAGGATGCCTGTTATAGGGATTCCCTACAGATCACCATCACTGGATATTTTGATCTTAACCAGGGCTCAGCGACCAATGGGCTAGTAGAATGGGAGGCATTTAAAGGAGTGGTTTGCGGCCGCTGTTTGGGTCAGTCCTTGGGGATCAGAAAAGATCTGGATGGGGAACTGCCCGCACTGGACAACACCCTACACAAGCTGGATAATGTCTTGGGGGCTGATCCCACAACACTCTATAGACTACTGGAGGCAAAGGAGCACTATAACACTGCCTCGGAGCATCTCCGCTGTCATAACTATTGAAATTATGTCGCCTGAGCCCACGAAGAGGAGGGACTGTCAGAGAGGCTTCTGGCTTGGCTCATTCAGCCTGAGGTTAGGGGTACACCAATTACCCAGCATCAGGTGGCCGGCAGTACATGGTTATACTCCCCGGAGGTCATAAATGATGCATTACTGGACTATTATGAGCCACTCCCGATAAGTTTCCAGGTGGGTTTCCTGGATCTGCTACTGCTCCATACCTTGCCCCATGGGGCCCGGGAGGACCTTGGTGGTCTGATGGTGCAAGAGATTAGATCTGCTGTTAAAGAAATGAGTACAGGCAAAACTCCGGGCCCTGGTGGCCTTTCTGCAGAGTTCTACTGCACATTTGCGGGCCACTTAGCCCCGAAACTGGAGGTGCTCTATGCTGAATCACTGAGACTGGGAGCCCTGCCTGAGACTACAAGAAACGCGCTTATGGTGCCTCTCCCTAAGACCAAGATTGCAGGTTTGCCCACATCTGTGCTCCAGCCCCTGTCCTTGCTTAACATGCATTTAAAGATTCTCAGTAAAGTTCTGGCCTCTCGGCTGCTCCCTCATATGCTGGCAGTGGTCCACAAGGATCAAAATGCCTTTATCCTGACCCGCAGCACTTCCCCTAATCTTAGGAGACTCTATCATATACTGTATAACCCTGTGGTGCAGTCCTTACCAAGGGCCATGCTCATTTTGGTGAACCTTGAAAAAGCCTTCAACACGTTTAGGTGGGATTTTCTCATTGCATTCATGTGCAAGATGGGGCTGAGAGAGTGCTGGATCAAGTGGTTTACATTGCCCTACACTAACCCGACAACGAGAATCAGGACTGGCTCCACGATTTGTCACCAATATAATATCTTTAGGGGCACGAGATCTGTGACTGGGGGTTCATGTTTGAAAAGTTTCAACACACCGTCCATCATTTTATTTTGTGAGGTTGTTATGGCTCCCCATTATGGCCCACATATCCATCTCCAAGAGGATGATGCTTCCTCGGTTACTGTATTTCTTCACAAATCTCCCTACCAAGGTGCCGGCCTCCTGGTTTCAGCAACTTTATACCCCAAGGAGTAAGACGATAACATCCAATAGCTGGACTATGGATGGAAGTACTAGAGAGTTGGGAGCAATCGGAGGGCGAGATGGCTTTTGGATCCAGGCGAGCGGGCTGAGCAGGTTAATGGTGGTCAGGATGGCAATTCAGGTGATGGTGATTAAACTTATGTAAGTTAAGGGGAGCCAGTCCCTTCCCCGGTTCTCTGCGAGGTAAGGAGGCCTACTGTGGCCTCCTTACCTGCTCACGTGTCCCTATCCCCCTGAGTATGGTGAGAATGCTCTTACCTGTCCCAGAGCTTTTGGCCTGCTAGTCCCAGGATTATTGCAACTTCCCTGACACTCTTTCTTACTTGAGGTCACCGCACACCCATGACTTGGGGCCTTATAGGCCACACGGGCGGTACTCACAGTTTATCACTATAGAGACTCTGCCTAGGTTGGTCTGGCGAACAGGACTCAGGGTTGGACAAGACATGTTTATTAATATTTTGCAGTTGGGAAGCGTGCTTCTCCACCTTCATGGGGCTGCTCTTAAGAATACCTGTTTATCAATTGTTCAACTATTGGACCATAGCTTGTGTATGTCTGATTGTTCCTTGAAGATGTGATGCTATTTTTCTGAATCCATGTTTTTATTGAAAATGCTAATGAACATATGTTAAAAAATATTTAGTTGAACGGTGTGTAGGGTCAAAGGTAAGCATAGAGTCAATGAGTGAAAGGAGAGGTAGCTAGGTCTGGAGGCCGAAGTGCACGGTTTCTGGGTAGTGATGTAGTGCTCCTCAAAGAGGTGCATCTTCAACTTTGTAATTTGGAGCAGCCTTGAGGCTGTCCTACTGTATTCAGGGATGTTGTTCCAGATCATGGTTGTATAGCTGTGTTTGTTATACAAGTTACCCTGTCACAAATGTGACATCTGCCTTTATACAAGTGTCTTAGTATTTAATGCACTTGTAATAAGTCAGACAGGATATCCGTCATGTTTGTGACAGAGTAACCCATTCGCCAAACTCTAAATAAGGCCCCTAATCTCTTGTCTCTTGATGGCCTGGCGGCTGCAGGTGTGTCAAGAGCCATCAGAGATGGTGAGCTTGTCAGCAAGATAAGCGGGGTGCTGGTCACTATGGCTCTGTTATAATCGATGCTGGTTTTGAAGACGGTGCCAATGGAATTATGGTCAGTAAAAAAAAAAAAAATGTAAGTCCGTTTTTATATAGCGCAGCTACTCACCCTTACGGGTCTCAAGGCGCTGGGGGCCGTAGTGGAAATTAAGTGAGCTATTGCCCAGAGTCACATGGTGCTGAGCTGCCGCCAGAGCCGGGGATCGAACCGTGAACCCTGTGCTCCGAAGTCAGCTGCCCTGGCCGCTGCACCACACCTCTCCACATATATTAGGACATGATGCAAATTTTTGTGTCAACTCACTTGGGGGTCGATTCCGATTTGGGCCAGAAAAAGCACCGACCGACTCGGAGCCGGAATTACTTCCGACCGACACGTACCTGTTGCGCCCGACCCGCCAAGTACGATGCAAAGCGTGCAAAATCCGACCGACACGTACGGAACCCAAGCCGAACGACCGAGCCGCACGGAAAACAGCAATCCGGCCGGAAAAACACGCGAATCGAACCGACCGACACGCACCCGGAACAAATCCGACCGAAACGTACTTGCGAACTCCAAACCGCAAAGTACGATGCAAGGCGCGAAAACCACGACCGAGTCGTACGGAGGACAAGCCGTACGACCGACACGCATACAAAACTGCGAGCCGAAGTAACACAAAACAGCGTGACCGACGCATACGCAGCATAGAAAATAGCACAAACACAGCGTGAACGAAACGGAGAAGACCGTACGAGACAACTGCAGGGTCCGACTCAGTCACAAGAACGTTTCCAACATGCACAGAAAGTACTAAGGGAAAATACACAAAAAAAGGCCAAACAAGCAATTACAAAGCCAATAAATACTGGGGGGGGGGGGACAGAGAACAAAGACACACCCACAACTCCACCCATATAAAGGACACAAATCCCAACCAAGATCCTTTGCAAATGCTATTCACCTGCCAGCACTCAACAGACAGCAACCACACACCCACAGCTCATCCCTCACACAAGCCACACACCATCAGCACACCAACAAATAGCTACCTCACATACACCCAGCAAAACACACACTCACACACCTTCACCTGCACACCAACACACACATCACTCACCATCACCACCCATCACCATGCCCCCAAAGAAGAATCACAAGTTCCTAGATTGTGAATTGGAAGTCCTGGTAGACGAGATCCTCAGGGTAGAGCCACAGCTGTTTGGCGCACTGGTCCAACAGACACCCATCTCCCAGAAAACAAAGATGTGGGAGAGGATCATCAACAGGGTGAACGCACAATCACCATGTCTGCGCACAAAGACTGACATCCAGAACAGGTGGTATGACGTGCGCAGGAGGGTACGGGAGCTGCTGAAGAAGGACTACCTCCTGAGCCAACACACCGGCAGTGGCCCTCCTGCCAAGCCAGTATACCTCAGGCCCTGGGAGGAGAAGGTGCGGGCCATCCTTCCGCCAGTGAGCGTCTATGGACTAGAAAACATCCCAGAGCCTGGTGAGTACACAACAAATGTACACAATATTCTGCCACAATACACACACACATCACTGTCAAGGGGAGAGTCAAACCATGCACTCTTAGCAATTACACAGCAACCAGAACAGAATCATCCCAAAATGTGTATGTCAGTCAGATAAACACAACACATGCCATCTCAAAGTTGCATTTAACCGTGTCATCACATGTACAAACACAACTACAACTACAGCTAGGCAGTGGCACAAATATAACTAACAAACACATCCAGACATGTAGCCACCACTACAACACCAACACACAGTGAAGACCACTGAAAGAAAGGAATTCTGTGTATGCTGGGCAAGTCAGTGTAGCCAATAGCATCATGGGAGTCGTAGTCACAGATATTGCTCACCCCCACATCTGTCCCATCAACACCACAATGACCCATGCGCACATCACAGGGAGTGGAAAAGGACTCACAAGATGGCTGACACTGGGTACTGCTGTGGGGAGCACAATGCCCTGCTGGCAACTGTGCAACAACCAACAGCAGGACACCACTGACTGACATCCTGAGAGACAACTTGCACTCCCTGCAATGGAAGCACGTTCCATGGTGGGATATCTGGCTGGGTGGGAAGGAGGACTCACAGCACTGACCATAGTCACAAGCACCTCCCCTCACACACCCCCTCAACACAAACTCCACATAACCCACCTGGGAGAATGCAATGCCTCACATCCTAACTCAAGTTCCCACAAAGAACCACCACCCTGGGTTATGTTGTGTGAAGCACAGGGACACTCTTGGGACTTTTAGCCAAACAACTGCCAGGACAACACTCCCAGCCATCCTGTCAGCACAGGCAGCCCACCCCACAGGGAAGCAGAGTCAAAAGGAAGGAAGGATGGGCATGCTGGGAAGGGGGTGGAGGCAATAGCATGATGGGAGTAGTAGGCACAGATATTGCTCAGCCTCACAACTAGCCCATCAACACCACTCACAACCATGCTCACATCACAGGGAGTGGAAAAGGACTCACAAGATGGCTGACACTGGCTACTGCTGTGGGGAGCACAAGGCCCTGCTGGCAACTGTGCAACAACCAACAGCAGGACACCACTGACTGACATCCTGAAAGACAACTTCCACTACCTGCAATGCAAGCACGTTCCATGGTGGGATATCTGGCTGGGTGGGAAGGAGGACTTGCAGCACTGACCATAGTCACAAGCACCTCCCCTCACACACCCCCTCAACACAAACTCCACATAACCCACCTGGGAGAATGCAATGCCTCACATCCTAACTCAAGATCCCACAAAGAACCACCACCCTGGGTTATGTTGTGTGAAGCACAGGGACACTCTTGGGACTTTTAGCCAAACAACTGCCAGGACAACACTCCCAGCCATCCTGTCAGCACAGGCAGCCCACCCCACACGGAAGCAGAGTCAAAAGGAAGGAAGGATGGGCATGCTGGGAAGGGGGGTGGAGGCAATAGCATGATGGGAGTAGTAGGCACAGATATTGCTCAGCCTCACAACTGGCCCATCAACACCACTCACAACCATGCTCACATCACAGGGAGTGGAAAAGGACTCACAAGATGGCTGACACTGGCTACTGCTGTGGGGAGCACAAGGCCCTACTGGCAACTGTGCAACAACCAACAGCAGGACACCACTGACTGACATCCTGAAAGACAACTTCCACTCCCTGCAATGCAAGCACGTTCCATGGTGGGATATATGGCTGGGTGGGAAGGAGGACTCACAGCACTGACCATAGTCACAAGCACCTCCCCTCACACACCCCCTCAACACAAACTCCACATAACCCACCTGGGAGAATGCAATGCCTCACATCCTAACTCAAGATCCCACAAAGAACCACCACCCTGGGTTATGTTGTGTGAAGCACAGGGACACTCTTGGGACTTTTAGCCAAACAACTGCCAGGACAACACTCCCAGCCATCCTGTCAGCACAGGCAGCCCACCCCACAGGGAAGCAGAGTCAAAAGGAAGGAAGGATGGGCATGCTGGGAAGGGGGTGGAGGCAATAGCATGATGGGAGTAGTAGGCACAGATATTGCTCAGCCTCACAACTGGCCCATCAACACCACTCACAACCATGCTCACATCACAGGGAGTGGAAAAGGACTCACAAGATGGCTGACACTGGCTACTGCTGTGGGGAGCACAAGGCCCTGCTGGCAACTGTGCAACAACCAACAGCAGGACACCACTGACTGACATCCTGAAAGACAACTTCCACTCCCTGCAATGCAAGCACGTTCCATGGTGGGATATCTGGCTGGGTGGGAAGGAGGACTTGCAGCACTGACCATAGTCACAAGCACCTCCCCTCACACACACCCTCAACACAAACTCCACATAACCCACCTGGGAGAATGCAATGCCTCACATCCGAACTCAAGATCCCACAAAGAACCACCACCCTGGGTTATGTTGTGTGAAGCACAGGGACACTCTTGGGACTTTTAGCCAAACATCTGCCAGGACAACACTCCCAGCCATCCTGTCAGCACAGGCAGCCCACCCCACAGGGAAGCAGAGTCAAAGGGAAGGAAGCATGGGCATGCTGGGAAGGGGGGTGGAGGCAATAGCATGATGGGAGTCGTAGTCACAGCTCAACATCCCCCACCCACATGGCCCAGCAAGCTCACACTCACGCATGCACATTCCACAGAGAGTGGAAAGGCCCATCAAAGATGTCTGACACTGGTGCTGTGTTGTGGGAGCACAAGGGCATGCTGGGAACTGCACACCAACCAACAGCAGGACACCACTGTCAGCCATCTTGCCATTGCTCTCACACCCACACACACTGAACTCCCCACAAAAGCAAGTAAGTATGGGAATGCTGGGAAGTGGGGTGGAGGCAATAGCATGTTGGGAGTCATAGTCACAGACATAGCTCACCCCCACAACTGTCCCATCAACACCACCCTGAACCATGCACACATCACAGGGAGTGGAAAACAACTGACAAGATGGCTGACACTGGCAACTGCTGTGGGGAGCACAAGACCCCGCTGGCAACTGTGCAACAACCAACAGCAGGACACCACTGACTGACATCTTGAAAGACAACTTTCACTCCCTGCAATGCAAGCACAGTCCATGGTGGGATAACTGACTGGCTGGGTGGGAAGGAGGGCCGGCTGTCAACCAAATACAATCAATGCAGACCATGTTCACACCCCAACAAATACATAGAAATGCCCAAATAATGCAGGACAATGTGCTACACCAATATCAACCCCTGACTGTGACAACTTAGGACAATGCAATGTACAGGCCCGCACCCAGAGGCACAGTCACAACTGTCAGGTGTGCCAACCATTGATGCCTGCAGAAACATAACATACATTGTGTGTGTCTCCCAAAAACAGGTGATGATGGGGACACAGCAGCAGACGCTGAGGAGTCCCAGTCCCAGGCTCAAGAGGATACGGAGCTCACTGGTGTCGAACAGCCTCTGCCCTCCTCGGATGAAGAAGACCAACCTGGCACCTCCGGTGCAAGTCAATATGCAGCACCAGCAGGACCACCAGCTGCAGCACCAGCAGGACCACCAGCTGCACCCTCTGCACCCACCCCTCCAACGACTGTCACCACAACTACCATCCCTGCCAACATGGACAGAACAAGGAGCACCACCAGCACAGGGACCCTGGACCAACGTGGGGCCATGGACACCACCACCACCACCAACCCCCAAGGGGGACCAGGGTCATCTGTGCGTGCCACTGCACGCACTGCACATGTCGGCAGGGGTGGTGGGAGGGGTGGGAGACAGAGGTCGCTGCTTGCAGAGGTGTCTGGTGTGCATGATGACCCACAACTGGCACGCATAGCCGATGCGTACCAGTCCAGCACCGGAGATCTCAGCCAGGTAGTGGGGCTCCTCAGGGACATCAAAGAGCAGCAGGCTGCCCATCATGCCCGCTTGGACTCACACATGTCCCGCGTGGAGTCCAAGTGGGACACACTGCAAGAGATGACTGCGGTGCATAGGGACATATTACAATGCCTCCGCCAGATGACCAGCAACCAGTCTACACCTCCCTGTGTGCCAACAACATCTGGTGCTGAAACAACTGCAACTGCCACAGGGAGGGAGGATGACTCTGGCGGAGGGTCCCCTGCACCGCAGCAGCCTGTACTTGAGGGCCCCCCCCAAAGAAGAGGGGTCGTCCGAGGAGGGGCAAGTGAGAGGCCGATGGCCAAGTGCAACCCCCAGGAAGCTTGAACCTGTTCTGGATGATCACCTTTGTGCGCAAACTGTTCACCCTGTTGACGGCAACACAACTCCCACACATGACATGGGGAGTACAAGTTGGACCAATGTCTCAGACAACTGTGGCCACGATACTGGGGATTTTGTCTACCAGGACTTTCAATTCATCTAGGAACTTCTGATTGCAATATAAATGTACAGCACTAACCATCCTGTGCACTATTCACACAAATGTATCACAATAAACACACTAATACACCATACTTGCCTCTGTTGTTATTCCAACGTGGGTGCTGTCATGGGGATGATGAACTGCAAAATTACACTGTGTATGCGAACTGCAACAGCAAGTACAACACAGGCATGTGAGTAATGGCAACGTGACACATATGAGGGAGACACACCACCAGGGCTACACAACACATACACACCTAGGCCATCTGACTCATTGCCTACACTGATGTTGCCAGGAAAGACGGTGCAATGCACAGACACCACACCTATTCCCAGTTGTAGTCAAGTAGCCCACAGGTGCAGTAAGCAAATGGCAGTCAAATGTGTGACCACAGACAACGCACATCACAAAGTGAAGCACAGGTTTATTACACAGTTGCAACATGTCGTAACCACTACAGATGCAAGGTAATCCCATCTGGCAGCGGGCACACAGTCAACAACTGTAGAAGGAAGGAAGACCATGGGTGTGGCGCACATCACCTGTAGGGACACAACAGCTACCACCCTGGAAGTACAATGACGTCGTCGGTGGACACAGTTGACCAAACGAATCTGAAAGTACCCTGTGAAGGACAGAAATGACACACAGTCAAAAGCAATGGAGAACAGGACAGAACAGCAAAACTCATGCACAATACATGTTACAAGATACCCACCCAGAACCAAGTTAGCATGTCAACACTGTTGGGGAGTACAGACCACCTGTAAGCACACATCGCTACACACATCCAGTCAAGTAGCCCATGGACACACTCCAACAGCACCAGAGCACCACCTACACATATCATGCCAACTCACATCATTGACATGACACCTCAGGATACTCACATTCAGCTAAAGAAGTTGGTGATGAGCTGTGTGCGGACATCACCATCATCATCATCATCACTGGCATCGTGGTCCAGGCCAGGATCCTCCACAGGTGGCGGATGTTGGTCATTGTCATCCTGGATGAGAGGCAACTCCTTCCGCACTGCCAGGTTGTGGAGCATGCAGCAGACGATGATAATCTTGCACACCTTCGCTGGGGCATATGGGAGGGACCCTCCTGTCTTGTCGAGGCAGCGGAAGCGGCTCTTCAGGAGACCAAATGTCCGCTCAATCACTCTCCTGGTCCGACCATGTGCCTCATTGTAGCGCATCTGGGCTGGTGTCACAGGGTTCCTGAGGGGTGTCAGCAACCACAGCATGTTGGGGTATCCCGAGTCACCTACGGACAGACAAGTGCACATTAGCTGACTTGGAAAAGTGGGCGGAATACTACAGATCAGATCACACACAATGGCACAAAGTCAGTACACACCGACAAGCCAGGCACGCTGGTTCTGCATCTGTGCCATCATCCTGGGGATGCGACTACTCCTCATCACAAAGGCATCGTGTGCTGAACCAGGGAAACGGGCACACACGTGTGAGATGGTCATATCTGCAAGACACACCACCAGTGCATTGACCGAGTGGTAGTGCTTGCGGTTACGGTAGGCCTGCTCCTGGGCCTGTGGTGGTACCAAAGCCACATGTGTCCCATCAATGGAGCCAATGAAATGCGGCATCCTCCCCAGGGCATAGAAGTCACTCTTCACGTCAGTGAGTCATTGCAGTCTAGGGAAATAGATGTACCGGTTCAGGTATAGCAACATTGCCTCCAAAACACCGCGGAGCACACGGCTGAACATGGTCTGTGACATCCCACCAGCAGTCGCCACAGTATGTTGAAAGGTACCGGTGGCAAAGAAGTGTAGGGCTGCCATCACCTTCACCTTGGGGGTCAGCGCTGTAGGATACGGCCGGCCAGGCTGCAAATGTGGGGCCAACTGCACTGCCAAATCCTCAATCAGCTGCCTGGTGAAGCGGTACCGTCGGATGCTGTCCCGTTCCACCATCGTTGCCAGGTCTGGGAATGGTCTATGAACAGCAGGAGCCCTGCAGTGCAGAGGAGAAGAAAGCAAGATTGTCAGTCACCCCACATATGCGGCATTGAACACACTCAATATCACATCATACATCATTATGAGGCACAACTACATGAAGTGTGCAGTTCCGTAAGGACATGTATGAAATGAAAATGAAATGAAATTTGTACTTGTAAAGCGCACTTATACCCCCAAAGAGGTGTCCTGGCGCTGTACGCATACCGCTGTGGAACCCTTCCTGGCTTTTCCCTGTGAAATGTCCACTCCTGGGCACCCCCAGGGTGAAGCCAGGCATCCCAGCGCTGTTGGGGCCGTTGTGGAGATTAAGCAAGCTATTGCCCAGAGTTGCAGAGTGGGACCCATGATTAGAATAGGCACCGAGGCGAGAATTATCAGGTCTGAGGAAATTGAGCCCAAGACCCGCCGAGGCGGGAATTGAACCCTGGTCCCGGGCCAGATCTCTGCATCAGGGTCTGCCGCTCTAACCATTGAGCCACACTTCTCCACGAAGTACATACATGGCCAACATCTGTCATCACGGTTCAACAAGTGGCATCAATAAGTCCCAGGTTGGCCCATTGGATATCATGAGGCCGTGTCACAGTTCCCATCTCCTGCTGCCATGTCACAATCACCCCCCACAGTGACATGTGAGGACAGATGTGCCCCAGGCATCACAGCTCAACAACAGGTACATTCCCAGGGACCCTGTATTGCCACATGGACACTGGCATTACATGGAGTATCATGTATACATCACAGCAAAACAACCATGACCCCCACAGGTAGTGGTTCCACTTGCCTCTGCAGGACAGACATGGACGTCTGTGACACACACACGCACAACATCAAAGTCCATGCACACACAACGTGGATGTGGAGACTGTCTCCCATTGTGCACATGAAATCAGAGACATTGTAAACACTACATGCACACAGACTGTGGAGGACCATCACTATTGTGCCACTGGGTCACCCTGGCTCAAACATACCGTCCCACATGGGACTCACGGGGTATGTGACATGACATACACATACACCACCGTGAAATGTGACCATGGCACATGCTCAGATATGAACAGTTGCACATCACAGTGGTCATGTACACGTAACACCCAGGATCCTGTCCCCATGAACACGTGCACAGCCTGGGGGTGGCTGCCCCCAGGTGACACCCACAGGACAACATGTACACCAACATACACACAATAGGAAATGCAGCCTTACATGCCTTATGCTACAGTTTGGACAGGCTGTGGCGTTGTAGGTGTGCCCCTCACTCCCTGGGAGCTATTTGTGGCTGGCATATGTTCATCTGAGACAGGCATGGTGACATATGCCAGTCACTTGTACAGGGATGCGTTGAACAGCAATGGACCGATCGGTGCACCCGGCCGGCCCATTGCATTCAATGTGTGCGGGTACGCGTTGTACCCCTGTACGCGTTGAACCGCAATGGACCGATCGGTGCACCCGGCCGGCCCATTGCATTCAATGTGTGCGGGTACGCGTTTGTACCCCTGTACGCGTTGAACCGCAATGGACCGATCGGTGCACCCGGCCGGCCCATTGCATTCAATGTGTGCGGGTACGCGTTGTACCCCTGTACGCGTTGAACCGCAATGGACCGATCGGTGCACCCGGCCGGCCCATTGCATTCAATGTGTGCGGGTACGCGTTGTACCCCTGTACGCGTTGAACCGCAATGGACCGATCGGTGCACCCGGCCGGCCCATTGCATTCAATGTGTGCGGGTACGCGTTGTACCCCTGTACGCGTTGAACCGCAATGGACCGATCGGTGCACACGGCCGGCCCATTGCATTCAATGTGTGCGGGTACGCGTTGTACCCCTGTACGCGTTGAACCGCAATGGACCGATCGGTGCACCCGGCCGGCTCATTGCATTCAATGTGTGCGGGTACGCGTTGTACCCCTGTACGCGTTGAACCGCAATGGACCGATCGGTGCACCTGGCCGGCCCATTGCATTCAATGTGTGTGGGTACGCGTTGTACCCCTGTACGCGTTGAACCGCAATGGACCGATCGGTGCACCCGGCCGGCCCATTCCATTCAATGTGTGTGGGTACGCGTTGTACCCCTGTACGCGTTGAACCGCAATGGACCGATCGGTGCGCACCCATTGTCAATGGCCTAGCCTGGCAACGGACGCGTTTTCGAAATTCGAACGAGTCGGTTGCTGGAAATTCAGTTGGTCACCCACAACAATGTTGCAAAATCATGTATGTCATGAAGTTGAAGATTTGAAGGATGCTGTGGGCGTGTATTGGTGCTGCTATTCCATGGATTGGCCAGATTCAGAAGATGCAAACGACTTGGACCTATCACTTTGGACACATGGGACAGTATCTGCCTCTGCAGCACATATATATTGCTGGCTGTTCCCCTGAGAGCTCACTTGCCTGCACTACATGCTCCAGGACGACATCTGCCACTGCACTGCTGCTGTCTCTGTCCCCTCTGGACCCTGCAATGGCACGTACTGTGGAGAGAGCCCCAGCCTTCAGCCTTGAGGAGAACCAGGCCCTGCTGGACAGCCTACTTCCACAGTACAGCAAGCTGTATGGGACACCAGGGGAGCAGGTGAGTGTTCTGTGCACTGCCTTTCTGAATGTGCATTTTGTCTGACTAGCAAGGCTGAAAGTCTGCACGCCACTGGCTAGCAGGCTCACTGAGTAGTTGTCACCCCCCATAGTGTGTAGTGACATGCACTGGACAGGTATGGTGCAGTGACAGTGCATTTGAACAATGTTTTACTTCCCATGCAATGTTACCATGTAGTGACTTCTGGCAAACTGTCCATGGGCAGCGTTGCACTGCCTGTGTACATCATGTGCCCCTGTGATTGAGACATGTATATACAACTGTGTCATGCACGGATATGTTGCATGTGTAGTAATGGCCTTTTCACTTTGTCATCCTCACAGGTTAATGCCCATCGGAAGCAGGAGATCTGGAAGGACATCGTCCGGGCTGTCCGGTCCGTGGGGGTCTACAAGCGCCGGATCCGCAACTGCCAGAAGAGGTGGCAGGACCTTCGGGGCTGGACCCGGAGGATTGCACGGGTCCAGCTGAAGCTGTCGCCTCCTCGCAGGAGGGGCGGAACACGGACCCTGACCCCCACATGCTCCAGATCCTGGCGGTGGTGTTTCCAGACCTGGATGGGCAGCTGAAGGCCAGACAGCAGCAAGGAGGGGGTGAGTCAAAGACTGCACTGTGAACTCTGTATTACATGCTATGTGCCCTCCTCTGGCCTGGTTAAACTGCCACAGTACAGCAGTCATGTTGTCCAGGAGCCATGTCCCTCTATTGTGCACTGCCCACTCCTCATCTGATACCCAGGTGTGGCCCTTACATTCAGGGAATTGTGTCACTTGGGACTGTGTCCTTGCAGTTTGCTTCACTCAAGGTGGGGGACATCATCTGTTTCCCTAACTCTGTTGTGGGCATCATGGGTGGGTCCATTGTTCACACAATGCCTGTGTTTGGACATGTAATCTGCGTGTTGCTCTGATATGCGGTCCACTTGCTGAGCTGAGCCACCACATGTGCCTGGGGTATCTGGCACACACCCATGCAGCGGGTGGGAACAATGTTTGGGCCCCAGGAGTGTGCAGATTACGTGTGTCACACATACATAGCCAGCTATCCACTGTCCAGGGCTCATCCCTCATTCATGTGGGGCAGGACAGTCATGCCTACTCCAGCCCATCCAATACACCTGTACTCCCACTCCCGTGTATCAGCTGACACGTTGTGCGCAGTGATTTGACCCCTCAGGTGTCTGCCTCTGTGTCAGTGTGCTGTGGATTTGTTGCCAGGACTGCTGGGGTGTTTCTCGGTAGGGGCTCAGCATGCCACTGGAGATGTGATCATAGGAGACGATACTTGTGTGTCACATAGGTGTTTGATCAGCTGCCCGTGCAGACTGGGGTATGCGAATGTGAAGTTCAGGCAGCTGTTTCCCAATCACAGCAGATTGTGAGGGGCTCAGGTTCAGAGGGTAGTGTCACAGGTCTCCCATATGTCCAATCGGTATGGCCTGGACAGATGAGGGTTAAGATGATGTGTTGTGTGGGGGATGTACATGTGCACTTGTGCAGCTCCAGGACTTGCATTCCCCATGACCTACTATTGTGACACAGTGCAGAGTGTTGTTGTCTGGCTGCCAAGTCATACATCACTGAGACAGTGATGTATGACTTAGCAGTCATGCCTCCGCCATGGCATGTGTCTACTTATTGGTGATCCTGCAGGGGAGTGACATGTGCTACATGCACAGCATTGTGGCGATGGCTATCAGGACATGGGTGCATCATGGTGTATGTCGCTGGTATGCATCACATGCATTTCCTATTTGACTCTGGGCATCCCTTTCATCCGGAAACCTGTACTGACTCAGTGGCAAGAGTTGTGATGTGTGCATGTCCACATGCTACACCGTGTTCTCTGCACTGTCCAACTACTGTGTAGGTAGTGCATGTGTCCACACTGGGGTGTTGCTATCCAACAGACACCAGACAGATGGGTGCAAGGCCATGTGGGATGTGAGTGCCATGGTTGGCATCAGACTGACAATTGGCTTCTCCTGTTCAGTTAGGGCACTTTTAGCAATGTTCAACTAATGATGCCAGGGCTTGCTCTGTAATGTGCTGTGCTCACAGTGGTGTGTGCGTTTGGTGCAGGTGACTGATGTCTGTCTGTTTCCCCATTGATTGCAGATACATCCACGGCCACGGAAGGGGACAGCTCCACGGACCAGGAGGAGCCGGAGAGCCAGACTGGGTCAGCAGCCGAGGAGTGGTCGGAGGGACCCAGTGGCACGGAGGGCGAGGGGAGCCACACCGAGGAGTCCTCAGCAGCATCCACCTCAGCTGAGGACCACAGCGGCTCGGAGGATGACTCCCTTATGGAGGCGGGTGTCAGCAGCCACCACACCCCAGCTAGTGTTTCTGTCCCCGCCACCACCACCGCCCTCCCATCGGCTCCCATTCCCCAGGTCCGTGGAGGCTCCCATGTTCGGGAGCGTGTCTCCTTCGGGCCAGGCACCGCACCCCCTGCCCCTGTGTCCCCTGCTGCCCTGAGTGAGGAGTCTGTGTACCTCCTTCGCCAGCTCCATGTAGGGCAGACAGCCATGCTGAGTGTCCTCCATGCACACACCGCTCTGTTGACTCAGCTGGTGTCATTCATGGAGGGCATCTCATCGGGCATGTCTGACCTACAGAGGGGCAATAGGTCCATGGACTCCTCCCTGATGGCAGCAGTGTCCCTCCTCAGACAGTCCCTCACCCCTCCTGCCTCTGGTCCATCCACACTCCCCAGCAGCTTACCCGTCCCAAGCACACACACACCGGCACAGGCACACACCGGGCACACACACGTCCAGCACACAGACACACACGCCACAAACAAAACGCACACGCACGCACAGTCAGGGGACTGAAACCAGACTCACAGGGGATGGGGCCCTGGAACACACACACGCATCCACAAGCACTGCGCAGTCCTCAGTTGCCTCTCCCTCCAAAGCACCCTCCCTTGCCTCACCTGCAACCCCAAAGTCACAGCGGCTCTTCCTCTGTGACCTCGGCCTCATCCCCTACGATCCAGCTGCTCCAGCATCCAGGGGGAAGAGGAAGCCCACCCATACGGAGCAGAGTGCCCCTCACCCCCGGACACCCTCCCCCAGGCGCAGACAGACTGAGGCCCCCACCCACAAGTCCCCCCGGATTCGTAAGAGCAAGACCCCGCCGCCGCCCTGCAGCTCAGGCACCAGGTCTCCTTCCTCCATCCCTCAGGCCCCCACTCCACAGGTGCCCCCACCACACCCTGCCCCAGGTTTCCCCACCCACAGATATACCATCCCCAAGAGGATCCGGCCTTCTCCCCCTGCCACTTGCTCTCCCGGCACCACACCCCCGCTGCGCTTGTCTGTGCCACTGATGTGGTGAGGGTGTCCTCCCCCTCTGTCCAGCCCACCTTGCCTGTTCCCCATTCTCCTCCCCTGGAGGTAGGCACTGCAGTGGAGTCCACTACCACCCTGTCTGACTTGGGCACTGCAGTGGCGGACCTGTCCACTCCATCTGCACGGTCCACTGCAGTCGTGCCGGCACACACACCATCTGAGCCATGCCCCCCAGTTGTGCCGGCACACACCATGTCAGACACCTCCACTGCAGTTGTCAGTGGCTCTCCAGCACCCACCACCCCTTCCCTGCCTCCTCCTGGTGAGCCCTGATCCTGTCCCTGCGGTGCCTGGCCTGCCCCCCGGTTGCCCCTCCTAGTGGATTGTCCCTGGTTTTGTGCAGTGCAGGCATGCGTAGGGTGACATCTGCCACTGTCACCCTGTATTGACTTACTTGATGGACTGGCCATTGGCCTTTGTTGGAGCATTACTGTTCTCTGAGTTTTTGGACACACATATGCTGAATAAAGCAACTTTCTGTTCTCTAGTGCTTTTGCTTCTGATGTACATGTTGTTGATGATGCTAACCATGCCCTTGCTGCAGTGATGGTGATATTTGGTCTCATGATAATGAAGTGTTACTGTGCAGGAACACATGTGGTCCAGGGGGAATGTGTCCTATCCTGTGGTGTATCCATGTCATCCTTAGCAGCATCTGAGGGTGTCATGTGTTCAATATTTGGCAATGGGATTTCCTACTTACATTAGCAATTTCACATCTGTGGCTTCCACCCCTGCACATCTGTTGTGCCTGCCATTGTTCAATTCGTCTACTTCCCTGACCGTGTGGCCATCTCCACTGGACATGCAGGTTTGGGTATCAATGGGGAAGGACTCATCTGTGTTGTCAGTGCAACATTGCTATACAAGTGTGTTGGATCTGTGCTGATGATTTCGTTGCCACTCCCATGACCAGGCTGATGTGACGGGTGCATTCATTTGGTGCTAATTGTTGATTGTGTGACCAAGTGCTCAGCTGACATGATGGCGCCCTACTGAGGCAACATATGGCACAGCTTTCCTCACACAGGAGTGGAGTCCCCTCATGGCAGTGTGTACTCCTGTGACATTGCCTGCACCCAAGGTGTGTGTTGTATGAGCATGTCTGTGTGTTCACTTCCGTTTTGCTGTGCATGCTGGGATCCCTAGTGTTGTACCTGTTTGTGATGCTTGCTGAGTTGACCTATGTTCCCCCAAAGTCTTCTCCCTGGGTTCTCTGTGGTGTGGGTGCATGGCACATTACTGGTCATCAGGGTGTCACCCATAGGTGTGTTTGCTGTCAGGGCTGAGTTTGTGTGCAGACGCAGATGGGTCACAGTCAGGATTCCCCTTGGCACTTGTTGTTTACACCTGTCATGTGATTTCCAGTTTGTGTTATCTTTCAGTGATTGTGACACGTTGTGTGTGTGACTGCTGGCACTCCTCAGGGTCCGGGCTGCAATGTTGGTAGTTGTCTATGTGTGTTCTTTGTGGGTGACCTTGGCTTCTTCATTGGTGTGTGACTGTGGCTGGGATCCCATTGGTTGGTGTGGTATTGCCGTCATGTCCATGTACAGCGTAGTGTGCAGTGTGTCAGACATTCAGGAGTCTTGTTGAGTGGCCATGTGTGATGTGTTTCTGCACCTTGGTTCCCACCCACCACCCTGGGATTGTCATGGGTGCATGTGCAATGTCACCAGTGCATGTGTGCTTCACTGCTGCACATTGTTGGAGTTCGAGGTGTGTGGTGTTGAGTGTGTGCAGATGAGAGTTGTTGCCCGGCTACACCCCTGCCTCCATGTTGGCCTTGGCTTACTGGCCGTGCTGATTGATTTGTGCTTGTGTAGGTGTGATGGTAGTTTGTTGCTCAGGACACATGACTGTGGTTCACAGTGTGAACGACATTTAGCTTTGTCATCACAGTGGGATTGTAATGCAGCCCAGGGTCACCACATTGTGGGGGCCCTCGGGGTAGTGCTGTGGTGTGTCTGTGTCTTGCTGTGTCAGTTGCTGTTCCTACATGCTTGTGTGACATGTGTGATTTGTGTTCCCTCTCATCTGACAATGCCTGATTGCCCACATAGGGGATTTGGATCCATGAGTTACCTTTGTGTGGCACTGTATGCACATCTGTGTAATTGGTATTCAGGCCTCCTCATGTGTTGTGTGGTTGCCTGGGGACACTGGCACCCCCCCCTCACCTGTTTTGTTTGATGTGCAGTGTGGGTCTGCCTGTTTGTGTTTGTGCATCTGCACCACTGCATTGTCATATCTTAGGTGTGCCATTGGCTGTATGTTGTTTGGTGGGTTTCCCCTGCTGTCCCTGGGACTCCTAGGTCATCGGTCAGCACAATGATCATGGTTTGTGTGTCCCATTGCTGCCATGGTATGGTATCTGTTCACCTCACATCTACAGTCTCCACAGGGTATCTGCATTTGTGTGCCCATTGGTGCAAATATGTGGGTCTGCATTCTGATGGTCACTTCTGTCATTGTGTCATTGATGAATGTTGACAGTGTCAGCCCCCATGGGTGTTGTTTGTCTGCACATGGCCAAAGGTATGTCTTATTTGCACTGCAGTATTTGCCTCCCCCAATCTATGTTGCAATGGGACACATGCACTACTTTGCCACTGATGTGTTTTATGTTCTGTGACCAGGAATCCTCCATGCAGTTTGGCAGTTGTAGCTTTTTCTTTGTCAACACTTGCATTTTGGTCACAGTGATGATGGGGGTTTGGACCCCATTGCCACAATGTTCAAAATGTGCTTCAGCTATGGGCCCCACACTTACCTTTTGGGGACTGTGATGATGGGGGTTTAGACCCCATTGCCACAATGTTCTGAATGTGCTTCAGCTATGGGACCCCACACTTACATTTTGGTCACTGTGATGATGGGGGTTTGGACCCCATTGCCACAATGTTCAAAATGTGCTTCAGCTATGGACCCCACACTTACATTTTGGTCACTGTGATGATGGGGGTTTGGACCCCATTGCCACAATGTTCAAAATGTGCTTCAGCTATGGACCCCACACTTACATTTTGGTCACTGTGATGATGGGGGTTTGGACCCCATTGCCACAATGTTCAAAATGTGCTTCAGCTATGGACCCCACACTTACATTTTGGTCACTGTGATGATGTGGTTTTGGACCCGATTGCCACAATGGTCATGGCCTGCTTGCATTGTGGGGGCCACACACATATATGTGTGGCACATGTGATAGGGGGTCACATTGTATGTTCAAAGTCATGTTCAGTGTTGTAGGCATTTGACACAGTCTACACACGCTTGTCATGGTGTTGGGGGATGTCTTTTTCTTGCATTCCCTAGGTTGTGGTGTGCTGGTTGTGTCATGCATTGTCCATCCTATGAGTGGGGGTGGTGTTGGTGGTAGGCATCCAGCCCCCATGGGTAGAGGTGGTAGTAGTGACAGTCATCCAGCCCCCCATGGCTAAGGGTGGTAGTAGTGGTAGGCACCCAGCCCCCCCTGGGTAAGGGTGGTAGTGGTGGTGGGCATGTGGCACCCCCTGTGTAAGGGTGGTAGTGGTGGTAGGCATCCAGCCCCCTGGGTAAGGGTGGTAGTTGTGGTAGGCATCCAGCCCCCTGGCTAAGGGTGGTAGTAGTGGTAGGCATCTGGCACCCCCATGGCTAAGGGTGGTAGTAGTGGTAGGCATCCAGCCCCCTGGCTAAGGGTGGTAGTTGTGGTAGGCATCCAGCCCCCTGGCTAAGGGTGGTAGTAGTGGTAGGCATCTGGCACCCCCATGGCTAAGGGTGGTAGTAGTGGTAGGCATCCAGCCCCCTGGCTAAGGGTGGTAGTGGTGGTAGGCATCCAGCCCCCCATGGGTAGAGGTGGTAGTAGTGACAGGCATCCAGCCCCCCATGGGTAGAGGTGGTAGTATTGGTAGGCATCTGGCACCCCCTGGCTAAGGGTGGTAGTAGTGGTAGGCATCTGGAACCCCATGGCTAAGGGTGGTAGTAGTGGTAGGCATCCAGCCCCCCTGGCTAAGGGTGGTAGTGGTGGTAGGCATCCAGCCCCCTGGCTAAGGGTGGTAGTAGTGGTAGGCATCTGGCACCCCCTGGCTAAGGGTGGTAGTGGTGGTAGGCATCCAGCCCCCCTGGGTAAGGGTGGTAGTAGTGGTAGGCATCCAGCCCCCTGGGTAAGGGTGGTAGTGGTGGTAGGCATCCAGCCCCCTGGGTAAGGGTGGTAGTAGTGGTAGGCATCCAGCCCCCTGGGTAAGGGTGGTAGTGGTGGTGGGCATGTGGCACCCCTGGGTAAGGGTGGTAGTAGTGGTGGACATCTGGCACCCCCTGGCTAAGGGTGGTAGTAGTGGTAGGCATCCAGCCCCCTGGCTAAGGGTGGTAGTTGTGGTAGGCATCCAGCCCCCTGGCTAAGGGTGGTAGTAGTGGTAGGCATCCAGCCCCCCTGGGTAAGGGTGGTAGTGGTGGTGGGCATCTGGCACCCCTGGCTAAGGGTGGTAGTAGTGGTAGGCATCTGGCACCCCCATGGCTAAGGGTGGTAGTAGTGGTAGGCATCCAGCCCCCTGGGTAAGGGTGGTAGTGGTGGTGGGCATGTGGCACCCCCTGTGTAAGGGTGGTAGTAGTGGTGGGCCTCTGGCACCCCCTGGCTAAGGGTGGTAGTAGTGGTGGGCATCTGGCACCCCCTGGCTAAGGGTGGTAGTTGTGGTAGGCATCCAGCCCCCTGGGTAAGGGTGGTAGTAGTGGTGGGCATCTGGCACCCCCATGGCTAAGGGTGGTAGTAGTGGTTGGCATCCAGCCCCCCTGGGTAGGGGTGGTAGTGGTGGTGCGCATCCAGGCCCCTGTGTGCATATGTGGCATTGGTGATGGGCATCCCGCCCCTATGGTGCTGCTGTTGCTGGTGTAAGTAAATTCTGCATCCCTCTGTGTGTGTGTGATGTGTCGTGTACGTGTTGTATGTTTTTGTGGTTGGTGTCTGACTTACCTTCTGCGCCGTACGCGTCCGTGCCTGTTCCGGTAGTAAATGTAGAATATTGGTAGGATCGGAACGAAGGGATTCATGGTTGGTTCGTCTCGCTCGTCTTTCTCGTTGCTTCGCGTCGTCCTCGCCGCTGGCGTGTTCGCCTCGTAGCCGTGGATCGTGTTGTGGCGCGAATCGGAGCTTATGTGCGCCTCTCCCGGAAGCTTTGACGTGCCGGACGTAGCGACGGGTTCGGCGCGTACGGAACGCGCATCGTACTTGTCCGGCCGGACGGGCCTGCATTTTCCCTTCCGTGCGACTCGATTCGGCGTTTCCGGATTCGCCTCGGTCGGAGAACAGGACCTGGATTGGGTGAGTACGACTCGGCCGGATTCTATGCTGTTGTGCGCATCGTACTTACTCGTTCGGAATAATGTACGGATCGGTCGGAAAACAGGCATTTGCATGGCTTTTTTCCCGACCGAATGGTATTGGGTGCGCCTCCGACCGAGATCGGAATCGGCCCCTTGGTGTCTTGGTGGTGGTATAGCTGTGCATACTGCAAGTGGAAAGAGATGCACATGATTAAAGCTTAGCAAATTTCTCAGTAGAGCATTACCAGTGCTTTCTGCAAATGAGAGCAGAGGCACGTAGTGAATTGATATAACAGATTTATGATCTAAATGGATAATGGATGATGTGCATGTATTGAAACAAATTTAAAAATTTAAATATAATTCCAGTTAAAACAGAGTTTTCTTAATGTTGTGAGTAATGCGTCTATTCATTAACACCACTAACAATATTGTTCTATTTTCAGAAATTCGCTTAACCGCACAATCTGCCTAGCCAGACATCTATGAGGGTTGGCGTAAGGGCCAGAGTTGCTGACTTTGGAGCTCGGGGTCCAGTTTCGAGTTTTGCCTTGGCTCAATATCCTGTGATTCTGGGCAAATCACTTAAACTCCCCTTGCCTAGGAACAGCGCCCAGAGAGCCTCACGGGTGATTAGCAGCGCTATATAAATCCGAATATTATGTCATCTCTTTTGCCCTCCTGCTTCTTGAACTATTCCGTATGTATGGCCTATCGACACCTTTAGCTGACTTGCCAGCCTTATGTTTTCCAAATAAATTGTAACAAAAATGCATAAATAAATACATACACACAGGCATTTGGTAAGACCTCTCCATCAATTGGTCTTTTCAAATATCATTCACATTTTGTTTCAACCCACCACAGCACTCGGCATGGGGCAATTGGTCAGCCCACTTCTTCCATCCACTGACTTGCCAGCTACTGAAGGTATTTTTCCAGATAATATGTAAAAATCCACCTGGAAAGGAGTGTCAGGCTTGGAATGCCTGGGCTAATGGGCTACTGCTTTATTTTAGTTTTATAGTTTTTGACATTTATTTAAAAAAAATATTTTTTAAAATACATGCTTGCCAAGGCCAGACCTCTTGACTTAGTAAACGCTTGTTGTATGGACTCCCAGTGCCACCTGCAATTTGCCATTTGTAAATCCATTTTTTTTTTAGCTTTTTATTAAGATTTTTCCAATGCAAAATAGCATGCTTATCTTCATTCTTTTCCAATATATGTTAGTATCAACACATTCACATTACAGATGCACTACATTTTCTTTTTCTCCATTTTGTGGTCTCATATTTGCTACTCAAACCATAGCACAGCCTCTATTTATGAGAACAAAGAAAAAACAAAAAAAACGTTTCCTCCACCAGCTAACATAAAGCAGCCCATCTTCGGTCCATACTGCCAAAAGGTTCTAGAAACATATCAACCGCTAGCAGTAATGACAATCTAATCAGTATTCCATCTTCCGACCCATCCTTGCCTACAGCATCTAAGGGGAATGCAGAGGACATATCAGAATATATTCAAGCAGTTTTATTTCACAGTTTGTCACAAATATAAATCTTGTACTTTACATTCATGGGGTCGTTCATCAGATCTGGACATCAGTGCCATCAAAATCGAGTCCCATTCTGCTTTCGCTGTCAACCCTCAGAGTTCTGTGTTGTTGTAGCTCGGGTCAATTTCTGAACATTGTGCAGCCACGTCGTTTTGTTACACTGCGCCCTGCAGACTTTTGTATTGCATTGACATGTGCTTTTTAGAGATTACCATTGCAATGTCAATAAACTTTGAAATATATTTCGCTTTCTTGGCCCTTGCGGACACTTCAATAATCAAACCCAGTATCTCTGGACAGTAGTGTCTAATCACTTGGCAATCCCACCACATATGGAAAAAATTCATTTGTCCTGCCTGACATCTCTGGCAGGCATTTGATGTTGCTGGATACATGCAGGCAGTTCTTCTAGGGTATAGGAAGGTCTGGGTAAATAAATTGGATAAATAAATTGAGCAAATTTGAATTGGTGATTCCGGGACACCACCTTAGAATGAATCAAAATCTCAGCCCACGCTCTATCTGTGAGTGCCCTCAATGTCCTCTCAGCCTATTTTTCTTGCACCATTGTAAGAACTCCAAAAAAGGCAGGGGCCAACCTCGAGTGTAATTTTATCATCACAGAATGTAGGCAACTCCTGCAAGTCAGGATCCCAGTCAATACAACACAGTCAGGATCACAGTTGGTGCAGCGCTCTGGGCCAACTCTCTTACCAATTGTCCTCCGATGGACCTTTTCAACGCCGCCTGAGAGGGGAAGGGAGTTAGCATTATTAGATCATTCAATTTCAATTAACAGTGTAACCCATTTGGCTGCACAATAAGAACCAGGAATCAGTGACTATAGTTAAGAAGTGTGAGAAGTTGGCCTGGTATATGCTGTCCACTACTTAAAGGGGGCACCTTGCACAAGTCCAAACAACCCTTATGGTGATTTAAGAGGTCAAAGATAACCTTAGAAAGCTATCCAAGTGGTAGCTGTGGAGAGCAGCCTTCAGGCTTAGTCTTGAAGGAATGTTAAGCAGCTTTTTTTACCAGAATGCAACCTTATAGTATTGGTTAAATGAAAGGAAAACCACACAGTAGTGATAAAAAATATGTATTTATTAATATAGCACTCTCTAGTACGACACAGTATATTCTACACAAATATACTCACAAAGCACACAATACTGTAGCACAAAAATGAAAGTAAATAGCACAAATACACAGTGGGCCCCAGGGGGGGACCAAACTATATACTAAAATAGTGGTATAAGAACCAGGACTCGAGTCAAGACAGTGTCTAGAGGTTGTAGAATCGCTGGGACCTCAAGGAACAACCCAAGGTGAGTAAGTAGGGACCCCACGGAGGACGGGTGCAGTGTGGGAACACGACCGCGTACTCCGTACAATTCTATGCAAAATTTGCGGTTGAGGTTTTAGGGGCCGATTCACAGAACTAATCTGAAACAAAATCCTAAACTTACTACTTTTGGTATTCACAGAAGGCATTTAGTAGTAGTAAAGTTAGGATTTTGTCTTGGTCCTACAGCCAGGTAAGCCCTTTTGTACCCACGGGAGAGGGTTGGACAGATTCGGGGGACCTTCCCGGGGAGGGTCTAGACAGTGGGGAGGTTACTTCCATGTCCTTTGTCCAGTTTTGCACCAGAGCAGGAGCCAACGGCTCCCAGGGCTGGTTTGAACTGGACTATGCACAGGGACACCAAATGTGCCCCTCATGCAGACTTTCGGTCGCTGGCTGGCGCACCCACCCAGGCCTAATACACTAAATCCCGTCTGGGAGGTGATCACACCTCCATGTGATAGGATGCCTATCGTTCTGCCTTCCCCTGCTCGAGCTTGGCTCAGCAGCAGGAGTGCAGAAATGTGTCTCTTGTCGGCAGCAACCATTTTGTGATGTCCTGGACTAGAAGGCAGGTACTGGGAACACCAGGGACCTCACGAAGCTCGCTTCTGAGGGGTGTAATCATACATCCCACACTGGTTACTGGTGTGGGGGTATGATTCCAAAATGTTTGACACCAAACACGATAGGGTTACTTTCAGCCGTTTTAGAGTTGGTCATCACGCGGTCGCATAATGCTACTCTATATGTCGTAAATGGCTGATACACTGACAACCCGGTAGAATGGACTCCATAGGCTGCAGGGGTGTTCTGCTCATGCAGTGGCACCCTCTCACTTAGAACCAAGCACCCTGCCTTCAGGATTGTTAAGGCCTGCTATAGGGGTGACTTATAGGTTTTAAGTGCAGTGACCCTTAGATATAGTAAACCTATATCTTAAGTAAGTGGTTCATGCACCAACTTACACAGGCTGCAATGGCAGGCCTGTAGGTTCCATTTTGCATGGCCTCTCATGGGTGCCATAATACATGCTTCAGCCCGTGGGAGGCCTCTGGAGTACCTATGCCCTGGGTACATGGGTACCATATACTAGGGACTGACAAGGGTACCCCAGTATCCAATCTGGAGTGTACCAAAGTACATAGCATAACAATTTAGGGAGAAAGCAGATAGACTGGGGTCCTGATTAGCAGGATCCCAGTCAGACTAGTCAAAAACAGTATCACATTTAGTAAAAAGTGGGGGTAACCATAAGAAGCAGATTCTACTTTGCTACACAACCCCCCCACCAAACGTAAGGAGATGAGACTAACCTTGCCCAGTTGAGTCTTCATTTTCTAAGTGGAAATATCTGGAGAGTCCATCTGCATTGGCATGGTTACTCCCAGGTCTATGTTCCACTGTATAGTCCATCCTCTGTAGGGAAATGGACCACCTCAAAAGTTTGGGGTTTTCACCCTGCATCTGTTTTAGCCATAGGAGGGGCTTATGGTCTGTCTGAACAATGAAGTGAGTGCCAAACAGGTATGGCCTCAGCTTCTTCAGGGCCCAGACCACAGCAAAGTTTTCCCTCTCTATAGATGATCAACGTTTCTCTCTGGGGGTCAACCTTCTGCTGATAAAAGCTACTGGTTGATCCTGACCCTCTGCATTAAGTTGTGACAACACAGCCCCAACCCCCAATTCAAATGCATCTGTTTAGACAATAAATTGCTTGGAGTAGTCAGGACTCTGCAGAATGGGAGCAGTGCACATGGCCTGCTTGAGATCATCAAATGCCTTCTGACAGCTAACTGTCCACTGAATCTTCTTGGGCATTCTTTTTGATGTAAAATCATTCAAGGGAGTCACTATAGACCCATATACTTTCACAAATCTTCTGTAGTACCCAGTCAGGCTTAAGAAAGCTCTGACCTGAGTCTAGGTAGTTGGAGCAACCCAGTCCATTATGGTCTGGATTTTGCTCTGTAATGGCTGAACCTGGCCTCCACCCACAAGGTGGCCCAGGTACACAACCTTGTTCTGCCCTATCTGGCACTTAGTAGCCTTGATAATGAGGCCTGCTTTCTGCAGATCCTCCAAAACATTCTTCAGGTGGACCAGGTGATCCTCCCAGGTGGAGCTAAAGACAGCTATATCATCAAGATAGGCTGCACTATAGGCTACCAGACCTGTAAGGACTTTATTCACCAGCCTTTGGAATGTGGCAGGTGCATTCTTCAATCCAAAGGGCATCACAATAAATTGATAATGCCCCCTAGGGGTTGAAAATGCTGTTTTTGGTCTGGCATCCTCAGCTAGTCTGATTTGCCAATAGCCAGCAGTTAGGTCAAATGTGCTTAGATACTTGGCTGAGGCCAGAGTATCAATAAGCTCGTCTGACCTAGGAATTGGGCGAGCATCAGTCCTAGTGACTGCATTGAGTCCCCTGTAGTCCGCGCAAAACCTCATCTCTCTCTTACCACCTTGGGTGTGAGGTTCGGGTACCAGGACTACTGGGCTAGCCCAAGGGCTATCTGAGGGCTCAATTACTCCCAGTTCCAGCATCTTTTGAACCTCTGTCCTGATGCAATCTCTGACATGGTCAGGCTGCCTGTAGATTGTATTCTTGACAGGTAGACTCTCTCTCACCTGTGTCCACTTCATGGGTACACCAGGTGGTTTGACTGGGTGTCAGAGAAAACAAATGCCTGTATTGATTGAGGACCTTCCTACAATCAATCTGCTGTTGACCAGTGAGGTTGTCTGCCAAGACTACACCATCAACTGATCCATCATCAGGGTTCTGTGAGAGGAGATCAAGGAGTGGGTGACTCTCTTCCTCCTGTCCCTCATCAGTTGCATGAGAAAGCCCATGTCAGCCCTGTCCACATAGGGTTTGAGCCTGTTCACATGGAGCACCCTATGGGGGCTCCTAGGAGTGCCAAGGTCCACCAAATAGGTGACCTCTCCTTTCTAGTATAGTATGGGGTCCACTCCACTTATCTTGGAGGGCTGCTGGGGCCACAGGCAACAACACCCATACTTTCTGCCCTGGCTGGTAAACAGTCAGAGCAGCCTTTTGGTCATGCCAAGCTTTCTGTAATTCTTGACTTGCCTTGAGGTTTTTGCTGGCCTTCTACATGTACTCAGCCATCCTGGAGCGGAGACCAAGTACATAGTCCACAATGTCTTTTTTAGGTGGTTGGAGAGGTAATTCCCATCCCTCCTTCCCTAAACACAGGGGACCCCTAACTGGATGCCCAAACAGAAGTTCAAAAGAGCTGTAGCCAACCCCTCTTCTGTGGGACCTCTCTGTAAGCAAAGAGAAGGCAGGGCAACAGGACATCCCATTTTCGCCTAAGCTTTGCTGGGAGGCCTATGATCATGCCCTTGAGGGTTTTGTTGAACCTTTCAACTAACCCATTGCATTGTGGGTGATAGGGTGTGGTGAACTTATAGTTCACTCCACACTCCTTCCACATTGCAGTTATGTAACTTGACATGAAGTTTGTACCTCTGTCAGTTAAGACCTCCTTAGGGAAACCCGCTCTGGAAATAATTCCCAGGAGGGCCCTGGCCACCACAGGAGCTGTGGTGGTTCTAAGGGGTTTTGCCTCTGGATACCTAGTGGCATGGTCCACCACCACTAAAATATAGCTGTGCCCAGATGCAGTGGGAGGTTTCATGGGACCAATTATGTCAATCCCAACCCTCTGAAAGGGAAGCCCCACCACAGGTAGTGGTATGAGGGGGGCTTTTGTGGTACTACTTGACTTACCACTGGCTTGACAGGTGGTACAGGAGTGACAAAACTCCTTTGTGTCCTCAGACATGTGAGGCCAGTGAAAATGTGGGACAAGCCTGTCCCAAGTCTTACTTTGGCCTAGGTGTCCGGCTAAGGGGATGTCATGTGCCAAGGTAAGTAGGAAGCCCCTAAACATCAGAGGTATGACCAACCTCCTGCTGGCACCAGGCTTGGGGTCTCTACCCTCTGAGTATAGGAGTCCCTCATCCCAATAGATCCTGTGGGATCCACTGACACTCCCAGCAGCCTCAGCAGCAGCTTGCTGTCGGGGGGGTTCAAGAGAGGGGCAGGTTTGCTGCTCCTGGTTCAGATCTGCCATGGAAGGGCCCTCTGTCCCCAAGAACTCAACCTGATCAGGTTCAAGTTTATCTGAGACAGTTCCTTCACAGGGACTGAGATCATCTCCCTCAAGAGACTGATCCTCACTCTGAGTCTGGGGGAAGACACAGCCTTACCCCTCCTGCTCCTTCTCTTGGAAGGCCCTTTCTCCATTATTCAAGGATCCAGGGCCTGTTCAGTGTTAGTCAGTTTTGCCTGTGTCCTGGTCACAGCAAACACATCTGCAGTGATGCCCAGCATTGCTGCATGAGTCCTAAGTTCCACTTCAGCCCAAGCTGAAGTCTCCAAATCATTGCCCAACAAACACTCCACTGGAAGGTCTGAGCTAACCACAACTTTCTTAAGGCCAGTTACCCTTCCCCAGCTGAAAGTAACAACTGCCTAGGAATGGTCACTCCTGACATTGTTAGCATTGGTCACTTTGTACATTGGTACATTTCCCCAAGGATCATTTGGTCAGGGGCCACAAGATCCTCTGTCACCGTAGTGACACTTGCACCTGTGTCCCTGTATGCCATGGCCTCCTTACCATTGATTAAAGGCTGCTGTCTGTAGTTGCCCAGATTACTAGGACTGACAAATAAGGTGGGAATATCTATGCCACCATCACAGACAAGCACAGCCTGAGCTGGAGTTCTGACTAGGCCAGAACCCACCTCAGAGCCCAAGGTTAACCCTACTAATCCCTTGTTCCCTGTACCACCACCTGTTCTTGTGCTAGGGGGCACAGTTGCATTAGGGGCAGTGAAGGTAGGAGGATTTTCCTTGGCTTTTGGACAATCAGCATCTTTTGTCCAATGGGTCTTTACCTTACAAAAGTAACACCAAGGTTTCTTTTTGCCTTTTCCTTTGTTAGACTGTGACTACCCCCCAGATGCAGGTTTTTGGGGCCCTCATGAAGACTTTTGATTGTTACCCTTGTCCCCACCCTTATCTGGAGTTTTAGAATCTTGCTTCTTCTGGTCACCACCAGAGTTCTGGGTTTTCTGCTTCACCCTGGTTCTGACCCACTTATCTGCCTTCTTTCCCAATTCTTGGGGAGAATTCAGATCAGAGTCCACCACGTACTGATTCAATAACTGATTTTGGCAATTATTAAGGTTCTCCTCCCTCATAATCAAATTATATAATCCATAAAAATCATGTACTTTGCTGCCAAGCAACCAGCCTTCCAGAGCCTTAATAGCACTGTCTACAAAGTCTACCCAGTCCTGATTCTGTGTCTTCTGCGTATCTCTGAACTTAATCCTGTACTGTTCAGTAGTTAAGCCAAACTCATCAATGAGAGCACTCTTCAAAACTGAGTAATTGTCAGCATCCTCTTCTCTAACAGTGAGGAGCTTATCTCTACCTTTGTCAGCAAAGGAGAGCCACAAGATAACTGCCCACTGCTCTTGAGGGACCCTCTGTACTTTACACCCCTCTCCAAAGAAGTTATCCACTTATGGATGTCATCCCCAACTTGGTAGGGAGGGGCAATCTTGCTCAGGTTCCTGTTATCAAAGGAATGTTCCTTAACTCTAGGGACACTGTTGCTGCCACAATGGGACTCTAGTACCAACTTTTCTTTAGATCTCTGGACTTCTAGGGACTCTTTATCAAGGGCCAATTGCTCTTGCCTGAGCTAAGCCTAGCTTTCTCAAGTTCAAGCAATTGGCATTCCCTATCATAAGAGTGGTCCCTCCTGCTAGATACAGAGGTCCCTACAGACTGTCCTGAGTGATTAGACTCTGCATAGGGAGATCTATATCTCCTTGGAAAACTCTGCACTCTTCCAGGAGGAGTAAAGAGGGGGCCATCATGGCCTCCTCCATTCTCTTCTAGAAGATCTGAGTTATCCAGGTGGGAACCTTCTGGTTCCCCCTGGTCAGGGTTAGATTCTAGGTCATAAAAGGTGTCACCTCCTGACCTGTCTTCATTCCCGGTCCCACCCACTCTGTCCTGTTCATCTGACCCAGGAGTCTCCCTTAGGTCATCTAAAAGTAACATCTCTACCAGACGTTGAGTGTTGGCACTTCTCCCTGTCTTCAACTTTCAATTCCTGGAATGAAAGCTCACTGTATCTAGAAGGCAGAGAGCCACTGGCATCTCCTATAGTAGACATACTAAGTGTGGTGAGGTGTTGCACCTACCTAACTTAGTGGGAACTAAACTCTCTGAGGTTGGGGAAAGGGTATGCTAGACCCTTAACTTACCCAACTCTAAGTTCAGTAGAACTTACTTATTCTAAGCTAGTATTATATGTACCTAGTACTAGTGGTTTTTCAGTTAATCAATACAAAAAGTTATCTGGTAAAACAATGCAGGCTTGAATCCCAACCGCTGCACACCAATGTGAGAAGTTGGGCTGGTATATGCTGTCCACTAATTAAAGTGGGCACCTTGCACCAGTCCAAACAACCCTTATGGTGATTTAAGAGATCAAAGATAACCTTAGAAAGCTATCCAAGTGGTAGCTGTGGAGAACAGCCTTCAGGCTTAGTCTTGAAGGAATGATAAGCAGCTTGTTTTACCAGAATGCAACCTTATAGTATTGGTTAAATGAAAGGAGAACCACACAGTAGTGATAACAAATATGTATTTATTAATATAACACTTTCTAGTACGACACAGTATCTTCTACATGAAGACACTCACAAAGCACACAATACTGTAGCACAGAAATGAAAGTAAATAGCACAAATACACAGTGGGCCCCAGGGGTGGACCAAACCATATACTAAAATAGTGGTATAAGAACCATGACTCAAGTCAAGACAGTGTCTAGAGGTTGTAGAATTGCTGGGACCCCAAGGAACCACCCAAGGTGAGTAAGTAGGGACCCCACAGAGGACGGGTGCAGTGTGGGAACACGACCGCGTGCTCTGAACAATTCTATGGGAAAGTCGCGGTTGACGTTTTAGAGTTTAAGGGCCCTTCCCAGTGGACCTCGAAGAAACCCCGTGGAAGTTAGGAGGTTGTTGAGCCACCCCACCCGTGGATACTGAAGTACCAGAGTTACCTATCCCCGGAAAGCCGGGTGCATAGGTCTGAAGTGGCGTCGGAAACCGCCGTCGAACCCAATGTCAAAGAAGAGCCGCTGTTCGAAGGAAGAAAAGTGTCCATTGGAATCCAAAGGTGGATTCTTGTTGAAGAGTACCTGAAATCAGAGGGGGCATAATCTGGGTCACTCAGGAGTGACCAGGGGCTCAGTAGACAAATGGCCACCGATGTCGGGTGCTTCAGGTGCGATGGTGGAGTACTTGACACTGCAGCTACAGGGACCAGGAGAGGTCGAGGATGACCAAGAGCTAGATACGAGCTGTCCCATGAAGGATATCAATTGCTGAGGGGTCGGTGTCTGGCGGGAGCACCAACAAGACTTGGCAACGGCAACCTACGCAGAAGGTCAAGGAAGGTGACGGTTCAGACCAGCAAGCTCCAGGAGACTCACCAAACACAGGGGAGTCAGGGAAGGCCTGGAGCAACCAGGGGAGCACAAGAAAAGTAAAGTTGACCCTCAAGTGGACCCACTGGTTGAAGGCATAGGAGTTGCAAGGAGACCTCAAGCGATTTCACAAAGCAGCAGCCCACGGAGCACTCAGTGCAAGGAGGCCAGAGTTCTTTGTTGGAAATGGTGCCAGAGGTTGGGGCTACTCAGAGCCCAATGCACTTGTTCGGAAAACGCCAACAAGCATATGCACTTGCAAATGAACGCGGTGCACAGGGGTATGGGTATTGCAGCCCGCACAAGGGATTCTGGCCTCAAACTTGGTGAGAGGGCATCTCAGATCTCGAGGGACATAGGAACCTACCTCCTGTGTTGCTGGAGCCTTCGGAGTCCATAGGAGCTCAGGAGAAGCAGACTGGTCAGTTGTGATGTGGAGCCTGCGGATGCAGGGGAGTGACTCCTTCACTCCAAGGGAGATATCTTTGGTTGTCCTTGATGCTCCACATGTCCTGCATGGAGCCTGTATGGTGCACAGGCACAGAAGATGCTTCAGACTGAGAGGGAGACGAAGTCGGGCCCAAACAAATTCCAGCAAAGTCCAGAGTGTCCAGACGGTCGAAGTTCAGTGGTTTCTGGATCAGAATCCTGTCCACATCGAATATAGGGTCCTACAGCCAGGTAAGCCCTTTTGTACCCATGGGAGAGGGTTGGAAAGATTCGGGAGACCATCCCAGGGGAAGGTCTGGACAGTGGGGAGGTTACTCTCATGTCCTTTGTCCAGTTTCGTGCCCGAGCAGGAGTCAATGGCTCCCAGGACTGATTTCGAACTGGACAATGCACAGGGACACCAAATGTGCCCCTCATGCAGACTTTTGGTCACTGGCACGCGCACCCACCCAGGCCTAATACGCTAAATCCTGTCTGGGAGGTGGTCACACCTCCCTGTGACAGGATGCCTATTGTTCTGCCTTCCCATGCTCGAGCTTGGCTCAGCAGCAGGAGGGCAGAAATATGTCTGTCGGCAGAAACCACTTTGTGCTGTCTGGAACTAGAAGGCTAGTACTGGGAACACCAGGGACCTCACAATGCTTGCTTCTGAGGGGTGGACTCATACCTACCACACTGGTTACTGGTGTGGGGGTATGATTCCAAAATGTTTGACACCAAACATGATAGGGTTACTTTCAGCCATTTTAGAGTTGGTCATCACGCGGTCGCATAATGCCACTCTATATGTCGTAAATGCCTGATACACTGACAACCTGGGAGAATGTGCTCCATAGGCTGCAGGGGTGTTCTGCTCATGGAGTGGCACCGTCTCACTTAGAACCAAGCACCCTGTCTTCAGGATTGTTAAGGCCTGCTATAGGGGTGACTTATAGGTTTTAAGTGCAGTGACCCTTAGATATAGTAAACCTATATCTTAAGTAAGTGGTGCATGCACCAACTTACACAGGCTGCAATGGCAGGCCTGTAGGTTCCATTTTGCATGGCTTCTCATGGGTGGTATAATACATGCTTCAGCCCGTGGGAGGCCTCTGGGGTACCTATGCCCTGGGTACATGGGTACCATATACTCGGGACTGACAAAGGTACGCTGATTATCAGGATCCCAGTCAGACTAGTCAAAAACAGTATCACATTTAGCAAAAAGTGGGGGTAACCATAAGAAGCAGATCCTACTTTCCTACTAGAAGGTTTATTAAAAGTTAGCAGTCAAATTAAGATAGACAAATCTCAGCACAAAGCTGTAAAGGTACAAAGTAACAACCTGGAAACCCAACCTCCTAAAGAAGTTTAGGCGTGTAAGTATAAGGCAAGCAAGCAATTCAGACACACAGCGGTACTAAACTTCAGCTGCAGGATTTGGTGCTCAGAGAAAAGTTTTGCTTCTCTCGTCTATACATGACTAAAATCTAAAATCATCTAAGTTAAATCTCAGCTAAGGAGAATAGCTCTGGAACCTAAAGAATCTCAAAAATCAGGGAAATGCAGACTAATAGGGAAAATGCGGAAATACGCATGAAATAAGGGAGGTAAGGGAATCTGTCAGCATCTCAGAAGCTCAGTCAAGAGTCTTCTTGGGTTCAGGGAAATGAGTTTTAGCCTAAGCCACACTCAGCAAACGTCAAAGGGAATAAGAATAGAGGTCTAAACCTCTCAAAGTCCAAAGGAAAGTAGCTGTAACCTCACACAGTGTGAACTCCATATTTTTTGCACCAGAATATCCCAGGTAACAGCCCTCTGACCACATCATCAGGGGCTCCATTGTCCTTTCTATTCAAATGGTATAAGCTGAAACATTGACATTTTCTTCCAGGCCAGACATGGGAATGGTATTGTCCACTGTCACCTATGAGCTTCTGCAACATTAATAAATGGACACTTTCAGTTGACTCTCTAGCTCTCCATGTGCCTTTTCAAGGTCTTCTTCTCAGGGTCTCTCTCTATCTCTATCTCTAGTACAGTATTGTATCTATTCTCAAACTAACAAACCATGTGAATGTTCCTGAAAGGAAAAAGACATGGAAGCCGAAATGCATTAACAGAATGGAAACCAGGCCTATACAGGGCAACTTAAAGTATTAAATCAATGGTGCACATTTAATATGCATGTGCATATTCAAACACAATTGAATAAAACTATCAGTACATTAGATTCATATTACAAGTAAAATACAGTAAAATCTTGACTGCATGTATGTAAGTTTGACTTAGAACTACATTTAAATGCATATATGCAACATTAGTGTACACATTACATAAATCATTATCGTTTCTAAAGTAAACACACTTTTAATAGGTTAGGATGGCTTATTTAACAGGTCTCTAGAGAGTATATGATTTAATATTGTTAAGGAACACATTGTTTGAATGAATCTTTAAACCTATAGTGAATAACATCAATAATGATGTCAAATGCAACTCTTACATTAATATTGGTAGGGCACACTGAAAACATGTGCTAAGAGCATGTGTATGTTATGTATTTGTGACGTGTAAGGGTGGAGCCAAAATTGCAAAGATCCAATCTCCCCTCTGATGGCAAATCAAGCCATCACCTCTAGATAAGAATCTTTTATCAGATGGACAAATCCCAATCTCTTTCTTCTCGATTTCTCCAGAAACTTCATTTCATCATAGTATTGCTTTGTCTATTTTCTAGTACCATATCTCCTCTCTTTCTCTTCAGTTCCTTTTTCACTTGTGCACATTTGTATCCCTTATCGATTACAAACTGAAAAATCCACAAAGAACAATTATCAATAAGGGGTTTAAGACGCTTCCAACAATTTAATCCCTAAGTTTACAAATCATCTACCTATAGCAGAAATGTAATTCTCTATTGCTTCCCAGGTACCTATTGCTTCTAACCCTTTCAAATCTCTCTATAAGTCAGTAATGTTCCTAATCTATTTCTTCAAGTCTTTACTTTTGTCTGGAGTGTAAGTACAACACTGTTGAACTTTTAACATCCAACAGACTCCGATCCCTTTCACGAGAAGGACGTCTAATGCAAGTCTATTTTGCAAAACCATTGTTCTGATAGTAACCATCTCAATATCTATAACTCAAAATCCTCCAGCTGTACGAGTAGACACCTTATCAACTACAGTGGAAAGCTTTCTAATCTTATGCAAATTCAGTATCACTCCTACAGGTGGTATTATAGCACCAAATATGTCTCCTGCAATTTCACTAGCACTGGCACCTCTCTTAGATCTCAAATGTTCTTCCCCTGTTGGGTCATCAAGATGTCCCACATGATAGATTTTCAGAAAAACTATCCCCATGAAACATGTTCCATGCCATCTCTATGGTAAACTGTAGTATGCATGTTTCCCACAAACATAATAATTTCCAGGAATAACAGGATCTGCTCCATTGAAATACATTCCCCGATTTCCTCGATCTTCAAAAGTAGGGTCACATTCACTATTTCCTACATAATTTGTGTCTAAATTGGATTTTCTAATGAATAGGCATAATTTCCCTTAGTGTTGCCAATCTAGAGCTAATACTGCTAAGTTTCCCACTAACCTATGCTCACTTTCTTCTTTGGCCCATTGGGGTATATTTGAATGATTTGCTGCTTTAGCCAATAGATCTCTCTGTCTGTCTTTCATTGAATCTATACATTTCTTCTCTACACCTGTTAAGGAACAAGTTAAATTATGTATATGCACATAAGCAGTGCCTAATGTCATGGTGGGTCTAAAGAAATGTCCAACTATCCCTGAGGTTTTAGTGTCAGGCTGACAATTCAGATGCTTCAACACAAGAACGTCTGAAAAGACTAAATCATAATTTGAGTAATAATATTGAAGAGGACCTTTTCCATAGAATAAGCTTAACAATGAACTACAGGTAACACCATATATTAAAGGGAAGGTGATGAAATGTAATTCCCTTAGCAACTGAGACAGGCAATTGCATGCATGCATAGCAATTCCTAACATCCATAGTATCAACATATTCATAAAGCAATTTGGAATAAACATTCAAGGAATAGTGTCCTTTAGATTCATCTACATGTATGTCTTTCTCATCTATTGAAGGTAAACTACTGTCAGTAGTAGTGGTATTTAAAGGGCACTTGTAGACCTAAGCTCTTATTCATGAGAAGGCTGTGGTAAGCTAAACATTTTAAACAAAGCAATTAATACTCATGTCACAATGACAAATACTTCTGCGCATTAGCATCTACTTCGACTAGTATTAAGGCTAGGTTCCATGAGTTTTCTCAGGTTAGACCGTTTAAGTAGAAAATAGCAGCACAGTCCTTTCGGTTTGTTCCCACCTGCGCAAACAGTGAACAAAGTTCAAGTGTCTTGTGCAGAAAATACTTGTGCAGAAAATACTCCTTGAAGCCAGGAGGCTTCAACCACACCTGAGACAGTACAGGCTGCATAAGCAGCTCTCAGGTTTCCTTCATAGTCTCGTAAACAGGAGCCATCAACAAATATCAAATAATCTGACTCAGTGTAGTGACACATCTTATATATCAGGTCTTGGATTGGTGCACAGTTCAGTAACATCAAGACAGTCATGTTCAACTTCACCTTCAACATTTTCATTTACAAGTATGGGCAATAGTGTGGCAAGGTTAAGTGTAGTACAGCGTTTTAAAGTGATATTTTCCGCTGCAAGTATGACCTGCTCATACTTGGTAAGGCGGCTACTGGTAAGATACTGCGTTCTGTTGCGAGTTAACAGTACCTCTGTAGAATGGGGAACAAAAACAGTTAGAGGATGACCCATAAAAATGCTCTCACACTGTTCAATGCTGACACCTGTGGAAGCCATAGCTTTGAGACAGCCGGGCAAAGCAGCAGCTACCGGGTCTAGTGCAGCTGAAAAATATGCAACAGGTCTGAGAGCATTACTGTGCATCTCGCTTAGCACTGAGAGAGGACAGCCCTCTCTCTTACTGCAAAACAAAGCAAAATATTTATTATAATTAGGCATTTCCAGTGCTGGGGCATGGGCGAGACATTCTCTCAGCTCTGAGAAGGCATGCATGCAGCTGTCATCCCATCGTACTGGATCTGACACATCCTTGTGTGTCAGCCTCTGGAAATATGGGAATTAACTGTAAACAGTACCCCACCATTCCCAAGAACATTCTGACTTCTTTTTGGGTGGTTGACGGATTCATGTTCAGAATCGCTGAGATTCGTTATTGTGACACCTTCCTTGCTCCTTTCTCAGTGTGACGTCCTAGGTACAGGACCTCTTTTCAGTACAGCAGTTTGGTCTGGGATACTTTATGTCCATTATCAGCTAAGTGGTTCAACTGAGCAACTGTATTTCGTCTGCAAGCCTCCTTTGTATTTGATACCAACAGTAGGTCGTCAATATACTGGACCAGGACTGAGTGATAGGGCATCACCAGAGAGTCCAGATTCTTTTTGAGTATCTGGTTAAAGATGGATGGGCTCTCCGTATACCCTTGTGGGACTCTGCACCCTGCCAAAACACGGCTGCTGAACCAAAAAGCAAAGATGAATTGGCTATCTTCATGCAAAGGTTTGAAAAAGAAGGCTTGGCATAAGTCAATGACAGAGAATCACTCAGCCTCACATGGAATCTGAAACAAAATCGCAGCTGGATTCGTTACTACAGGACAACAAGGGACAACAATGGCATTAATTCTTCTCA